>MNCI01015132.1:456867-492249 GCA_015680685.1 Gnetum montanum
TTAACTTTTTATTATTATTTTATTCAACCTTACCTGGTGGTTGATGTGGTGGTTTGATCGATTATGTGGCAAAGGTTCAACATCGGTAAATGAAAATTTTGAGTTGATTCCGAGTACTAAAATTTTGACCATTTTTTAAAAAATAAATAAATAATAATTTAATAATTTAATATTATTTTAATGCATGCATAATAAGAAACTTAAAATTACAATATCTCCCAAACTATAAGTCCGATGGAGCCAAAATTTGTACCATTAGAATTGTCTCAATGAGTACTATGCATTGAATATAGTCTTAGGGTTCAAAAATGAAGTTGGATTTTTAATATTTTGAAAGGTCCACTAACTTATTCTACCAAACTAACATTACTAAGTTGATGTATGAATGACATGATAATTTATAAATGATTTTAAGTTGCTTAGGATAATGATTTTTAACAAAATAAGATCAATTCAAGTCATGGTTAGTAACTTTTTGCGAGAAACTTAACAATGAATTTAATTAATTAATATTTATAGCATTAAGATGGGTAAGCATTGCCTCAACTGGTATATCCTTGTCTTACTCACATCTCTTACAATTGATGAATCTTGATGGGGCATAATCAGATCTTTGTTAATTAGTGATATCTATGTAAGAATTTTGTTGGTTGGTGGTCCATGATTCTTCCTAGTTCATGGCTCTGTGGTTCATCATTAGGTTGTAGTTAGCCCATGATTCTAAATGGCCTTTGGGTCATGGTTTTCTCCAATACCAATTGTGACATCCCATTCTTGAATATCATGGCAAATGTCAAATATATATTACATTACAGATTACACATAAGAAGATGATATACCAAATGTTAAATATATGTAACATTCGATATTATACATAAAGGAAATAACAGATAAAGTGCAAAAAGAAAAAGAAAATAATGCTTTATTGATATGAAATAGTGTATTTGGATCATGCTCTTAAAGTTTCCCTTGGGGTTTTCTTCCTTTGGCATCTATACCATTAGAGGCAATCCAACATTACTACCATGGTTAGGCCTCTAACCTAGCTAAAAGGGATGGCTAGTCCACTTCCTATGCTGCTTCACCCTGACTCTCATGACTTTCTTGTATCAGCTTTGCCACTCCATGCTTGGCATAACCTCTAAGCCTGGGTATAAATTCCTTAGGTTAAACTCCCAAAGATTACCTCAAGAGAAACATTTGTTATTACAACAAAAAATTTTGGGTCTTAATTACAATTGCTCTTTTAGGTCTTGTTACGATAATAATAACACTTGTTATGAAGAGGCACCATCTTCGTTAGGCAGAAACATCATTTGGAAATGGGGATATGACAAGGTTCCTAAGTATACTAGCTCTAGGAGGTGAATCTAATTGTGGTAATCATTTTCTTCCCCATCACACTTGTGAAGTGCAAGTGAATGGTTAAGTATAACTGAGGCATATGATTTTTATCATTTTATCTTTTATGAATTAAATTTCTAAAGAATAAAGAATAAGGTAATTTTAATTTTTAACTAACTAATTGATCTAAGAATTAACTAATGTTTATCTGTTCTTAACATAAGCATTTGTTCCCACTTGTCATACACATCTTGAACACATTTAACACTACTATGTTACCAAATGTTAACCATTACTAGGATTACCAAGCACCAAGTGTCTTCTTGAAAAGGTTGTACTTATGTGCTCAATTAATTTCTATTTAATATATCTTAATTAATCATTTAATAATCACCTAATTAATTAAAAACATTAAAGAAAATTGGTTGAATATTAAATACTTAAGGAAGATATTAAGCTATTCTAAGTGCTGCAAGGTTTATGAAGAATGCTCGTCTTTATTACTGGTCATATTGAAGTGCTTAGGTACATCAATGTTCAAACAAAGATCCGTACACTTTTCACTCCTATTGTGGGCACTTATAAGAATATTCTAACTATTGGGAAGAAAATGTACAAGAGCTTTGCTACAATTTAACTTACAAATGCCATAAATGCAATTGGCTTGTGCATTTATATAGGCAACAACAGACACTGCATCGATGCATATGTGTCAATGTGTCAAAAGAAGCATCAATGAGATCATGTCAATGGGCTTGCATCGATAGGATCTCTCTGATGTAACCAAAAGAGACACATTTTCATCATATCCCAAAAATTAAATGAAAACTTGTCCTCGAGTCAGACACACAAAACAAATACAACCAAAAAACTAAGTGCCCATGTATATGGTTTTACAATCGTTATAAAATTTTACGTTCATGACGACAAAATTGAAGACCATGACCAAAAATGGGTAACCAACTTGTTTGATGGCTAGAAAACAAGGAAGAAAGTTAGATGGTTATAGGTGGTGGAGGTTCTAAAGGACCTTATCCTACTTTTGGAGCATGTGGTAGTTGTTGTAGAGGCTAGGGTTATTTGGTGGCAACTGCAACTTGTGGTGGAAGATGGAAAGCTTCCAACAATACTTTCATCTTCTCCTCCTTTCCCCTAGGATCATTCATGGTCCATGTAGCATTACATGTGTGGGCTAGAGTGGGAGCATCCTAAGGATAGGGCATTATCGAGAACATTTCTTTTGTGTTGACAAACTAGGTAGCAAAATGTTTATGTTCAACATTGAATGCCTTGACTACATTCTATAGCTCTTGGAGGTCATTCATTCTTTTGGCTAGGTTCTCTACTATTGATCTCTAATTAGTGAATTATCCCTTAAGAACCTTGAGTTCTGCATTTTCAATCTCAAGCTTTTGCTTGGTATCCTTATGGGTCTTGAACTCTACCTCGTATAGTAAGTACGAGCTGGCCACTTGCTTCTCCAATTCTGACTATGGTCATCTGGTAGTCAGCATTGTCAAGTTTTCATAATGAAGGTTGGTAAGCTCCATGTACTCTGTCATCTCCTCAATCTATGTCTCCATGCAGATTTCTACCTTGTTGTATTTATTCAGTCCATCAAAGACAGGCTACCACACATTACCTTCTTGTTGAGGCTGCTAGAGGGCTTTATTCACTTTTGCCTTCGTCATTTGGATGCGCTTCTCATTAACTTCTTTCTGCAGGCCAACCTAATCCCTATAGTGGTTCTTGACCCTCTTAAATTTGGGGGGGCTTCATTTTTTCTAGGTGGCAATCTCAATTGTATATTTTTTATGAATGGCATGCACCTCCTCCATCAAGAGATTACAATTCTCCACTACTAACCTACTTAATTCATTGTTTACCCTAGCAAGTTTCTCCTACTATTGATGGATAAACTCTATCAGTTTTTGTTTCTAAGCATCAACAGTGCATAGGCAGTGGTTCTCTACAGTCAGGTGCTTGTTCTCTTGGCGAGTCTGATCCAAGTCCTTTTGCATGTTGTAAGTCACTACATTTGCTAAGGGCTAATCAAAGACCATTGACTCCTTTGTGTACTTAGCCTCTCTAGGTTTCTTATAAATCAATTAGAGAGCTTCATCTCTTGTGGTTGCTTGGCCAAGTATCATAGGACTGGAGAGGGGAGCTCTAAGTTCAACAACCTCCAAATACAAGCATTGGTTCTCAGTTTTGGCCATTTCGAGTTGCCCCTCCAATATGATACACTAGCCTTTGGGCTCAAGTAGCTATAATTAGGTAGTAGCCATATTATCTGGAAGGTCAAAAATATCTAAAATTGGTTGCCCGGTTTCCACTAGTTACTCCAAGAACTCCTCGTGCTGGGTTGCATTGAATCTCTTACTTATGATTTTAGTGGATGTTTGCACATCTCTAAGTGTAGTAATGTCTAGTACAAATGTTGCCAATGCATTAAGTGCTTGGGCCACTCTGTCAACTACCACTTCTAGCACCATCTCTTGCCCATGGTGTTTCATCACTACAATGGTAGCCTCACCTTCCTACAACTACACCTAGAAAGTAGTGGTGTTCCTAGAAATCTCTAGAAACTAATGTTGTCTTGAAAGAGACATTGTTACTTCTTGAGTGCTAGGATTCAAGTGCATGGGTACCTACATTCTTTGAGTATAAAACATTGATTTATCACCTTTCATCTGGCTTATAGATTGAGCCACTTCATTAAGATGGCTCATGGCTCGTTTGTACATAGATGGTTCATGACCACTTGATCCTACAGATTGCGGCTATAGACGTTTCTCATAGATCTCACACATGTGCTCAAGGGTAATGTGAGCATCCAATGTTGTGGGCAAGGACCTTATCTTTTATCATATCCACCCAAGAGGCAATAGGAGCATGTTTGATTATGTCATTGGTTGTTCCTGGCTCCTTCTCGCTCTTGGTTTCTTGTCCCTTGGTTGGGATGGTCCAACTTCCAATCCATGATTTTCCTTTGGCATCATCTACAATTCCAAAAAATTAAGGATTAGTGGTTGATGTGTAACTTATGATGTTTGGATATTTTCTCTTCTTAGGGAGTTATACTTGACTAAGTTTTAACTATGGAAGATTGATTATTTTAACATTATTTTAATTAATTGAGTTACTAGAGTTCATTGGAAGGGTTTAACTTTCCATAAATTAATGATTTAATGTTGTTTTATGCATTAAAAATTTTGGGAAGTTAGAAAAATTTCCAAAATTTTCCTATTAAGAAACTAAGGTTTTTGATGTTTGTGGCTCCCATGATAAAGTGCGTACCTCTGGGAGCTAGACTAAAAAATGATGGAAATTGGACAAGAGGTTTGAAAGTTATGGAATTTGAAAGGTGCTTCGGCTTTGGAAAATGGAAAAACTCCCCTAGTGTTTGAAGAAAAATGATAAAAATTTTCTAAATGTTGTGCTATCCATTGACTAATCACATCGATGTTTTTGGTTGCATCAACAAGATCCCATTGACATGGCTAGTTGCCAAGGTTTGACTTTGGAGAAAACAATAAAAATAAGGAGTGAATTGGAGTCTTATGAAAGCCCAAGAAGCCTAGAACACAGTGAAATGTATGAAGAGGGTTTGATGATCCATAAAGAAGGAGTGTTTGATTGGATAATGATGGAAAAATTCCACAAAGGAGCACAAACAGGATGCAATTAATGGGGAATGCAAAAATATTCAATTGCGAAAATGCCTAAGGATAAGGAACTTAAGTAGTCCAACCAAGCAACATGTAGGTGGACCCTCCCCATATCAGGCTCATGCTCTTTTTTACCCTTGCATATCCTAAATCCAAGGAGTCTATGGGTCTCAAATTAATTAATGGTTATGAAAAGTTAAGGACCTAATCTAGAAGAATCTACCTAAGAATTTCAACATATCAAACGATGACATTGAATAAGACATGAAAAATCGCTAATGAGGTGAATGATGAAAATCATAAATGGATGAGAGAGATGGTGGAATGGAGTTTTGAATCATGGGCACATGAAGTCCCTCATAGATGTTGTGATTAAATGACCCGATAAAGTCCATCCTTAGTCTAGATCAAAACCAACCACTTTCAGTGACTTCACATTGACACTCTAAGACTAGACCATCCCCTCAAGATAGAAGAATGCTCTCACAGATCAATCACCATTCCTTATTAAGAAAAAAAAGATAATAAGGAAGAGAGAAAGGGCCTTAGTTAGATTTGACCTTTAGGAATGGGTAACATGTCTTTCTAGTCTCATTCCTAGTGCATGTAGCTTGTTATTTTGTTTAAGGGGTGTGCCTTGAATTGCCATTTTTTTCATTTTTTTAAAAGTTGTATGTTTTAATGGATTTTTGGATGGAAACCACACCATGTACATACTTATTAACTTCCTAATATTGGTCAAGAAAATAATGGTAAGAAATTCATGAAAAAACACTCATGCACTCAAGTGAATAGAAAGGTACAAAGAGCATTGAATCCCCTTGAAGTCACACCCTTTTCAATCATTTTAATCTTTCCCAAGTTTGGAAACTACTAAGGTCACAAGTTCTTTAAAGTTTAATTAATGAAAAAGAGACCTCATATTTCCAAAATAACGAAGACCATAGAATTTGTTAATGGGTGGATGGCATAGACTCACTACCTATTCCATGAAAAAGAAACCATGTCTTAGTTATCAATACCAAAATTCAAAGCTAGAAACTAGACATTAGCAATCAAAAACATTAAGTACAAATCACAATTAGCAATAGCTACAGCATCATTGCATCCTGTTGGCAATAAAGAAGAGAAAACAAACATAATTTATTCAAAAATAATGAGAAAAACACACCCAAAATAAAATAAAGTAAAATATATAATAAATTGTAAAATTTTTAAGTTAAAACATACCAACAATGGTATACAAAAGACAAGAAAGTGTAAAATAGAAAGCATAAAAACTGAGAAGCCACTTGTATGATTTAGCATGGATGGCCAACTCCCCCACAACTAAGTTAAAAGGAGGAGATCCAAAAAATTGAGCGAGGTTGTCCATCCGATGAGGTGTTACTTGCACTGGCTTTCTTGGGCTCATGAAAAGGCTTTATTTATTTTGTGTTGACTAGTAATTTCTTGTTTGGGCTTTCAAGTTTGTAGATCAACATGGCCCCAGAAGGAAAGATTTCATAAATGATATAAGACTCTTCCCACAATTTTTGGAACTTAGTCTTTTGAGGGGCATGTGTGGGGTTCCAATAAAGGATCTTATCTCTAGGTTGAGATTTTAATTTCCTTATTTTGACATCATGGTGTTTTTTGCTGAATGCCTTGTGTACTTCATTCTAGGATAGGGCTACCAATCTATTTTCATCTAGCATGTTAAGGTTGGTTGATCTTTTTTTCTATGCTAGGCTTAAGTCAAGATCAAGGTTCCAAGCTGTTGAAAGTGTATGGATCTCATATTGAATAGGAAGAGTTGACAATTTTTCATACACCAACTCATAGGGAGAGTAGCCTATAGGAAGTTTCCATGTTGAGTGGTATGCCCAAAGGGCATTGTTAGCTTTGGTGCTCTAGTCTCTCTTATATTTGCTAATTGTTCTGGTTAAGATCTTAGTGGCCTCCCTATTTGTTACCTCAACCTGACCATTGGCTTGGGGATGGTAAGGTGTTATTAACTTATGTTTAACCCCCAAGCCTTGCATGAGCTTTCAAAAGCTAGTGCCTACAAAGTGAGTACTGTTATTAGAAATTAGTGCACATGGCACTCCAAACCTATTTACAACATTTTGTTGTACAAATCGTGTAGCAGTAGAAGATGTACAATCAGTGATAGCTACTAATTTTTCTCATTTTGTACAATAGTAAACAATGACTACTATGTATGCCTATCTATTTGACATGGGTGTGATGGGATCCATGAAGTCTATGCCATTGATATCAAAGCATTCTAGTGGTTGGATCCACTTCTAAGGATCCTCCATTTGAGTAGTCATCCCACCATTGTGTTGAAAATGTTCATAAGAGTGGAAAAATTGATGGATATCCCTAAAGATTGTTGGAAAATAATATCCTGCCATTAGAATCTTAATGACCGTGCATATTCCTTCATAGTGGCTCCTTGTGAGCATCTTGTGAGCATGGATCCTTGTGAGCATCTTGGAGAATGCACAGTTGATTAGCATTAGGAACACACCAACAAACCAATTCATTGGTGCTCATCTTGTAAAGATGTTTGTTGATCTCCATGAATCATTTGGCTTGATGAAGAAACTATTATTTCTTTTGGTGGTCCAAGTCTTGTGGCATCTCCTGAGTGAGAAGATAGGTGAGAATGTAATCATACCAATTTGATTAAGTGGATACTTTTTCATTTATAACACTAGGAAAGAGGATTTCATTAGGAAAGTAATTAGAGAGTGGGCTTTCTTTCTCTTTGTTGTTCCATCATAACTGAGACAAGTGGTCAATGACCATGTTCTCAGTCCCCTTTCAATCTACCATTATGAGATTGAACTCCTATAAGATCACAAGCCATCCTATGACATGGGGCTCACTATCAATTTATTCATCAATAAGAGAATGGCACTATGGTATGTGTTCACAAACACCTTGTATCCAAGCACATAGTGCTTGAACTTCTATAAGGCATACACCACCACCATTAGCTATTTCTTCATTGCAGTGTAGTTCACTTGTGTATCCACAATGCTTCTACTCACATAGTGGATGTAATAAGGATGTTTCTATTTGTCCAACTATGTGAGCATAGCTTCCACGACATAGTTTGATGCGTACATTATGATGTGGAAGGTTTGGACCAATCACGTGCTTGTAGAACTGGACTTTCTATAAGCTTTTCTTTGAGTTAATGGAATGCTTCTTCACATTTCTTAGTTCATATGAACAAAGTATATTTCTTTGTTAGCTCCACCAATAGTTTGGTGATCTTATAGAAATTCTCTATGAATCATTGGTAGTAGGCAGTGTCTCCAAGGAATGACCAGACATCTTTAATGGTTTCTAGCACAATCATGGGTGGGCTAACCCAATTGCTATCTACTAAGGAGTTGTTCGATCTCCTCCTTGACAATCTGCGTTAACTTGGGGTTCAACTAGCACTGAGGCTACCTTTTTGGCTTTATGGAAGGATCAATATAGATGTTATGATGCCATATCCAAGGATCAATCCTAGTGAGTTTAGGATATGACTAAGGTAGTTGGCCATTTGTTGATCACCTTCAACAACATCTCTTTTTGTTTAAGAGCAAGGTTGGCATTAATTATTATGATCTTACCATTATTCAGAAAAGCATACTCCATGCCAACAGGTAGAGTTTTCAACTCTAAGAGCTCCTATTTAAAATTTTTAGGGATTTTCAACTCTCCCCAATAAGTATCATTATGTTCATCATCATAGAGTTGGCGATGAACTTTCTGCAATTCATCCATGTCTTTAACATAGGCACTAGTTAAGCTCTTAGTTGGTTCCATTTAAAATGTACTACTTTTAGGATTAGCTGTTAGCCAGTGGGTGCCCTCCTATCTTGTGGCCATTGCATACAGGCACCTTTGAATTTTAGATTCATCTACACACTGTTTACATGCTTTGGTTGATGTGCTTTTCATGAATCATAATTTTTGCACATAGTTGCACCCTATATCACTGTATGTAATTCATGGAACTCTCTTCTTCTTTATCTTTTCAAATATATTTTTCTTTGAAATATTTAAGGAAAGATCTTGCATGTCCATTCTTGCATCAATGGTACTTAATCAAGCCCTTCATATGATGATTGGAAAGTTCCCCTTGCAATTTTTAACACAGATCATCAAGAAGTTAGCAGGATAGGACCACCCATAGATGGTAGTCACAATGTCCTCCACAAGTTTCAAGGGAACAGTGATGGATTTGTTTGCTAAATCAAGGTGGATGTTACTCTTCTTGAGTGGAGGTAGGTTTCAAGCTTTATACATCTCATGACAAATCAAATTAACACAAGAACATAAATCCAAAAGAGCTTTTCAAGGCTCATTCTTAGCAATTTAAAGATAGATTAAGGAACTCCCAGGATCAGTTCTTTTCCTAAGAAGGTGGCAAGTCTTTATTCAATTAGTTATTGCAAGGGTTAACATGATGGTATGCAATTTGGAAGGTGATTGGTTTGAAGGGGACAAACAGATTAGATGCAGAGGATGAGGAAGAAGTAGGGTTATTAGTCACAAGAGTCTATGAGGGCTTTGTAGGATTTTTGGTTTAAAAGAATAGTCTTTTTTGGGATCTAGGTTCCAAACCACTCGGCGAAGGAGCCAACTATAAGTTAACGACCCTAGTAGCATTACGTTGCTACAATTGGGTTGGAATTTCACTCTGCATTGATGGAGTAGGTGGTAATTGGATCAAGGATAGAGCAACAGGCATAGAAGGATGAGAAGGATGATAAGGATGTGAGGACTCCCTTCTTGGAGATGGAGAATGAGCTCTATAACAATCAAGAGGGTAGTAGCAATGCTAAACATAGTACCCATATGGATAATGCTATCTATAAGAATACTTTTTCCTTGGTGGTGGCATCCCCTATGACTGTGGATGCTGTAATTGATGATACTACTCAAACAGTTTTGGTGGAGCTCCACTTGGATAATAGGCTTCTTATTGGTGGAACTACCTTGGATTGTGTTGAGAATAAGGCAATCTTTTGGGTGCTTGCCTTCTTGCGAATTTAGGATTTAAAGCCTACAACCCAAATTCCTGCAAGTATGACACAATAGGGTAACATCCCTTAGGATGAACATATTGATAGATGTCACACCCACCATCATCATCTAATTCAAACTCTACAACCTCCTCGATGGTAGCAGCTTTGCCCTTACTCCTTTGGTGGGCACATCTAGCTTCCTTCATTCTCCTATGATCATGATCACTACTTTTCTCTTTAGATGCCTTTGCCTTTTTCAGGGCTAGTTGAAACTTTTCATCCAAAGAGTCTCACATTTTATCTACCTTAACTAAAATTTTAGAAATAGATTTTTCAGTTAGCAAGGTCTTTCAATGCACCACCTCATCAAGTGATGCCTCCTCCTCATTGTCAACAAATTGGACTTTCCTTTTTCTAACAGAAGGATCTCAGTTGTACTTATCTGCACTTTCTCTTTTTCTGAGCTCTCCTTCTTCTTTAGCAATCTACTCAATGAGCCTTTGGATATGATGAGCTCTAAGTTTTGACAATATTCCTTGGGCATATACCCTAATAGTTCTCCTCCTTTTTTTATTAGAGTCCATCTATGATATGGCAAAGCTGCTTTCTTTGAGAATAACCATGGCTAGGATATCTATGCAAAGAGAATAATACCTTCCCATGACTACATCCAAGGGTTCATGTATTCCTTATCACCAACCTTGGATCTACTTTCTCAAGTTGGACACTTTGGAGTACATATGATATTTTTCATTGAATAGCTCAAGCATTGTAATCCATCTACGAATTGATTTTCGCTTCAAAAACTAGTACCAACTTTTAGCTTCTTTTATAAGTGTCCTAGGGAAAAAATTAAATTTTTTCCATTCAATTACTATGCTTTGCAAGGCACAAACATTGTCGAAGGCTTGTAGATGGTTTTGCATACTTGAATTATATCCCCCTTCAAACTTGAGAATGTTTTTCATATCGAACTGCTTTATTTGGCTATGTTTCACATGCCTTGTTGGAATTCTTATTACCTCTACAATGTTTAGCATGTTTCAAGTAGCAGGAAAAGGATCATCATAGTGATGGCCATTATGCCTATGATGCCCTTTGTTGTCCCTTCTCTCATGGTGGTGAGCCTCCCTTGAATGTCCATGCCCCTAATCTTAATCATCCTAGTGGGCCCTATGATCACGATAATTTTTGTCCTACTAATCACCTTCATCACATTCATGTCCCCTATTACTTTGGTCAAAGCTAGAGTAGGAAGAAGAGGATGACAAAGGTGAAGAGGAAGGAGGACTAGCATCGCGGTGCCTACCACCTCCTCTTTGGTGGTCACAACCATGATCATCATCTTGATGTCTGTCCTTGTCATTACCATGACTCCTATCTTTGGATATCCCATGATCATGGGACCTATTCTTTCCTAACCTAGGATTGTTTACAATGGACTATAAGTTTTGGTTCAAGCTACCTTCATCAAAACCAAGGGGAGGAGGGTTAGAAAAATGAGAACCCTTAAAGAAGGAATCCTCACTATCTTGTTGCCCGAACAGGAACAAGGGGTCATTAAATCGTTTCCCCTTCGTAGCTTCATAGTGTTTCTCCTATTACTAATTGATTTTGCATTATGCTTTAGTGGGATCGTAATCCCTAAAGTTATGATCTTACACAATGTACTCAGTATGGAGCCCCTGGATGTCCAACCTCATAAGAGTTTGTTCAAGCATTGCAAGAATTGATCAATCAGGTGACAATACAATGTTGCCTTCCATGTCTCTCCACCACATATAATCATTTTAATGTAGGATTAAGGTGAAATTAGGCACATACTCATTAAGATGAGTATATACCACTTAGCATTGCTAGGGCACTAGCTGGCTTGATCGTTCATTCCTTGAATTGGATGTGTGGTCAAATTTCGACGGAGAACCATCCTTGTGAGAAGAAGACATTTTGGATTAGAAGAAAATTAATAGTGTGCCTTTTACAATTGTTATTAGTGTTATAATGATTATAACTTTAAGGTTTGATCCAATGATGTTAAATAATTTTTACTAAGTCCTAGATAGCACACCAAACTACCTAAAGTCCCCAAAAATGACACTAATGATGAGTAGCAAGTATACCCTATGCCCAACCATATGAATCACTAACATTCACAAGTGATCTGGTTGAATTCCAAGGAATTTTGGTTCCTAAGCACACTATCTCTAGGAGGTGAATCTAATCATGGCAATCATTACCTTCTTAGTCACACTTGTGAAGTGCAAGTGTATGGTTAAGTGTAACTAAGGCATATGATTTTTATCATTTTATCTTTTATGAATTAAGTTGCTAAAGAATAAAGAATAGAGTAATTTTAATGTTTAACTAACTAAGTGATCCAATAATTAACTAATTTCTAACTATTCCTAACATAAGCATCCGTTCCCACTTTCTGTACGCATCTTGAACATGTTTAACATTACTAGGTTACCAAACGTTAAGCGTTACTGGGATTACCAAGTGCCAAGTGTATGCTTGAAGTGATCATACTTATGTGATTAATTAATCACTCTTTAATCTATCTTAATTAATCACTTAATTTTATAATTACTTAAAATGTTAAAGGAAACTTCTTGAATATTAAATGCTTAAGGAAAATATTAAGCTATTCTAAATGTTGAAACGTTTATGAAGAAAGCTCATATTTATTGCTAGTCACATTGAAGTGCTCAGGTACATCAATGTTTAAACAAATATTCGTACACTACTCACTTCTATTTTAGGCACTTAGAATAATATTCTAACTATTGAGAAGAAAAAATACAAAAGCTTTGCTACAATCCAACTTACAAATTCCATAAATGTCGTTGGCTTGCATATTTATATAGGTGACAATAAACACTACATCGATGTGTACATGTTAACATGTTAGAACATGCATTGATAATATCATGTCAATAGGCTCATGTTGCTGGGATCTCGTCGACGAGCATGCATTGATGGGATCATGTTGACATAGCCAAAAGAGACACACTTCATCAAAGATCATATTACATACCCATGATAGAATAGAGTAGGCTATGTCACTAGATAAACCAAGGACTCACATCTTTCATCCTTAACTAGAGTGTGCTTAGATGACAATGTTGGTGGAACATCCATAGTTTGGAGCCTTAATTTGAAAAAAAATCTAATTCAATGCAACAACAACCTAGAGTGAATGTAGGAGGAATAAGTTGAAGATCCTTAGGAAAGAGTTACGAAAGCTCCAAAAGTTAAATCTTAATTTATTGGGAGGTCTCTACCAGTTCTTTCAGTAGGAATGGGTAGTGATAAGTACAAAATATATAAAAAGACTAATAATAGTTGGTGGCTAAATGTATCTAGCTAGGTATAGGTAGTGATAGGCATAAAATAAAGAAAAAGATTAATAATAGATGGTCGCTAACTATACCTACCTAGGTATAGGTAGCAACATGTATAAAACTAGAAAATAGCAAAAATAGCTCGTTGTTATTTATGGCTATGCCTAGTGTGAGTAGCGACATGCTATTTTTACCACTCCCAATCCAAAAATCTCATGTATTTGATAGCCATTGCTAATATGCATAGCCATGCCTAATGTAGAGTGGTCACTAATTATACCTAAATACAGAGCTGACAATGACTAGAAATAGATGTAAAGTGAATGTGTTGCTAGCTATTATGTCCACTAGAGCATCTAGTGACCTAGGTAAAATTTTTAAAAGTAAATACATTAGTAATGAAATACAATTTCTCAATGATGCTTAATTTGAAGACAAAACATTATGCATACAAATACATAATAACATCAAAAATTCCATAAATACATTATTTAGGTTTCATAGTTATTGAAAATTCCAAGTGTTATCAATAATTAAATCAAATTCTACCATCACTCAACCCTAAATTTGTGAAAGCTTAGCATGAAACTCTTGATGTCAAAATATCAAAGTTGAGATGTATACTTTTTATGTAGAAGAAGATTTTTCGAAATCCAAAACCAAATAGAATAAGTCTACAAGAAAAATTTATGTTTCCTAAATCTAGTACCAAGGCCAACCAATGCCACCTTAGTTTCCATCATCATCCAAGATTAAGGAGCCTTAGGTCTCCCATATTACCCCTTCATGTAATGCTAATTAAAGGCCAACAAGACATGAACTTTTCTGCTACCTATAGCAAAGGATTCATTAATCCCTTAGGTTTCCTTTTAAATCAACTAGCCCCTTCCTCCATTCTAGCTTCACTAAATCAAACATATAAAGTTGAGCTAATAGCTAAATTATTAATTTGCACAACTCAACAAAAAAATGTTAAATAAACAAATGCATAAATCATAATCCAAGGTAATGGAGAAATGTATGAATCACATGCTAAATTAACCAAACATTGAAAAGTACTAAGCCTCCTATATTGCAAACTTGATAACCCTAGAGTCTTAAAAAATGTTAAATTGTTTATGAGCCCTAAGTCACATAAATTGCTAACTAGTTAATAAGCCACAAATCTCATAAAAAGGCAACTATTTGATGGCTAAATTCCATTATCTTTCAATTAATATTTCTTATTTCTTCTTTCAAAATATGGGTCAAAATTACATTCTTAGCATAAAAAATCTACAAGAAAAAACCTAATAGCTGAAATGGTTCTCTCTTTTTACTGTTTCTACGTCATGTATGAAACATTGTGATCAAAATCATGATCCCTAACATAGCTCATGAAAAATTCATTAAAGTTGTATGACTTCCTAGAAGTACTTGAAATCCATACATCCATGATAAAAATAATTACCTTCTACATGTCGATCTTCAGAGAAGTAATCAGGTAAAAAAAAAACCTAAAACAATCCAAAAATCCAAGCAAATCAGCCTAGAGATTTAGTAGAATTAAATAGAATTTGAATTAGATCAAAATTAAATAAAATTCATAATGGATTACTTTTATGAGAACAAAAGTATAGACCTAGGTTCAAATTATAGAAATGTGTATTACAATTTTCAAATCTCCAATCATATGCTTCCAAACGAAAATTGTGCATTATCCAAAAAAAATACAAAATAGCAAAGGTCCAAGGCCTAAAATCAAATTATAACTAACTAGGATACTATTATACACTAACATTCTAAAACTGAAAGTAATCAATTAATTAATTAATTTCCAAAAAAAATTACAAAGACATGTCAAATCTATAGCAAATCAAAATACCATAAGCCGAATGTAGAATATTATGTGCTAATGACCCACTAGTACCAGAAAATAGGCTAAAGCACATATACTTAAAATAAAATAAATTTAAGTACCAAAATATATTCATAAAAGTAATTATAAGGCATGTAACATCTCCTGTACCTAATCCCCAGTTTATGCTTATCTATCTTTCATTAACATATGGTATAGATTTCATTATATCTTTTATTCATATTTCTTAAGTATTTTATCTCATAACCTCTTATAAGTATTTTAATTATTTAATATCTTTATAAAATATTAGAGTTTTTAATAAATATTTTATCAAAGCTTATCTTATTAAAAATTATAAATTCTTTTTATAAATACTCTTATTTAAATCCTTATTTTTGGAAGCATATAGGATATTTTTATAACATATGTATTTTATTTAGGTTTTTGGATTTATATTTAAAAATTATTAATTTCTTGGTATTTTCTTGTTAAGAACAGGTTGTTAGAATGGTGGAAATTCATATGAACTAGCATATTGATATATTCGAAAAATTATTGTTTTTTTCTAAAAAATTACTCAAGCCTTATTCTATTTCTTGTTCAAGTGCACTTGGACTTTCTAATATCTACTCAACTCTTGGATAGCTTTTCTTATTATTATGTAATTTATTTATTGGATATTCTATTATGACCCATTATTTCTATACTACTTAGAAATGCTAAAATTGTGTATAAATCTAGGATTGTTGTTTACGTGCATTCTTTATCAAGTCTTATTAGTCAATCTCTCTTTGGGGTGATATTGATATTGTATTGGTATTTCATAAAATATGATCTTGTGTGTTGTAGGTCTTCTAAATTGTAAAGGTAAAGTAACTAGTTTTGAGCTCTAATGTTTCCTTGTGCCTCAATTTAATTTATCTTGTCAATTATAATTCCATGTGATGTAATCGTTTATAATGAGGTAATCCTGTCATATTCAGTTCTATAATTTTGATTTTTCCTCTACACTAACTCCCATTCTTATAGTATTTTTAATGTGTCTCTAGTAGAATTTTCTATCATCACGACTTTTATAATAGAAGAAGACCTTTATAATTCAACATTGAAAATAAGGTATTTCTTAAAGTTTCATCTTTAAAAGAAATTATGAGATTTGGTAAGGGAAGTTACATCACATTATATTAGTCCATTTTCAATTATGAAGAATACATGTGAAGTTGCATATTAGATTAACCTTTCATGTCAATTACAATCTATTCATGATGTATTTTATGTTTCCATGTTGAGGAAGTACATTTCAAATTTAAATTAGATGATAAAATGGTAGGATGTTCAACTTCAAATAACTGTGTGGAATGGCTAATTAAGATCATAAAAAATGGAAAGAATATTGAGATGTTATGTCATATGGAAAAATTTATTTAGGAGAGACATGGTGGATAAGAAACAATATGAAAGATGGAAAAGAATTTATATACCACTCATGTTGAGATCTTCTAGGAGGAAGATTCTTTATGGGAGGGGTGATCAAATATTTGGTTCTAGATAATATTTTATTTGTTGATATATCTTGTGACTTAAACCCTTCATGTGTTGTTTGAGTAGCGTATCCTTGTATTTATACCTTCCACTTGTGATGTGCTATGCTTGTACTAGTATTTTAATTAATTTTTGGTTTTACTATAATATTAATCTATGGTGTATTTAGATGCTCTTTCTTAGATTATTTTTGTTGTTATTCTTATTATTATTATTAAGCATATATGCACTAACATTATTGGATTTTTAAATATACAAGTACCACGTACTAGATGGGTCATTAGAATAGAGGGTTCTACATTAAGCATATGGTATGATATGATTATTGTATGCTATGCATGTTTACTTGGTTAAGTTATATTTAATATATATTTTATTTAGAAAGGTAGAATAGAATTTTACCTTCAAGATAGCATAGTTGGAATTTGAACCCAAGACCTTGCATAACATATAGTCTTTGTAGCCTATGTGTTAAGTATAAGAAAAGTAATTACATATTCAACATTGGAAAGAGATTATTTTTTAGAGGAGGCATGTATATTTTAATTTTAAATTCAAGGTATGTGTAATTTTTGGGCTTAAGTCACATATTAGAATTACTCGTTAACTAAACCCTAGCATGTCCTTTTGAGTATAAATACTTAATAACCTTTTCATTAAAAATTATTTATTTTCATTTTCAATATTTAGGGGAAGAATCCAAAGAGGAAGATCCTACCAAAATAGAAGAATGCATAGCCTAAACTATGAACCCCTTCTATATCTACATAAGTTTTTTATTTCCCATCTTTTAGTTTCATTTTTAGATCTCTTGGGTTCGATTACTAATTTTATGCTTTTCCCTAGGGTAGGAGTCATATTACAAGGTCTCAACCAAAAAAACATTGGGTGTATAGCACATCATTCCAGATATGGAAATTTATTACAATAATTACTAGTTTAGGTTTTGCTTTTCATAATTGGATCATCACCTACATGGTTAATGCTCATCTTGCCAAGGTGGAGCCTTGGGAGGATGGTAAATAAGTGAAATCTAGCCTCTTCCAAGTGGCTAAATATAGGCTTAAACCCATGTCTTATGACTTGATAAATAAGCACCTTATCATCACACCAGGTAGTGGTTTCTTTTGGTTTTCACAATTAATGTACATTATTATTTTTGAATGGTGCATTACTAAAAAAAAGTATTTTAAATGCATAATTTCTAGAACTTGAGCTTGGATTTATACTTCTATCATTTTTTAAATGTTGTGAAATATTTCAATTCATTTCACTTAGATTTAAATATATTTAATTCATTTTGATGTTTTAGCATGTATAACTTTAGGTTTTGATTTTCCTTCCATTTAAGATCTCTTTGGCCTTATTCCTTTTTTCCATGTCTTGCATACTATAGGTCCTAATTGTAGCCATGTCAACATAGAGCTTGATGTCTTTGGAAGTCTCAAATGATGCATTGCAAGTTGTGGCTCAATGTCATCACCTAAGTTGCCACATTATGACCAACTCATAATGTACAACATTCATTGTAACTTGTAAATTAGGGATTGTGATAACTATTCTAAGTTGCAATACTTAAAACTGATCTAGATGAAATACATGATGAGATTACCATCTAAGGAAAGATAGAACATTGGAAAAGTGGCATTTTACTTTAAAATAGAAGAGAGAGATGAAAAAATTAATATAAGAAATCTAATCTAAACTATAATTGGAAATTTTGGATTTAGATAAAACTTATTAATTAGCACTTAAAACTATAGAAAATCGAATATTTGGCTAAGAAACCTGGTTAGATTTGAATTTTGAAAAGTTAGAAATGCATGTTCATTATCCACTACCCTAGGATTTGATATTTGGATTTATATTCTATTTGAAAGTTGATACATGTAGTTGTTTTCAAGTATAATCATTTCTATTTTTTCATTTAATTAAAGCTTATACAGATTCACCACTTTTAGTATGCATGTTTGGTTTCTTTGGAAGAAGAATAAAAGGAGATGCTAGATAATTTTAAGATAATCCCAGGAATAGTAAAGCCTTTCATTATCTATAATAGCAAAGACTTTATGTATGTGGTCCCTATTCCATTGATAAAGAACGAGGAATTAAGCATGTGTGCCTCCTAGTGGATTATAGCAGCTCATGAAAGGGATTAAGTAGGAGCACATGTCCATGACATCAAATATTAGAAACTTTAGTTCTATCTTATAGGCACACTTTTCAATTTTAATTTTAGAAAAATCTAATTGGAAACTTTAGTTAATCTTTTGGTATAGTTATCTATGTATTTAATTATTTTTTAATTACATGTTTTATGCTAATGTCTGATGAGATGCAACAATTCTTATGTGTGACTACCTAACTTCTTGATATTTGTTCCTAAAACTTCTTAGAGGGCATTTATAATTTATTTTTCCTGCTTAGTTACATGGATTGATGTTCTTCTTGTTTTTTTACCTCTAGGTGATCCAAGTATTAGTCAAGATGAGATTGATGATTAGCCAAATGCTTATATCAGAATTGTATTAGTTTTTCTAGCACTTTGGGATTTTATATATTTCTATGTTGTAACGTTTATCTTGGATTATTTGTACTTTTTTTGCTTTTTGATTGGTACAAGTATAAATGTACTTTTCTATCTTTGGTTTAGGCCTTGGTTTTACTTTTAGTTACTTTTTTTATGTTTATTATGTTTATTGGAATTTAAACCTGTGACCTATACTTTGATATAACATTTTTTATTATAGTTTGGATGTTCATTTTTCTATGATTAGAAGATTCGTGCTTTGGTTAATGCTATATTACTTTTATTCTACTCTATTTAATATTTTTGGCTATTGGTTTATTTTTTCATGATCATTAGGATCATGTGAATTATCATTGCTTAGTGGACATGTTAGGTTTTTACATGCAAGCAACTATTATTTTAAGAATTCTTATTTCTTTTCTTTTCTTTTATTTAGCATCCTTTGTGATTTTACTATGTTTCAAATTCTATTTTCTAAGTAATGACTTTCTACCCTAAGCCTTGGTTAGGGGGTGTTACACAAACCTAGGGTAGAAGACATGAATAGGTAATACAAACTCTTAAAGTAAATTAAAATCACTTAATTTTAGATAATAGAAATTTAAGAATGGATTAGAAAGAAATATATTATAACATATGTCCATGTCCAATAAGTCATTAAAATATGTTCAAGTACTTGTAAATAAAATTTCAAATCCCTTAGAATCTTTATTACTATGATTGTAATTTTCTAGCTTCAGTCTCTAGCATCCCTCAAGCACTTCCTTACTAGCTGAAGCTTTAAGAAATTTCAATCCACTTGCACCACCTATGAATGTATATAAAGAAGAAATTAGTATACTTGATTGAGTAGGGAATGTATTATAGGTAACCCATACTTAACTTGCAGTCATGAATCATGGAATTAATGGTAGAGGGTATAAGGTAGTCATCCTACATAAACCATTAGCATATACATAGCTAACAACCATAATATAAGCATTCAATCCTAAGTTAAGATTACAATATATAGACCACTCGTTCCACTACCTTCTATCACAGTCATGTTAACTAGCACTCCTTGCTTAATGTAGAATGTGGTTCATGTTATCATGTGTACTTATCAACTAATACAATCAACATTAAATCAATACCTTCAGGTCTTTTATTAGTTTTTAAATCCTTTTATAAGTACCCACACTTATTACTAACCCTTTTATTGTGTTTTATTAGGGACAATAGATCAAATCAACTAGTCTTCTAAGGTTCTATACATTTCAGGAACTAGATCTATCCACATTCTCTCGTACTCAAAATGGAATCTTCAATAAAATCTTCTAGGTGACATTGAAATTTAAGTTCAAGGTTATCCCACAAATTGATTAACCTCTCATTGTTTATCCTAGTACCTCCTAATAATCAAAGCCATATAGGCCTTAGCCATGAAGTCTAATTAACAAAAAGACTAAACATACAATCATCAATCATCAATCTAATCCAAATAATCAGTGGTGGGAGAGCCACTACTAATATCCTATTGAGCCTTAGACATCAATGTTTCCACTTCTTTATGTCACATCTCAACACTTGTCTCTAGTTTGTTTTGACTAACTATGATCTCACCTCCATCTTTATTATGTTTTCTTGGCTCGACTAGAATCTAATTATGACCTCAACATAGCTTCCATCCTAGTCCTTTTCTCTTTCTTCAACTCATTGTAATCTAACTGTGACATCACCATGACCAACATCACAAACCACACAATCTTATTGCTACTCAAGCCACTATTGTTGTTGAGTTTTTTTTTTTTTTGCATCATAAATCTTAGTTCCCTATGGTTATTCACCATGATCAGGCTATGACCTACAATGTTTAAATAAATCCCTAGAGCAATCACAATGTAACTTGCAATCACTAACCGATAGGATACCATAACTTGCAGTCAACTTAAAATCACTAGAAACTTATACCATTCCTCTAGTACAAAATCTTTTTTAATCCCTATGTGTTTACTTGAGCCATAATAGAGCCATCTAATTATGGACCACTAGTTATATGATCATGAAAAGATACTTCTTCTATATTGGAATCAATTCGAGAATCTCATATCTAACCTACTCTTCTAGAATGTTTCTATTGGTTCTTCTCTCCTTAATTCTTAGATCACCTAATTCGATGTCTTTAAAACAATACATTAGTTAATATACATCATAAATATAAAATCATTGAACCTTCCAATATATATATGTGAGCTCATAATACTTAGAGCAAAACATAGAAGAAAATATTTTTTATTTATAAATGCAATGTAACTCATTTTTGCATAACATCAATTCATTTTTATAC
Organism: Gnetum montanum; assembly: GCA_015680685.1. Taxonomy (NCBI): domain Eukaryota; kingdom Viridiplantae; phylum Streptophyta; class Gnetopsida; order Gnetales; family Gnetaceae; genus Gnetum; species Gnetum montanum. The sequence continues at coordinate 478,483 of MNCI01015132.1, forward strand.
TCTCTCATAAGACCAACCCACTACTGATACTACATGGACTTGTCACAAATTACAAAATCACCACACATCATTGCTCATGAATTATCCATGTGTATTAGTCATCAAACATACTTTGATACCCCTTTCTTTACTTGTCACCACTCTATTGAAATCTCCTCTTCTAGTACATAGGTGCAAGATTTGGGTAAGGCTAAAAAATAGATATGAAACTTCATTCCAATAATAAATTACATGAGAAAAACATCCTTATCCATCTATCTCATTGCTTATAATACCTTACCACATTGTTACTTATGAATAAAATAAAATATAAAGTTATCATGACATGTCACACATTGTACACATTTCTAACTTAACAAGTTACATCATTAGGAGTGTCATGGTACATCAACATATAGCTTAGGACATTCTATAAGTACTACTAAAGGTGTTAGGTTAAGATCACACAACGTAAGCAATACTATGATATACAACTTTAACTTATGAATATCTTAGATTCTAGACCTCCAAAAGATACATCATCTAAATTGATAGAACCATCTACCATCTAATGAATCATTAATCATCATAAACTAAAATATATAAAACATGGAAGTTGGAAATCATAATTGATAAGTATCCCCATACTCATTTGTAGATTCAATTTTATGATTCTTATTTAAACTCTCTCATAAGGAGTTATTAGCTCATGAAATTAGTAAGAACTCATAAGATAATATATATTATAGCCAAAATTAATGTTATTTATCATTATTGTTACATTCACAGAAATAGCTTAAACATCTTGTGCATACCATAGAACATAATTTAAAACAAAATAAAAAAATTCTAACATAAAAAATCATAATAACCTATAAATTTGTTACATTCTTCCTTCCTTTAAGAATCTTCCTTTTAGAAGATCTTAGGGTAGGTGGTACATAGGTCTAATTCCATTTCCCTAGTAGCTTCTTGAGTATCATGTATTTTCTACAAAAAATTAACCATAGAAATGATTTTGCTTCTTAACTTCCTTTCCATGTGGTTCACAACTTTTAATGATTTTTCCACATAAGTCTCATTTGGATGTAGTTGTACATTCTACCACTCAGTTACATTGTACTATTACGACTCTAGAGGAGCTCGACTTTGTACTACCCTTGAGTCCAAAAGTAATTAAGTGTTCTAGAGTGAACCCAAAATGGACTATACCTTAATGATCATAAGTGCACACAACACATTAGTCCAAAGGTTAGGAGCATAGTGAGTACATTGTAAGTAATCATATAAGCAATAGGACCAACAAAATGCACATACATAAATAACCATAGCTAGTACAAGAACACATAGAGAAACATCATTTCCCTAAAAGAGCTAAGATGCACCCCTACTCTAATGTATTTAGCCCTAAACCCTACTCCCTAGAGAAGGGTGGTAATCCAAGCATAAGAGCTAAAGCTCTTCTATAAGCCTACATATCCTTCTGATGTAATACACAAGGAATTAGGTCCATGCAACTCTTTAAGTGATGGTTAAGATAACATGGAACCTATAAGGATCTTCATATTTCTTCTATCTTCAATTTTCGAATAGGAGTAGCCTTCAGATCACCAACAAGGCATACTCTCTACACTCTTCCCTATTTGAAAGAAGTAAAATCCTTGAAGCTTAAGTCTTTATTCATGTGTTATCCCAAATATGGATAGCAATGTAGATATTAAGGGTATCAAATAACTCAAATCACATTCAATAATTATAGATAAGAAGGTTCAATGACTAGGGTTATTAATTGTAAAGCATGAATGTTGAATTTAACTTGACATCCAATCAACATTTGAAAATGCTCATTCAACTTAGGTTAAGAAAAAATGACTTGCTCTTTTTCATACAAATGGAATCAACCTTTCTACCTAGAGCAAGACGCATCTAAAATGTGAATCATCCCACTATGCATTGTAGTAACACAAATGTATAAACATTTGAAAATACTCATTTCTCCATCCCATAAAACCTTAGGGCATTGCCTCCTCTTTTGAGAACATTGAAGCATTCCCTTCTCTTTCAAGAATCTTGAGGCATTCCCTCCTCTTTTAAGAATATTAGGACATTTTCTCCCCTTTGAAAAATATTTGGAGCATCTCCTCCCCTTTTGAGAAATATGTTTTAATTCCTATTTGGCATCTATTCATAACTTTTTTGTCTTTTTTTACATGATACATCAATCCATCAATGAAGTGGTAGTGTCAAGCTAACCATGTCATGTTTTTCTTAGCATAAACTGCCATGGCTGAAGATCAAATTGTCCATTTCTTTTCAAGATTCTTAAAACATTAAGAACCTATTTCATGGTCTCAAAGACTCACATTCTTTCTTCTTGTTCATACTAGTGGAAATAATCAATGAAGAATTAGGCTTGTGCTCAACTACATTCAACCTATGATTCTTATCGTAACCTCTTCCATCATTTGCATTAAAAGGACTATGAAGACATTTTATAGAAAAGTGATTCCCAATACACACATAGCATTTAATCCTTGGAAATCCTTGAGGATTTTAAGAAATCCTTCAAAATGAGGCCTTTTATTTCAAAACTCATTTTATCCTTAAGAAGCTAGACATTTTCCATACCCAAGGTAAGAGGATGGAGTAGCTAGTGCAAGAGTATCATTTGGGCTCTTGAAGATACTAGAATTTTTATGTCCACTCTCTTTCCAAGACTTGTTACTATTCGTTATACTCTCATGCAACTTTTCCACCAAATCCTTATCTTTCTTCCCTACCTTGAAATCCATCAAAATACTTGTAACATGGACTACCTTACTATAATTTATAATTTTTTAGGTTTTGAGTTCTCACTGAACCTACAATTTGAGGTTATTGAAAAGATTCTATGTTTTTTTTTAACCTTAGTATTATCCAAGACTTTTATGAACACTTCTTGATACTCTTAAATATAGTCCTCTAGCTTTCCATCATGCTAGATCTCTTTTAGCTTTGCTCAGTATTTTTCAACATAAGTGCTTAAGTAGAAGTTCTAAATTAATGCTTCTTTAAATTGATCTCATGATCTTAAGGGTCTACCTATAGTAGTTTTCTTCTTGACTAATTTCAATCCATCGTATCATTACAAATCCATCGAAAAATTGGGCAACAACACAAGCTTATTTCTCCTTGATGTACTTGTGCATCTCTAAGAACTCCTTCATTTCAACAAGAAACATCTCTATAACTATATTATCTTTCTTAACCTCATGAATTTTTTATTCCTTTTCTCAAAACTTGAGAACTAACTAACTTGTCCTAATTTCAATGTCCTCAATTGCATAGCCAATTGATTTTGTAAGTTCTCAATCTCATTTTGTTGAGTCTCTATCAATATTCATTGGATATCTACCAATTCTTTTTGGATCTCTACCAATATTCTTATCTCATGTCCTTCAACATGGAGCTTATGGACAACAACCTAAAGATCATCAATACCATATCCTAGATGCTCCACATGATTTCTTGACTAAAACATTTGGGTGAGAAAAAATTTGTATTTTGTACCAGAGATCAACTTTGGCAAGAAGGGAACTTCCATAACATCAATTAGCTTTTGAATTAGGTAAGCATTTTCTACTACTAGTGAATGTTGCATGTTTATGATGTCAAATTTAACAACTTAATTTTTTAACATCTTTTCAGTTGACTCATCTACCTCTCTTTCTTCTACATCCTTGTCCTATATTAGATGTTCTTCCATGATTGGATCCTCATCAAGATGGAGATCAAGTTCTTCCTTTTTCCTTTTATTATGTTGTTTGTTACACATAACTACTTGTAGAAGTGTCTGAATGAGTCTTTTTCTTAAACCAAAATCTTAGCTCTAATACCAAGTATAATGGCACTACACTAGATTAGTATTACTCTATTACTACCTTTAAATCCAAAAGTATCCAAGTATTCTAGATTGGATCCAAGCTGGACTACACGTCAATGATCATAGCATCTATGAGCATTAGTACACACAACACATTAGTCTAAAGGTTATAAGTGTAGCAAATATGGATTAAGTAATCATATAAGAAATAGGACCAACAAGATATGCATACATGTAAGACCATAATTATCACAAGAAATCACATTAGAGAGTTCATTCCCCTAATAGAGCTAAGATGTATTCCTACTCCAACACATCTAGTCTTGAGCCCTACTCCATAGAGAAGGACAACAACTCAAGCATTAGATCCAAAGCTCTTTAACAAACCTACATATCCTCATGAAATAAAACATAAGGAATCAAAGTCATGTAGTTCTATAAGTGATGGTTAAGATGACATAAAACTTGTAAGGGTCTCCATAATTCTTCTATCTCACATTTCAAAATGAGAGTAATCTTCAAACCACAAATAGGGCATACTCTCTACATAGGTGCTTTAAACCTAGAAGCTACTTTTGAAGCATAGATACATGAAATACACTATAAACATCTTGCAAGTAAACTAGAAGATCAAACTAGTGGATCATCTTGCTAACTTTCTAGAGTATCATAAAATTTCTAATATACCTTGAATCTAATTTACCTTTCTTACCAAACCTCATTATATCTTTTAATGATGCAATGTTAAAGAAAACCATGTAATCAACATAGAACTCTAATGACCTTCTTCTAATATTATCATATTTGGTATACGTATCTTGTATTATCCATAATTTAAAAAAAAAACTTATTATATTTTGTTGTTAGTACTAACTTTTTATCTGTATTCTATTGATTCAAGTAACAAGGATTTTTGCATGGTCTATTATATAGTTGTTATTGTATGTGAAATTTTCTAATAGAAAAACATGCTTTTAATCATCTACATACTAAACTGAAAAAGCTTTTAACATATCTTCTAAGATTTGGTTGATGCTCTCTATCTATTTATCCATCTATGGATGATAAGTTGTGCTTAAGTTTAATTTCATTCCCAAATCCTTCTAGAAATTTATAAAAATATGGACGTAAACTTTACACTCTATCTAATAAAATCTTTATAGATACATCATGTAACTTGATAATATTAGTAGCAAACAACTAAGCCAACTATTCTATACTGATTATCATCTTTGTAGCTAGAAAATAAGAGGATTTGGTTAAGTGACCACCAATAATGAGAATAACATCCTTTTCATTTCTCATTCAAAGAAATCCTATAATGAAGTCCATGTTGATGAGATTCCACTTCTACTTTAGTATAATGTATGAATGAAGATATCCTTCATATCCCTACTGCTTTGTCTTTACTTATTGTCATACTAGACGTTAAGCGATATAATCTCCAATATCTCTCTTCATACATGACCATCAGTGAGATCTCTTAATTAGATAATACTTTTTATCAATTCCTAGATATAACTAATAATTACTTAGATGTTTCTCATCCAATGTTTATTTTCAAAGATTCTTTGGCACACACAATATTTCAATAAATATCATGTAATTTATCCCATCACTAAGATAGAGTCATTATTATCTTTTATTCTTTTCACTTATTCTTGATACCATACATCTAATAATTGTTATTCTCAAATATCATCCGACAGACATGACTTAAAAATCAAACTATTTACCTTGCTTGCTAAATTGCTCTAAGCAACTACTACTAAATTATCCTTTTCTAGATAATATTGAATGGTGAAATCAAAATTTTCTTGAACTTCCAACTGTCTTCTCTATATCAAATTAAGATTTGGCTAACTCATAATGTATTGAAGACTCTTATTATGAGATCCCATTTCTATATGTTATAATAAATGTCAAATATACATAACATTTGACATTATATGTTATGAATGCAAAACGAGAAATGTAGAAGGAAATGAAAAAGAAGTCTTATTAATGTTGAAATAATGTATCTTAGTCATGCTTTGAGGATTCCTTGGGATTATCTTCCTTAAGAATCTATTCCTTAGAGGCAATCCAACACTCCAACCATAATTAGGCCTTTTCTTGGTCAAAAGGGATGACCAATCACTTTCCTATTCTACTTCACCTAGCATACATGCTTTTACTGGATCTACAACTTTCTGTTTGCATGACCTATAATTTTTAGGTATAAGTACCTTAGGTCAAACCTCCATTACAATGTGCCCATTTTGGTCTCATTACAACTTGCTCTTTTAGGTATTATTATAATAATTATATCATTTTTTATAAAGTAACACCATCTTTGTTACAAAATGACTTCATTTAGAAATGATAAAATACCCCACTTAGCTTTTATTCATCCTCAAATGAGTCCATATTAAAGATGTTTCTTCATGCTATAATGCTTTAATTTCTCCTATTTGAATGGGTTTGAATATTTTAAAATTCTTCTTCATATTTTACAAATAAAATATAAGTGAAAAAAATATTTAGGAAGCAAATTTTATTATATCAACAACTTATCTTAATCTCTAGGTAATGACAATGGGTAAATTAAAGATCTACCAACCACCAATCACCTATTCTAACAAGGGATATAGAAAGTACAATTCATATCTGGTTATCCAAATAAAGGTAGGGCAAATCCCTTTTTCCACTTATATGGGACAAGGCTAGGATGATGATGATGATGAAATTAATTAAATAAAGATAAATTAAACAAGAAATAGATGCAAGGTTAAGAAACTCCTTGATATTTCTTAATCTCTACAATCAAAGGATATAATCATAGTTTTTCCATAAGGGCTATATGGTCATATGGCCTTATTCAAGATGGAAGAACTTAATCTTGTCCCTTAACTTCTTCCTTAGAGATTAACTCCAAGAACTTGGTAACTTGAAAAAATTAGGTATGATACAAAATGTAATCTAGAGTCTTGACAAAGAAAGATGTTGATCCATCTTCAAAAATCATGGCAACATAATGAGTGAACTAGGGTTCTTAATGGATACTATCCTTTATCATCATATGTTCTCAAATTTGGAGATTTAACTTATCTATTAAAGCTTACAGAGGGACAAAGTATGCACTAATCTATGGAATAATATGGTGAATAGAAAGAAACATCTTCTTTAAATCAGGTTCCTCTTCCAAAGGCTCTTTTACTATTCTATATTTTGGAATTTGATAAATACTACTTTTAGCTTTTTCATTGAAGACTCCACAAAGGATAAATGGTACTAGGCCAAGATTGGCATAAGTTATGAATAGCTTGTACTTCAATCTTTCCTAAATCTAATTAATCAAGTAAGATATTTGAAAAATTCTAACATCTAAGCATGTTGGATTGGCGATCAAACATGTATTGACTATACATACATATCTTTTTAATGATTGCTTTTTAAAGACCAATGCCAAGGATATGTGGCTTCTCAAAAATCTTGATTGTTCATTATTTCCTATGACTCAAAGTTCTAGAGTTTTAAAAATCACATCTACTAATCTTCATTCAAATCTTTACATTAATTCAAACTTGACTTCTTTGTGAAAGATTATGTAATCATTCATATTATGATCCCTATAGTAGCCTAGTCTTTATGGGTTAAAGGAAGAACCATCACAAGAACCTTTTTTCTTATAGATACCTTCTTATCCCAACATCCTTGCATTGGATTGGAATTGATATAGAAATTCCCATGATAGGACATCTTGTAAACATAGGAAATTATCATTTAAATCTTTTAATTCTACAAGGATGCATAGGTATCAATATTCATGCCACTTCAAGGCCCAAGATGAACATAGCAGATGTTGCCTTTCATTAGTAATGGATATTACAAGCACATTGTATCTCGCTATCTTTATGTTTGTTCCTAGTTCTTTTTTAACCCATTCTTTCTTACAAGTATCATATACCTTGTCAAGATAATATTATGATTCTTCATGATAATTGATATCTATCATTGATTAATCTAATTATTGGTTGGATTGATATACATCTTCCTTGCATTTTGGTATCCCACCTGATTCTCCAACTTATTGGTAATGGTTTGATTACATTTTCTAGAATCCTAATGACCTTTATACCCCCCTTAAAATACTAACTTTTTTAGTGTAACTAATGATCAACATGGGGTTAGTGACATACAGCTAATTATAAGTATAACTTACTAACCTAGTCCTGAGGTCTAAGATGATAAAAAAAATTAGATTTATCCATCCTAACAATTAAATTGCTAGACTAAGTTAAATGATCTAGTTTACAATTGACTAAGGCATGATTTAAACTACCACCTAATTATTAGATTCCTAGATGATCAATCTAATGTTCACATTGGATTCAAAATGGTAACAAATGTTAGAAATGACTATTAATATTTTAGAAATAAATATCAAATGTCAAAGTTATGCTAAATCTAACTCCCCCGACTTTGGAGGCATGGTTCAAGGAAGTGGATTAAAAATAAATTTTTGGAGTTTTGTAGGATGCTTTTAACTTTGTTATTACATCTAAGAGGCTAAATTCTATTGGAAACTAATGTTTTTTTATTGAAAAAGGCTTCTAAAATCAAAAGTTATGAGCTTCAAAAGTTTAAAAATTAGGATATGAATTTCAAGTCTTTCCAAGATTTTTATGAGAGATCACCCATCCCAATACTACTTAAAGACCAATGTGCTTAATTACAAAGTTTTTACCCCACTTACCAATTTGCCAATTTGACCAAGTTGCTTAAGTTTAACTACAAATTCATATTTGAATTTAAATTTTGAATTTCAAATATCAAAAATTTAATTTTTCTCCTATTTCTAGTAGGAACATATGATGCTCATAGTGTCTACTACTATTTTTGGTCCATACCACCAAAAATCTTGATGAATTTTTCAGCAAGTTTTTTGGTAGGAAGCTAGGAAAAAGATAGATCAAGAATGGTAAGTGCTACGTAGAAGGAAATTATAGAAAGCAAGGCAATAGCACTGCCAATTATAGTACTAGCAACAATGGTAGTGTAATGAATGGGACATAGAAGGACTTGGTGCATGGTGGTAGGTGACAAATGATAGGCATTAGCATGCGAAACATGAATGGTAGGGTATAGGGAAGTAGTAAAGTAAGCATGCAATGTGTAACAATAACTGGGCAACATTTGCATGAGCATAAGAGATGGGTAGAAGCTATAGTGGGTGGTAGGTCATAGGCAGTGGGCAAACATTCAGGCACAAGAGATGACAATGTTTAGGTAATGCATTTTTACGAGTGCAACCTCACCATGTGCTATTGCACAATTAAGTGTCACATGGTGGTGTGGCCTCATTGCACATTATTCCATTGCTAAGTGGGAGGCCTCACATGACTTTTAGGACTTTCAACATTATTATTTTTCATGCGCTACATCTTTAGCACCTACATGCTTGAGTAGTTCTTAGAAGCCATCCTAGGAGGTCAATGCATCTTATTGCTATAGTACATGGCATTATCAACTCTCAACTTACATATTACTACCATCAAATTTTAGTACCTATGTTATATTTTACTTCATAGATAAAGCTATCGGCAACCATGCATGGAACTAGTGGTAATGGTAGGTTCCACAAGTACTTGAGTGATGTACCATGGCATGCCATTAAGCATCCACAGTTTCTTGATGAAATTGGATGTACACAAGAACATTACTAAATGTGGTCATGGCATTGCCTACCATTATTATGGGGCACTACTACTACCATGGATGACATGACAAGGCATCATATGAAGGTAGGTAAGGTGTATTGCAAATACGAGGATTGTGTACATGGACTCATAGTCTTGTAGGTGGCTGCATGGGCTAAATTTCTCTTAACTTATAATTTAAAATATTTATTCCATTAGGATATTGTTTAAACATAACTAGTGATCTTGCCCTAGTGGTTAGCAAAACAATGATTAAGAGTTATGTTTCGTAACCTAGAGGTTATCGATTCAATTTGATATTATAAATTTATATTTTTAATTTTAACTATATTATTTTTGAAAAGCTTTTTTCAATGAATTAGAACATGCTTCATGCCAAGTTTCAAACTTAATATCTCCCAAACCATAATTCCAATTGAGCCAATTTGGTACTATTGAAATCAACTTGACAAGAACTATGCATGAGATATGGTTTGAGGTTCAATAACTTGCTTAAATTTTTGCAATTTTGGAAAACTAAAATAAGATATTTTTATAAATTTTTCCTTAATAAGTTGATGTATAGGCAACATGAGAACTTCTAAGTGATTTGAGTTCTATTATAAATAATAAACTGACTCTAGAACCAAAAATTTGCCACATATATCTTTACAATTTTAATGCAAGTATGATGTAGGTCTATCCTCCTACAACATGCTCTCACCTAGTGAGGTACTAAGAAGAAGGTTAGCATGGTATAACATCATAACATTATCTAATGAGTGTAAGTTTCTCTATTAATCCCTTGGTATGTTTTCTTACATGCCAAGTAGAGGGAATCTATGAGTAGTTTCATTTTCTTAATTTCACTAATGTTTGGGATATAGATAAGGGTATGCAATATTTAGATACTGGGATTCAAGTATCTCAACAAAGGTATTCTTGTCAAATTGATATAATCCTGGATAAGTTAATAATTATGACACAAATGGGCATGACTTTCTAATTGAATATGGACTTAGCCTACCATCTACAAACTAGGAATGATAGGAAGAATGATGAAAAATGGTAAGTCTAAGTGATAGAATTAGTAATATCTAACTAATATAAATAAAAACTAAGTATCGAAATGAATTATAATCAATGTGAAGTAAAATCTAAGTATGGAAATTATTCTTAAAATGATGTAGAATAAAATGAACATAATAAACAAGAATATTGATATGTAGAAAAGAGGTTTGGTGCTCCCTTTCCAAGAAGTAATATGCTTTATTGATGAAATATGAAGTTTTCCTTCTATGGAGGGCCAAAACTAGAAGGAAATGATTAAAAACATATGAAAGATAGAACTAACAATAAAGGCTCCATTTATGAGTAAAATAGAGTTTTGATGATAAAACTTAGTCTCTTGTAGGTGTAGGTATGGACAGAGAAGCTATAGACATTATTCAAAATTGATTCAAGTTTAAAACAGGTCCATTTTGATGAACTATCCAACAAGTGATGTTGGAGCTAATAGAAAAAACTCTCTGGGATAGGTACCACAAAAACTACCTAAGTAATGCTAGTGTTAACATTGATGATAGCATTAAACTTATCTTATAAATTTCTAGAAGAAGGTAAAATGCATTTCGAGCATGAGAAAGATGCTACGAAGGTAGGGGTTCATGAACTTAATCTCTCACAATCTAAAAAAGTGCTTTGAATTTTGGTCTAGTATTTATAGATCTAGGGTTTCTAAATTAAACCTCAAAGTTAAATGAAGCTAACTAGAGTTTGTTTTTTAACACTAAAAATTCAAAATGGTGAGTGATGTAGATGATACAGATGTTGATACTAGTGTCAACATCAATGTCACCACTTGGAGTTAGACTTGTTCTAGCATTCTCCATGCTTTCATATCAGGATCTATAGACTACCTCCAATTTCCATACCAATGTTGAATTGCACTATGATGATTCTTATAGAATTCAAGAAGAATATTACATTCTGATTTGGGGATTTTTCTTGTCATTGATACTATGAGTGTGACATGCTAGTGTCAATGTCACCTAGTAACACTTACTCTCAAATGTTATCTTGACCTTATAGACTATCTCCAAACTTGTCAAATTTACCCTTGGAGTCCCATAAGATGATGTTAATTAGTCACTAAAGAGCTTTTGAGGCCAAAATTAAGGTCAAAATACTAGTTTTTACATGGAGAGTAAGTGTTTTACTTGAAATAAGATTGGTGATGTTATTGCTAATGCTAACACTGGTGTCATTGTTAGTTGTCCAACCTTAGAAAAAATTTTCCACTCATGATCTCAAGAACTTACCAAGAATACTATGGATATCAAGAAATTAGTCTCAAATTTAGATTTTATTCTAGTATTTATAGGTCTAGTATTTTTAAATTCAACCCCAAAGTTTAATGAAGTTAACTAGAGTTCATATTTGAAAATTGGAAATTCAAAAAGTTAAGCAGTGTAGATGACACAAATGCTAACATCAGCATCAATGTCAACTTTATTACTCAAAGTTAGAATTTTTTAAAATATCCTTCATGCTACCATACCAAGATTTAGAGACTATTTCTAATGTCCAAACTAATGTTAAATTACATTGTGATGATGCTTATAGGATACAAGGAACCTCAATGAATCCAAGCAAAATCTCAAATGTTAATTTAAATAATTTTACTTATCGCTGATGTTGTCAAGGTCATGCTAACACTAGTGTCAATGCCACCTAGTAACACTTATTAGTCTCAAATATTATCATGTCCTTCCTAACTACATCTATACTTGTCAAATTCATCCTTATAGGCCCTTAGAATGATGTCAACTAGTCATCAAAGAGCCTATGAGGCCAAAATTAAGGTCAAATTGCTAGTTTTTGCATGAGGGGTAAGTGTTGTACGTGAAACAAGGCTAGTAATACTGGTGCTAACACTAATCATTAGTAATCAAACCTTAAAAATGTTTTTCTCCTTGTGATCTAGGGAACTTATAAAAAATGCCAAAAATCAATGTCTACTATGCTTGAACTAATGTAGATAGGTCATTAAAGGTCCTACAAAGTCAAAATCAAAGCTCAAGAATAGGTTTGATGATGGTGATGTGAAGATAATTCTTTAAGGATGACACAAATTCTTACATCAACATCAACATCATCTATTGAAACTTAGAATTTTTCACCTTCCAGAGTTTTTAGGTCACCAAAACTAATGCTCATATGCTGGGTTATGATTAGAATGGTCCTCAAAGATCATTGGAAGATGAAAATATGCCTTGTAATGCTATTTTAGGGACTTTTTGGTCATTAAACTTGAATAAAACAATGTAAAAAATACACTTAACTTGGTTACTATTAAACCAAAAAATTGGATACAACAGAAGAAAAGATGCATAGTGAGACAATGTTCTAGAAGACCTTGACTATGATTTACTAGTCTCATAGTAGAGACATAAGGATAACCTAGATAAATTTTATTATTACTACAAGATGGTTAAGAGTTACCTAGATTGAAGTTACCATATATGTTACTAGAGTCTCTCTAGTTGATGTACCTTGTTGATGTATAGTCAAGACTCTTCGAACTCTAGTTGTGGATAAACATGAAAGTCACTAGAAAGGTACCTTGTTAGTTGCATGATTCATCTTGAACATGATGGACATCTAGTAATGATCCATGGTTCTTCCTAGATCATGGCTCATGGTTCATCATTGAATTGTAGTTAGCCCTTGATTCTAATTGGCAATGGATTGTGGTTTGCTCTAATACCACTTGTGACATCTCATTCCCAGATGTCATGAAAAACACCAAATATACAAAACATTCAATATTATATGTAATGAATTTGATAAGGAAAATGTAGAAGGAAATTGATGAGACGCGGTTCGCACAGGCCGCGATATCGCGTACGCAATATCGCAGCCGACGCGATATCGCATCCCCCACGATATCGCATCCTTCCCTACGATATCGCATACGTGATATCGCAGTCCGCCGTCATATCTATAAATAAGAGGCGGCTCTCCCTTATTCGGGATCCCAGTTTTAGAGTAACGAAGCTCTGGCAGTTTGATCCCTCCAGAGTTAGATTTTTTCCCGTGTCTGCCCGCAGTGTGGTGAATGTAATTGTACGGTGTCTTTATTCGAGTGTGCCGTACTTGGACACGCACATGACCGGCAATAAAGATCGAGATTACTTCATCATTGCAGCATTCACTTAGTTTATTTATTTGTTATTTATTTAA
>MNCI01015132.1:501361-519546 GCA_015680685.1 Gnetum montanum
TATCTTTCTACATTAACACACATTTAAATTTGTACCCTAAAGTATTTACATAAACATCATATGACATCTTAGAATAGAAGAAAGTAAGATAGGCATAGAAGTAAGTCTTTTCTTCAACTCTTCATATGCTACTTGACAAGATTTAATCCATGCAAACTCATTCTCCGTTTAGAGAAACTTTATTAATGGACTAATAAATTTTTAAAGCTTTTCTACAAATCATATATAGTATCCAACTAAATCCATGAAGCTTTTGACCATAGCACCTATCTTCAAAATTAGTTCTTCTTTAACTACTTAAATATTAGCAAGATCCATTAGTATTCCTTATCTAGAAATCACATGCCCCAAGAACTAAATCTCTTCCTTTACAAAAAATACTTAGTTGCACATACAACTAATGCTCTTTCAATGCTTGCAATTTATCATCAAATGTTGTTCAAGTTCTTTCTTGACCTTAGAATAGACCAAAATGTTATCAACAAAGACAATGATGGATTAATCTAAATAAGGATAAAGTATGTTATTCATCAAATGTATAAAAACCATTGAATCATTATTGAGTCTAAATGGAAGTACAAGAAATTGTAATACCCATAACAAGTATGGAAAGTAACCTTAAATATATCATTCTAGTTAATCTTTATTAATGACACCTTGAATTTAAATCTCTCTCACTTTATTAAAAAATTATTAATTCATGGTAGAGGTTACTAGTTTCTAATAGTTAATTAATTTAGTCATCTATAATTGATACATAATCTTAGAATTCCTTTCTTCTTCATGAATAACACTAGTGCATCCCAAGATAAAATACTTGGCCTAATTAGTCTTTGTCCAATAATTTCTATACTTGAACCTTTACCTCAACTAGCCTTGTTGGTGGCACATGATATGGTACTTAGACATTGGTTTAACATCAAGCTTCAAACAAATCTCAAATATAATTTTCCTCTTTAATGGCATCCTTGGAAATTTTGTCTTAAATACATCTTCAAACTCACAAACTACTAGAATATGACTGATATCAACTCCCTTACTCTAGTACAACATATCTATAAATCATTCAAATCCCTTCATCATTTGCTTCTACAATTATTAGATGAGATCATCTATGACTTTACTTCTTTTCATGTAGCTCTAATCTATAATACCTCTACATCATCTTATTATAAACTCAACATCTTCTATCATTAGTCTAGTAAATCATTATACTTAGTTAATTGGTCCATTCCTAAGATTACATCATACTAAGCCATCACACTCAACTCATCATCCTAATACACTCCTTGAATGTTAATAGGTATCGACTAACATACATGCATCACAAATGACTTATAACCAGCAACTCCAACTATCAAGGAATACTAAAGTAATTCACAATGTGATTTTACTCTATGTCAAAGATTGGTAGTAGAATAAGATCCCTTTGATCTTACTACAGTAGAAAGTTTAGCTTCTTTAGAGTTAACTTGGGTCACCATGAGTTAAACACAAGTGTTTAGGAGGTCATAGTCTACAATACCATGAGTTATGGTCTCTTACCATGAGACATGATGGCTCATTGATGTGTAGTAAATAGCCCTATGCACAACCATACGAATCACTAAGCATTCACACATGATTCGGTCGAATTCTGTGGACCCTTTACCTTTCACTACACTAGCCTCTAGGAAGTGAAACTAGTCGTGATAGTCATTTATTGTCTTTCCAATTACACTTATGATATGCAAAGGTATTGTTAAGTGTAGTCAAGGCATACAATTTTTATTATTTTTATGTTTTATGTTTTTGGTGCTTAAAATAAAGGATGAAAAGAATGAAGAAATTTAATTGCTAATTTAATCTAACTAAGCAATGTCTAACTAATCCTAACATAAGCATCTAATCCCACTTTCCGTACACATCTTGAACATGTATAATGGGTTACCAAATGGTAAGCATTAATGGAATTACCAAGCATCATGCGCATGCTCGAAGTGGTCGTACTTATGTGCTTAATTAATCATTATTTAACCTATCGAGCTTAATTCCTTAATAAGTTGAATTACTTAAAAGAATTAAATAAAATTTCTGAAAACATTAGATGCATGAAGAAAATATTTAATCTAGCCAAAGTGCTTCAAGGTTTATTAGAAAGCTCATCTTTATTACCACACACACTGCCATGCTCAGGTACAATAGTGCTCGAATAAATATTTGTACACTCAATGACTCCTGTTGTGGACACTTGGGAAAATATTCTAACTCTATGGAAGAAAAACTACAAGAGCTCTACTACAACTATGACAAAGATTACCATAAACATGATGAGTGAGCATGTATTTATAGGCAAAAAAGGACACTACGTCGACAAGGCCACATCAACACATCAAATCATGCATTGATGGGGCCTAGCCAATGCAGTCTAGTCGACATAGCCAATTTATGATTCATCATACCCCCACAATTGAATAAAACTTTATCCTTAAGTTTTTTACAAATTTCGAAAGGTATGGAATTATTGATTGTCGACAGACATATGACAAATACACACACACACACACACTAAGTGCCCGAGTGTACGAATATAGGACTACACAATTGGACACCAAGATAAAATTGACAAATATAATCCCTTTGATGATGTGAAGATGATGAAGAAGATTAAATGGTCCTAGGTGGTAGAGGCTCCTGAGGTTCCGAAGGACCTTCTCTTGGTTTAGGTGCTTGCGATGGTTGAGGCTATTGTGGTTGTCCTATTGTAGTTGTGACTTTTAGTCAAAGATGGAAAGCATCCAACAATGCTTTCATCTTCTCCTCCTTACTCCTAGGATTATGCATGGTCCATGTAGCTTTGCTATTGTGGACCAGAATGGGCACATCCCAAGGACAAGGCATTGTTAGGAACAGCTCCTTCATATTGACAAACCAAGAAGCAAAGTGTTTACATTTGATGTTGAACACCCTAATTACATTCTACAATTCTTGGTAATCATTAATTCTTCTCACTAAGTTCTTAGTAGTTGATCTTTGATCAATGAATCTTGCCCTGAGAACTTTGAGTTTAGTGTTTGTAGTATCAAGCTTTTGCTTGGTCTCCTTCTGGTGCATGAACTCTACCTCATACAACATGTATGAGTTGGCCACCTATTTTTCTAACATTGATCATGGTCATATAGTAGTTAGCATTACTAGGTTTGCATATCAAAGATTGACAAGCTCCATATATTCAATCACCTCCTAAATCTACAACTCCTTCATGCAAATGTCCACTTTGTTGTATGCATCCAACCCATCAATGATGGGTTGCCATACTTGTCATCCTTGTTGGAGTTGCTGGAAGGCCTCATTAACTTTTTCCTTAGCCATCTAGATGTGTTTTTCATTAACTTCCTTTTGTAAGCCAACTTGAGCTCTGTAGTGGTTCCTAACTCTCTTAAATTTGATAGCCTCATTCTTCTAGGTGATAATCTTAATCATAGATTTTTGGCATAAGACAGGGACTTCCTCCATGGAGAGATTTCTATTTTTAGTTACCAATCTCCTTAGTTCAGTGTTTACTTTAACTAACTGCCCTTGCTATTGATGGATGAATTCTTGCATCTGTTGTTTCTACACATCAACATTTTGCAAGCAATGATTTTCTACAACAGCAACCCATTCTCTAAGCATGTTTGGACCAATTCCTTTTGAACTGAATATTGCTTAGCCTCAATCACATACTAGTCAAAGATGGTCTTCACCATCTCGACGTCAACCTGTTTAAGTCTATCTTTAACCTATTAAAAAGCTTCGTCTCTTATTAGTGTAGGATTTAGAAGTATAGGATTAGCAAGGTGAGCTCTTAATTTAACAACCTTTGTAGCCCAACGTTGGTCTTGCGCTTGAGCTATTTTAAGTTGCCCTTTCAAAATAATTTATCTGCCTTTTGCTTCAAGTAAATTTGACTAGGTTGTGGTGATGTTATCTAAAAAATCAAAGATATCCAGAATCGATTACCCAATTTCCACCAGTTAGTCCAGCAACTCCTTGTACTGGGCTACATTCAATCTATCACTAACAGTTCCTACAAATGTCTACACATCTCTAAGTGTAGAAACATTTGGTACATATATTATAGCTATGTTTAGTGCTCTAATGATTCAATCAACAACCACTTCCATTGCTATCTCTTATCCTTGGTGCTGCATCAACAAGATAGTTGTCTCCTCGTCCTCCTCCAAATGCACTGAAAAGGTAGTGGTATTTCTAGAGATTTCTAGGAATTATTGTTATTATGAGAGAGACACCATTACCTCTCGGGCACTAGGATTTGACCTTGCAGGCAACTACATTCTTTGGGATGAGAATATTAGCCCAGCTCCCTCCATCTGATTGATCATTTGAGCCACTTTATGTAGGTGACTCATTATAGGATGGTACATAGATGGATCCCCACCACTTGTTCCTACTTGCTACTCCTACTCATGCAAGAGCTACTTTCGGATTTTGCATAGCCATTCAATGGTAGCACGAGCCTCCAATATTGTTTTCTAAGTGGATGGTGAAGGTGGTGCTTGCTGCCCTTCTTCTTTGAACATGCCAAGGGTCTTGTCTTTCATTATTTCAGACTAGGAGGCAATGGAAGTATGCCTAATTGTGTCATTTGCATAGTGGACTATCCTTGTCCTTTTATAGAATTTTTTAATAAGGCATGAAAAGGGTAAGGTTTTCCTTCCACATTCATTTTTCTTGACGTGCTTTTCTATTTCCAGTAGATTAGCTATGGAAACTTTACAAAAAAATTTCTACTTAAAGCAGCACATGCATAGGTAGAAAAAGAAATTACCTTGTTGGGCCTCATTGTCAGATTGAGGTGATAAGCCACAATCTTAAAGTATATGCACTCTACTAGTGTTAGTGCATCAACATCCTTGCAATCAACCTCATAACATTGCTGGGACGACTTCCTTTTTTCCATTGGATTTGCTTGCATGGAGATCTCTGTCAAATGGGTACTAGAATCAAGTAGAACAAGAGCCTATGTAATAGCTTTTGCCAAATAGGATACCTAAATGTTCTTAATTTTCACAGTGACTCCTGCCTTTTTGTTGTTCCAAAAGAAATTTGTCTCTCCCATGTACCACTCCCCACTAGAAGTGATGATTAGCCACATGGAAGAGTTTTGCAACTACATCTTAACTTCTACTAAGGTATGTTCTAAGAATGGTCCAAAGTTCAGTTCTTGGAGAACTAGACATTGGACATCATGAGGCCTGATTGTATCAAGATAGGCTTATGTCAATGTGACCTGAAGTCTTAGTATAGGCCTTGGTGCCTCTTCTCAATGAGATTGTTTAGTTGTAGCCTCTTCCTTGGGAATCTGTCAAATAGGTTTCACTTTGGGCTCCTTCTAAAGAGGTCCCATTACATGAGTTTCTGCTGCCTGCTCTTAGGCTTGTTCCTGCTGGCCCCTTCTAGTTTTGGATCATTTGTCCTTTTGTTGGGATGGTCCTTCTTGCTGTGGTCATTTTGATCTTGGTGCCATCTATAATGACAACATGACCAAGGGTTAGCATTTAATGTGTAACTTAAAATAATTGGTATACCTTATCTCTTTGGGAAAGTTACACTTAGCTAAGTTGTGATCATGGTAGATTTGATCATTTCAATTATTATTTTATTCTTATTTTAATATTAATAAGTAATTTTAGGTTTACCGAAGTTTTTTGGAAGGGTAAACTCTTAAAAATTGATGGTTTAATATTATTCTATTCATTAACCCTTTGGGAGAGTTAGAAAGATTTTGAAAAAAATTTCTCCTTAAGGTTTGTGACACCCATGACTAAGAGCTTACCTCCAATAACTATAGGATCAAAGAGTCGAGTGATTTCGACAAATGGTGTGAAAGTTATGAGATCTAGAAGGTTTTGGGCTCTAAAAAATTGCAAAAACCCCCTTCCATTTTGAAGTAACTAACAAAAATTCCTAAGTGTTGAATGGTATTTATAGAATTTTTGTACTGCGTTGATGGGGCCTAGTCAATGAGGCCTCATTGACAAGGCTGATCGCATCGACTGGGACTAGTTGATGCAGCTATTGATCACTGTTGACTTTGTCAAAATTAATAAGAAATAAGAAGTTTTCATGTGAAATGAGGGTCAAATGGGAGCCCAAAAAGCCATGAACATGATGAAAATATTAAAAGAGGATTTTGAAGTTTAAAAAATTTAGAAATAATTAGAGAATGAGATTTTATGAAGAAGAACATCTTAACTATGAGCGCATAGTTGGATGCATGATGGAGTGCATGAAAGATTTGATTTCAACAACATCTAAGGAACTTAACTAACCAAACCACGAGCTATGCAAGTGGGTCCTCCCCATAGTAGCACATGCCCTTTTTGTCATTGCATAACCTCAACTAAGAAGTCTGTGGGCCCCATAGTTGATTAATTGTTACAAAAAGTTAAGGACCAAACCTGAAGAATCTATTTAAGAATGTCAACACATCAAACTAAGACATTGGACAAAAACATGGACAACTAGAAGTGAGGTAAGTTATGAAAGAATTAATGGATGATAGAAAGAGTGGAATGGAATTTCTAATCATGGTTAGATAAAGTCCCTTGTGAAATTCATGGTTAAATGATCCAATAAAGTCCATCCTTAGTCTAGACCAAAACCAACCATGTTCAGTGACTTCACATCGTCACTCTAAGACCAATCCATCCCCTTGAGACATATGAATGCTCCCATAGATTAAACACTATTCCTTTTAGAAAAGAAAAGAGAAGCAGGAAGTGAGAAAGGGCCTTAGTTAGAGGGGATTTTCAGGCATGGGTAACATGTCTTTCTAGTCTCATAACCAATGCTTGTAGCCTGCTTATTGTGTCTGAGTATGCTTTGAATTCTCATTTTTTATCTTTTTTTAATGGATTTTTGGATGGGAACCATACCATGCAAAGACTTATTCAACTTCCTATTATTGGTCAACATGGAATGTTAAGAGATCCATGAAATACACACTTGCACTCAAGATGGTAGAAGGTGCATAGATCTTTGAATCCTTTTAAAATTACACCCTTTTCAAACCTTTGAATCCTTCCCAAGTTTAGAAACTACCAAGGTCACAAGTTTGTTTTTATAAATGAAAAGGAACCTCATATTTCCAAAACAAAAAAATCCATAGAGTTTGTGGATGAGTGGATGATGTGGACTCATTACCTATTCCATGGAAAAGAAACTTTACCTTAGTCATTAGTCCTCAAAATTGAAAAATAGAAACTAGACATTATCAATCAAAAACATTAAGTACAAACCACCATTAGTAAACAACTACAACATCACTATGTCATGTTGACAATAAAGGACTTTATTATCAAAAATAATGAGAAAATCACACCAAAAAATTGAATAAAATATACAAGAAATTGTAAAATCTTCAAGAAAGATAAAACATACTAATGATGTTGTAAAATAAAAAATTGGAACAAATTAATAAATTAAAAAAAAGATGTAAGATAAAGAAGGCATTAAAAAAGTTGTAAAAATAACAAAGTATAAAAAGAAATGTGTGAAACAAAATGATGAAAAACAGAGGAGCCACTATAATAATAGCATGGATGGCCATCTCCCCCATGACTAAGTTGTAAGCAGAAGATCTGAAAAATTAAGCGTGGTTGTCCATCCAATGAGGCATTTGTTGCACTAGCTTGCTTTGGCTTGTGGAAAGGTTTTACTTGTTGCATGTTAACTTGTTGCTTTTTGTTTGGGCTCTCAAGTTTGTAGATTAACATGGCCCTAGAAGAAAAGGTTTCGTAGATAATATAAGGCCCATCCTACAATGTTTGGAACTTTCTCTTTTGAGATACGTGTGTGGGGTTCTTGTAGAGGACCTTGTCTTTAGATTGAAATTTTACTTTCCATATTCTAAGGTCATGGCACTTTTTGTTAAATGCCTTATGTTTCATTCAAGGATAGGGCGATCAATCAATTTTCATCTAGCACATTTAGGTTGATTAATCTTTCTTTTTGTGCTAGGTTAAGATCAAAGTCCAAGTCATAGGCTATTGAAAGTGTACGGAGCTCAAATTGGATAGGTAGAGTTAGTAATTTTCCATACACCAACTCATAGAGAGAGTAGCCTATAGGAAGTTTCCATGTTAAGTGGTATTCCCAAAGGGCATCATTTAGTTTTGTACTCCAATTTCTCCTATATTGGCTAATAGTTCTCATTAGGATCTTCGTGATCTTACTATTAGTAACTTTTGCTTGACCGTTGACTTGGGGGTGATAGAATGTTGTTTGTTTCTATTCAACCCTTAAGCATTGCATAAGCTTGCAAAAGGTAGTACGTGTAAAATGGATTCCATTATCATAAATCAATACACATGGCACCCCAAACCTATTTACAACATTTTTTTATACAAACTACATAGCAATAGATGATGTACAGTCAATGATGGCTACTTCTTTTGCCCATTTTATGCAGTATTCAATGACAATGATTATGTACACCTTTCCATTTGACATGGGTGTGATGGGACCCATGAAGTCAATGCTCCAGCTATCAAAAGATACTAGTGGTTGAATCTACTATTGAGGTCCCTCCATTCAAGTGGTTATCCCACCATCTCGTTCATAGCATTCACAA
The DNA here is from genome assembly GCA_015680685.1 of Gnetum montanum. Classification (NCBI taxonomy): domain Eukaryota; kingdom Viridiplantae; phylum Streptophyta; class Gnetopsida; order Gnetales; family Gnetaceae; genus Gnetum; species Gnetum montanum. The sequence goes on from MNCI01015132.1 coordinate 509,979, forward strand.
GAGCAGACAAATTGGTGGGTGTCTCTAAAGATGGTTGACCAATAATACCCTACCATTATGATCTTAATGGCCATGCATCTCCCAGCATAGTGGCCCCCACAAGGACCCTCATGAGCACCCCAAAGAACACATAGTTGATCAGCATCAAGTACCCACCAACGAACCAGGCCATTAGCACACACCTTATAAAGGTATTCGTTGATTTCCATGAAGCATTTGGCCTAATGAAGAAATTGTTGTTTTTTTCCTGTAGTCCAGATCTTGTGGCATCTCTTGAGTAAGAAGCTAAGTAAGGATGTCATCATCCCATTTTGGATCATTGTGCACTTGTTTGTTTATTACACTTGTAAAGAGAAGTCCATCAAGAAATTGGTCATAAAGCAAGCTCTCCTCCTCTTTGTAATCTCATCGTAACTAAAACAAGTGATCAATGGCCACATTCTCAGTTCTCTTTTGATCTACCATTGTAAGATCAAACTCCTGCAAGATCACCAACCACTACATGATATAAGGATCTACCATTGGCTTATTCATGAGAAAGTGAATGGCACTATAGTCAGTGTGCAGAAACACTTTATATTTAAGCACATAGTGCATGAACTTCTCTAAGGCATACACCACTACCATTAGTTCTTTCTCCATTCTGGTGTAATTCACTTGTGCACCCACAATGCTTCAACTTGCGTAGTGGATGTAATATGGACATTTCTTATCATCCAACTATGTAAGCATGACTCCCAATGCATAATCTGATGTGTCTGTCATTATATGAAATAGTATGGACCAGTCAAGTGCTCGTAGAATTGGAGTTTCTACAAGCTTCTATTTGAGGCTTTGAACTGCATTTTTGCATTCCTTGGTCCAAATGAATGGAGCATCTTTCTTTATAAGCTCAACCAACAGTTTTGCGATCTTAGAGAGATTTTCTATAAAACATCAGTAGTAGCCAATGTGTCTAAGAAATGACCAAACATCTTTAACAATTTTTGGTTGACAAGTTATTTCTTGGATGGCCCTTATCATTTCAGGATGTACCTCAATTCATGATAGAGAAATTCTATGCCCTAGTACAATGCCCTCGTAGACCATCAGATGGATCTTTTGCCAATTGAGTCAAAGATTTATCTCCATACATCTTTTAAGCACTTGCTCAAGGTGGTCCAAGGCTTGCTCAATTGTGGCATCATAGGTGAAGAAGTCATCCATGAAGACTTCCACCTTGCTACCAATCTGTTGTTAAAAAATGCTTAAGACCAAGTGTTGGAATGTTGTAGAAGCATTGCACACACCAAAAGGCATCTTTCGATATGCAAAAGTCCCTCAAGAACTCGTGAATGTCATTTTGGCTTGATCCTCTAGTAGAATCTAGATTTGATTATAGCCAATATAACCATCTAGAAAGCTGTAATAGCAATGCCTAGATATAGTATTTAACACTTGATGCACAAATGACAATGAAAAGTGATCTTTGAATGTTGCCATATTCAATAACCAGAAGTCGATGCAGACCTACCACTTATCATCTTTCCTTGACAGAATCATGAGTGGGCTAACGCACTCACTATCCATAATAAGATAGGATAGATAAACCCTACCTTGAGGACTTGTTCAATTTTCTCTTTGATGATCTACTTCAATTTGGGGTTCAACCTCTGTTGCAGCTACCTCTTTGGCTTCATGACTAGATTAGTGTAGATACAATGCTAGCATATCCTAGGATCAATCCCTATGAATTCAGGATATGACCAAGCAAAGGTTGTTAACCATTTGTTGATCACCTTCAACACATCCATTTTTGGTCAAGAGCAATATTTCCATTGATGATTACTAGCTTGCCATTTTTTAAAAATGCATACTCCGTGCCAATAGGTAGAATTTTCAAATCTAAGGGCTCTTGTTTAAAATTTTTAGAGATTTCCAACTCTCCCTAATAGGTATCATCATTTCCATCATTAGAGGGTTGGTGATGAACTTGCTCCAATTCATTTATGCCTTCAACATAGGCACAAGTCAGACTCTTAGTAAGTTCCATGCAAAGTGTGCTACTAGGTGCCCTCCTATTTTCTGACTGTTGCATATAGGTACCTTTGGATTTTAAGTTCATCTACATACTATCTGCATGCTTTGATGGATGTGCTCTTGATATGTCAAAGTTTTTACAGATAGTTGCACCCAGTATCGTTGTACACAATGCATGGAACTCTCTTTTTCTTAATCTTTTCAAATTCATTCTCCTTGGCAATTTCTAAGGAGAGATCCCTGATGTTCATTTGCACATGAATAGTTCACAACCATGCCCTTCCCATAATGATTGGAAAGTCTCCCTTACAGTTGTCAACCTTGACCACTAGAAAATTGGTAGGATAAGACCACCCATACACAATGATCACAATATCTTCTACCAATCCCAAGGGAACAATGATGAACTGGTTTGCCAATTCTAATATGATATTACTCTCCTTGAGAGGTGGCAAATCAAATTAACACCAGAACTTGAATCCAAAAGAGCTTTGCATGGTTCATTCCTAGCAATCTACAAATAGATAAGAGGACTTCTAGGATCAACTAATTTCCTAGGAAGGTTACCAACACAGATCCAGTCAGATATGACATGAGTTAACATAATAGTATGGATCTTGGGAGGCTTTTGGTTTGAAGGGCTCTCGATTTGATGACTTGCAGAGGATAAGGAAGGAGCATGGTGACTAACTGCATTAGTCTGTGAGGGATTTGGAGGATTGTTGGGTCGAAAGAATGATTGTTTCTGGGATCTATAATCTGAACCACTCCACTCGAAAGCCCACTATAAGTTAATAGCCATATAGCATTACATTGTTGTAGCTGTGGTGGAATTTCATCCTGCATAGATGAAGCAGGAAATAATTAGGTTGAGGATGGTGGTATATGTGCGGAAAGTGAGAAGGGTGGTATGGATATGGGAATTCCCCTCTAGGAGATGAAAAATGAGTTCCATAGTACTCTGAAGGGTAGTGGTGATGTTGGAATGAAGCATGGTTGGCAAAGCCACATGGAAAAACGAGTTGCTAAACATAGTACCCTTATGGATCTGGTTGCTTGTAAGGGTACTATTGCTTTGGTGGTGGCATCTTCTACAATTGTGGTTGCTACCACTGTTGGTACTACTCATATGGTTGTGGTAGAGCTCCACTTGAATAATAAGCTTGTTGTTGTTCGTGGAACTACCTTGGATTGCCTTGAGTATAAGGCAATCTTTTGGGTGTTTGCCTTTTTAGTCTAGGATTCGACACGTACACCCCCAGACTCCTGCAAGTGTGACATGACAGTGCAACATCCTTTAGGATGTTCTTATTGATAGATGTCACACCCATCATCATCATTTGATTCTGTCTCCAACACTTTTTCTACTACAGTAGCTTTGCCCTTATTCCTTTGGTAGGCACATTTAGCTTCTCTCTACCTCCTATGATCATGATCAATACTTTGTTCTTTGGATTCTTCTATAATTTTCATAGAAGTTTTGAATTTTTCATCCAAAGAGTTCCATAATTTATCAACCTTGGCCAATATATTGAAAATAGACTTTTGGATTGGCAAGGTTTCTCGCTGCACCATCTTATCAAGTGATGCCTCCTCCTCATTGTTGCAAAATCAGACCTCCCTTTTTCTAATGGAAGGATCCCTATTATATTTCTCAATACTTTTCCATTTTCTTAACTCTTCTTCTTCTCAATACTATCAGCCTTTGGATTTGATAGGCTCTAACTTCTGATAATCTTCCTTGGGCATAGACCCCAAGAGTTCTTCTCATTTTTTATCTGAATCCATCTATGATGTGGCAAAGTTGTTCCTGCTAAAATAACCATGGTTAGGGCATCAGTGTATGAGAGAATAGTATCTACCCATGGTAGCATCTAAGGGTTTATGTATTCCTTGCTTCCATCCTTGGATCTACCTTCTCAAATTAAACACTTGGGAGTACATCTGATATTTATCATTAAACAGCTCTAGCATTGTACTCCACCTACAGAAAGATTCTAGCTCCAAGGATCGATACTAGCTTTCTGCTTTTTTGATGAGTGTCCTGGAAAATAGTTTTAATTTCTACCAATCATTTTCAATATTCTATAAGGCATAGGCATCGTGAAAGTCTTGAAGATGTGTTTGCGAATCAGAATTATATCCCCTCCCGAATCTTGGGATATTGTTCATGTCAAGTCACTTGATCTGACTATCTTTCACATGTCTGGTTAGAATTTTTACTACATCTGCAATATTCAACATGCTCTAAGTTATTTTCAAAGGCTCAACATCATCATTATTTCAATGATGCCTATGATGTCCTTTGCTATCCCTTCATTCATGGTAGGCCCAATGATCATTATTATCTCACTATTTACCTTCATCACAGTTGTTCTTTCTATAGCATCTGTCAAAACTAGAAGAGGAAGAAGAAGATGTAGATGAAGAGGGTGAAGGAGAAGGACTACCACCACCATGGTGTATGCCACCTCCTCTACACTTTTCAAAGTCACGTTCATCAGCTTTCTTGTCATCTTGATGCTTGCCCAAGCCCCTCCCTTGACTTCCATCTTTGGAGCCCCCATGATCATTGGGTCCATTCTTGCCAATACTAGATTTGTGGATAGTATATTGTAGTTTTTGGTGCAAGTACCCTTCACCAAAGTCAAGGTGTGCAGATTTTTTAGGTTGAAAATCTCCAGAGGAAGGATCCTCATTATCATTTTGGTTGAGCAGGAACAAGGGATTTGTGAACCATTTTCCCTTGTAGCTTCATGATGCTTCTCTTAGTGTCGATCTTTCCTGCATTGTGTTTTAGTGGAATGGTAGTCCTAGTAGTCATGATCACGCACAACGTACTCTTCTTGAAGATCCTAGATGTCCAAGCTCTTAAGAGTTTGGAGAAGCATCCCAAGAACAAATTGATCAGGAGGCAATACAATGTTGTCGTCCATATCTTGCCACCATAGTTGTTTATCCTAGTGTAAGATGAAGGTGAAGTTAAGCACATACTCATCTGAATGAGTATATACCACTCTGCATTCTTAAGGCACTGGAGAAGACACTTTGCAATTAGAATAAGATATCAATGTGCTTAAATTATTATACTTATTTTCAAAATGATTTTAACCTTAGGGTTCATCCAATGATGTTAATGATTTTCACTATGCCTAGATAGTGCATGTTTTAAACGAAAAGTGTCCCCTACAATGGCGCCAATGATGAATGGAAAATACCCCTCCTATGTTCAATCATATGAATCACTAAGCATTCACATGTGATCTTGTGTAATTCCATGGATCCTTTTCCTTCTAGTATACTAGCCTCTAGGAAATGAAACTAGCCCTAATAGTCATTGGTTGTCTTCCTAGTTACACTTGTGATATGCAAAGGTATGGTTAAGTGTAATCAAGGCCTACGATTTCTATTATTTTTATGTTTTATGTTTTGGGTGCTTAAAATAAAGGATGAAAAGAATGAAGTAATTTAATTGCTAATTTAATCTAACTAACTAACCAATGTCTATCTAATTCTAACATAAGCATCCAATCCCACTTTCTGTACACATCCTGAACACATATAACACTACTAGGTTACCAAACATTAAGCATTGATGGGATTACCAAGTGTCATGTGCATGCTCAAAGCGGTCGTACTTATGTGCTTAATTAATCATTATTTAACCTATCTAGCTTAATTCCTTAGTTAGCTTAGTTACTTAAAACCATTAAATAAAATTGCTGAAAACATTGAATGCATAAAGAAAATATTTAATCCAGCTAGAGTACTACAAAGTTTATCAGAAAGCTCATCTTTATTGCTACAAACACTGCTATGCTCAGGTACAACAATACTCGAATAAAGATCTGTACACTCAAAGACTCCTCCTATAGGCACTCAAGAAAATATTCTAACTCTGGGAAAGAAAAACTATAAGAGCTCTATTACAACTATGACAAAGATTGCCATAAACATGGCAAGTGAGCACATATTTATAGGCAAAAATAGACACTACGTCGATGGGGCCATGTCAATGCATCAAATCATGCACCGATGGGGCCCAGTTGACTAGGTCTAGTCAATAGGGCCTAGTCAACAAGGCCCAATCGACGTAGCCAATTTATGATTCATCTCTTACAATGGATCATGGTCAAGTTGTGTTATTTTATCATGAGACTATCACATGCCATGATTTGTTAGAAATAGAAAAAAAAATAAACTCTGCAAACTATGAGTTGGCCATGAGTTATGGTTAGATTGTGGTAAACAGCCTGGCCTCCATGGTACCTCTTATACTTCAAATTTATCCCACAAGACATGGGACTATTACAAACATAGAGCACAAGTAGATCATGAGTTATGATCTCCTACCACAAGTTCTGGTAGGGTTATGTATGCTTACCATGAGTCATTGTAACACCATGATCTTATAAAAGTACCACTCTATTCACCACAAGTCATGGTGAAGTTATGGTCCTACAAGAAATATAAAACGATGCTGAAACAAAATTTTGAAGATAATCTAAGAAAATATGAGGCTTAACACTTGGAAATAAAGACTAGAAAGATGTTCTACAACCTCTAAACATGGTGAGGTAAGCTTGAATTAAAAGTTTAACATCAATTAAGCCTTGAATTTAGCATGTGTACAAAATGCATAAAACCAACATAATCATTTATGAATTCTTCAATCCACAATGGCTTCAAATGCTTTTGGAAACATGAGACAAACATGAGAAAAGAATCTTACAAACTAGAGAAGCTTGGAATAAACATATGTAAAGAGATTTATGTGATTTTACATCAAATTAACATGAAAATGACTAAAGCCCATGAATATGAACATGAAAAAAGAGAGAAATTAACTTAAATTTGTAAATAAGGAATGGATCCCTTAAATTAGAACATAAAACTACTTGTAAATTCTTCAATCCGTCACTAATAACATGAGAAGACTTGCATTTAACTTCCAAAACTTGAAAGAACATGAAACTAAAATATGGATGTAAGAAACCTATGAGAATGCATAAACTATGAGAAATTATGAGAGAAATGCTTGTAAGAACTTAGGAGAAAACCTCATGAAAGGGAATTCACTTGTTAAATTGAGAGAGTCATGTTATAAGAATGCAAGAAGGAGAAGGAGAAAAACTCATAGAGCTTCCCCAAGCATACAAAGTTTGCGCAATAACACTCAAAAATTAAAGGAAGACAGTACTTCATTCACTTCAACTCAAAATGCAAATCAAGTTACCATGGGAGGGGTTCACCTTTAGTTATACTTTTTTATGAAGTATTTTACCTCTTAGAGCATGGGTCAAACATGAAGGCTCTTAGCTTCTTGTTACTATTTTTAGCAATGTTCTCAATCCCTAATCTTTTCTTTAAACAAACACACTTATATCTACTAATACATCAAATTAAACACAATAACATCAAAATAGAAACTACCACTACTTTCTACTCTACTAAACATCAAAGGAAATGTAGATGGGGTGATAATAATTGTAGCTCAATGTGTACTTCCCTCATGTCAATTTTACTTTCCATGTCATTATATGACTTAGATTTTTATCCATATTATTGTTAAGTCATGTACGTGGGTCCATGTCTCTATGTAATATGTCACATGACACAAATTTTATATTTCAAAACATAAAGAGAATGAGAAGTTAAGATGAAGTTAAATGTCGATCTTCCAATGCCACATATCATCTATCTCACCTTAGGACCATCCAAGCCCCCTTGTGGCCATTCCCTCTTTGTTGGATTCACATGAAGTCTGTAGATGACATTTCCACATGAGATGGGATCACAAGTCTTCTCTTCTTGTGATTTAGTAGGTGATTAGATGGATCGTTTACAACCATGATTAGAGTTGAGTATGCTCCTAGGAACCTCCTCACTTTTCTATTTAATTGATGTATGGGTTTTCTTCAAACTTGAGGCATTCCAAAAAAAATTCCATTAATGTATGATTAAAGCTTAAAGCAATAGAAGAAGTGAAGTATTGACTTCCATATCATTATCTCAATCATCTCACATAGTTATTTCATCTATTTTAGTTATATTTAAATATCTCATCGGTTTTCATTAATTTTAACATTGTTCCAATTTGATATCATTCTTGTTATTAGTCTAGAAAAGAAAAAGGGGAAGATCTTGTTTGGATATCAATGTCCAATGTTGTATCTTGGTGAAATTGATTTTGATTGTAGGTCTTAAAGGAGCTCAAGTTGAAGGAGAGGTTTCTTAATCCATTAGTATACAATTAGATCAAGTTTTGCTGAAAATTTGATTCAACACTTTGAAGTGGTTTCAAGACCTTAAATCTTAGCCATTTTGAGCTATCATTGTTGATGCACATCTAACATTTCAAGCCTCTATTAGCCCAAACTAGTCTGTGCTCAATTCGAACATCATTTCAAGGTCGAATACAGTGCCTCTACTATATCATGAGTCGACCACGATTTAATCATGACTCATGGTATACTTAGAGATACACCACGAGTTTTGGTATTGCAAACAAAGAAAAAGACACTATTTTTGCCGACCATGGCTTCACCACAAGTTATGGTATTACAACACAAGTTCACCATGACTCGTAATCTTGACAGCTTTATAGAGAAGGCTAAAGATATAAGTTGACACCTTTTGTGTCAACCATGACCTATAATCAGGACAACCATGACTGCACCATGATTTGTTCTCTTCATACCATGAGTGCTCTGTGACCTACAATCCTTATCCTTAGCTTCTAAACACACCACAACTAGACCATAACTTGTGGTCTCTAATCATGAGTAGACCATGACCCATGGTCTATAATAACATGAGTTCACCACCACTCATGGTAACTTTTTAGATTAATTTTTAAGCTAGAAAAAAGTTGCAAACATGTAAAAGAAACCTTATTTTGCTACCACCATCGACATGGAGTAAAGAGGTACACATTCATAATATTTCTAATATTCTATTTACTAATCTAGGATAAATAAATGCATGACTTGTACCATCATCAAATAGAATGCTTGATGCATCCACCACTATGATTGGCTACCCCTTAAAGAAATAATTTGTAAGAGCAAATATCCTAACTTGATTTCTTTAACCAACATCTTTGTTCTAATTGATTGTAGTCATCTTGCTACACTGATTACTCTAGCTAGATTCGACATGTCCACTAGTTCGTCTACCCACTGCTCTAGTTGAACAATCTTGGCTAAAGTGCCTAGGTTGACCATAAGCAAAGGAATTCGATAATTTTTCTAAAGATATCTTAATTTTTCATACTTGAAGCAAGTCAAGATCCCATGATACCACAAATACCTAAAGTTTGACTTTAAGCCTCATTCTCTCTTCTTATCTGCTTGAAAGTTCCATGCTTGATGAGTGGCGAGGTACCCCTACACTCAACCATACGAATACGAGCGTGTACGCACGATCCGGTCGAACTCCGCAGACTAAATGCCTTAACGCCACAAGAAACACTTGGGGTTAATCGTTCGTTGTCTTCCCAGGCTTGCTTGTATGTGTCACGGTGTATGGTTAAGCAAGTCTGAGGTAT
>MNCI01015132.1:521309-541076 GCA_015680685.1 Gnetum montanum
GGACCGCGATATCGCGTACGCGATATTGCATGGAGAGACGCGATATCGCGGCTTGTGCAATCTGTGTCTCATCAATGCTTAACTTGAGAAGGTAAATATGATTCTTCTAAAATGCATCTTCTTATTGCTTCTTCTTTAGTGTCAAGGCACGAGCCTTGGACACATCATACTACTCTATATTAAATGATATCAAATAATCTCTAAGGAAAGGCCTCAACCCTTGGATAAACATGTCATTCATTAATGCTTCATCCTTCTAAACATAATTTAAAAACTTATTAAGTTGCATAAACTTTGTGTCATACTTGAATGGTGAGACTCCCCTAGCACAACCTATGAAGTTCATCCACTTTTATCTTAACATACATCTTAAGCATATATCCATGCTTGAAGTCATGCACAAAATCATTCCAAGCTACTTTAGAATTTTTCGAGTCTCTTGCTTTTTACTCAAAAATCCATCACAATTTAACATCACCCATCAATGATATGTCTCTAGATGAGTTTTTTGCATAAAGGTATAGCCCATAAGTTGTAATGCCTTCTCAATTTCCCTTAACCAACTTATACCACATCTTCCATCATCACCTATCACAATCATAGTAACTAGGACCCCTCGCTTACTATAGCATATTATTCATATTGCCATGAGTACTCATCAGCTAATACAATTAACAAGTAATAATAAATCAATGCCTATACTTCTTTCATTAGTTTTAAAATTCTCTTATAAGGGTCTATCATTGTCACTAATCTTTGTTTTCTTCTACCAACACTAGTATATAGTATTGATTAATCCTTTGAAGTTTCAAACTTCCCAAGAACCAAACTTGTCCAAATCCCTCTTACTTGAAATAAGGTCTTCAATAAGAGCCACATTTATAAGGCAATATTCAAATTTAACTTCAAGGTTATCCTACAAACCAATTGGCCTCTCATCCTTTGTGCTCATGGCTCTAAACAATCTTAACCATACAAATCTTAGTTATGACATCCAATCAACAAACAACAACTGAACATAACATCAGCAATCCAATCCATTAGTAGAACATTTTCAACATCAAAAGAAAATTGCTCATCTATAGAAGAAGAGAAGAAAAGAATGGCCAATGTCCCATATACTTCCATAGTTAAAAGTTTAATTTATGCAATGGTTTGCACTAGAGTAGATATCTCTCATGCAATGAGAGTCATCATACATTTTATGATTAATCCTAGACCAAGACATAGGGAAGCTATCAAATGGATCTTAAGATATTTCACACAAAATTTAAGTTATGTTTTCGTCACTCTAACCCCATTGTAATTGGCTATGTGGATGCAAACTATGCTATGTGCAAAGATTCTCAAAGATTAACCTCTTGTTTCATTTTCTTGTTATGAGGATGTGCTATGGGTTTGATGTCTCATTTTTAATAAGATGTTGCATTATCAATTGCAAAGGTTGAGTATATTGCTTTAACAAAAGCTATCAAAGAAATGATATGACTTTAAAATCTTTTGAACTAGCTAGGCTTAAAACAAGAAAATTTATTTATTTATTGTAATAGTCAAAGTGCAATACATTAGCTAGCAATGCAACCTTTTATACCCTAACTAAAGATATTCATATTAGAATCACTTTATTCATTATGCATTAGAATATAATTAGTTTTCCTTTTCAAGATATCTACTCAAAATAATATTGCAAATTTTTTTACAAAATCTATTACAAAGTTTAAGCACAATTTGTGTAATGATAATCTTCATATATAAATTCCAAATTTAACTTCAAGTGGGAGATTATTGATCATAAAGTTGAATTTGCTATAATAAATGAATTGCTAAAGACACAATTGTTATATTATTGCAAATTATTGGTGGCTGAATTATTGGTGCATTATCAATCAAATTATTAGAGGTCGCAAGATTTTTTTAGGAGAATAACTCAAAAAGAAATTCTATTAACAATGAACCAAAAACATAATTATATCAAAACATAGAGTAGTAGGATTTGCACAAGACCAATAAACACAACTTAGAGGGCCCATCAAAATACCAACTACCCTAAAATAAAGCAAGCAAAAATTTTTCCTCCAATGAGGTTGGTGGGAAAGCAACTGAACTATAGCAAGACAAAGGAAAATATAAAGAGATGGTGAGCAGTCATCACAAGTAGTAGAGTTATAGAGCATGTTCGATCACTGAGGATGACAAGTGCACATTGAATAGCCTTTGATAATTATGGATGTGATATTGTATAGAGCCAACCAACAAATTCTACAAAGATAGAATATGTAGAAATCCATTTAAGCTAGTGTGTATGAGGAGGCATCATCTCTACCCTTATATAGGAAATCCTATTAGAGATGTTAAATGACATCTAGGAATGGAGTTTTGACACACGAAAACATTTGGAGTCAAACTAATTCTACTAGATGGAAGGGTTTGCATCATTAAGATCCTCATGAAGTGATCAATCGGGCATCTTCCCATGTTCTTTCACCTCAATTTTAGTAAGAGTCAAGCCATCACAGTAGTAAGGGAGCAAGGGTTGATGTTAGGGGCACTTGCAAGAAGGGGGCAAGCAAGGGCAATGTTGTTAAGCAGGAAGAGGTAGTGGTGTTGTAAGGTATAGGTGGTTGGGATGGCACATGAGAGGGGTTGGAGATGGCATGATTGAGCCAACTTCTCCCTCATATAAAAATATGTGTTGCACTCTTTAAGTTGCAGTAATTGATTAAAAGTTTTGAGCATGTATTAGCAAGTTGTACTATTCCCTTATGACCATCAAGCATCAATGTCTTAGCTTCTATAAATAGCATTGTTTAGTTTTATTCTTCTAGACTACCAAGTTTCATATTTGTGTTTTTGTACATTAAAAGACATATTTGGAGTAGAGAAATCTATATGATGCATATTTTGATCTTTACCATAAAATTTTCAATGTTTTCTTCATATGATGCTCTAATTTTATCAGTGTTAATTTCATTTGTTGCCCAACAAAATTTATACTACTCCTTCCCTTTTAAGTTTTCTTATCTAACCAACACATGGAAGATGATGGCTGATAATGTGATCCCTAACAACACCTATACCATACATGCTTAAGTTGGGTAAGGGCAAAATCAAACACAATTTTAAGTGAATTGTGAAGGGGAAGAAGACAATGGAGAAAGAAAGCTTAAACAGGAAGAAAAGAAATTTACCGCTTTTAGCATTATTATGCTTCATTTATTATTAATAACTTGAACATTTCTCACAAAAAATTTTATTATGATTCATTTTTGCAATTGCAAATTTTTATATTCATTTTCAAAAATTTCCAATAATGCCTAATTGCTAGAAGACAATAAGAAACTAGAATACCACCCCCAATAACATGGTGGTGAGTAATTTCATTGAGTTAGCCAAAACTTTATGATAAGAAAACTATGCAATTTTATTTGTCAAATATGAAAATGAAAATGAATATATTTTATTACATCCTAAGAGACCTCACATGGTCTATAAGATAAACAAAAAGAACTTTTACAAAGTTTTGATATGTTCTTGATGAATTTTAAAAACCTCACTAAGAAAATGGCTCAGTAGTTAGTTCATTATTTAACAAGGATTTGTTGACAAAAGCATTTTAAATCACACTTGAGGCACCTTTAAGTTCTACAAAAGTATCATGTTATAATTTATACAAAATAGTTTCAAGTTCCAACACCTCCCATTTCCCCTCATTAAGAAAGTGCAAGAAAATGCCCAAAGGTTGATAATTTTAGCTCAAGAAAATGTAGCAAGTTTTTTTCTTAAATATCTTATTTAACTCTTAACAAATTAAAAAATAATAAAATAAGTGAGAAAGACATCATAGTAGAATTCATGACTAAGATGACACTAAGCAATGCTATACTTAATGCTTTTGATTCCTTATATGAGAAGCTAGGAACTAAAAAGTGTAAAGACTTTGACTACATTAGGAGTATCATGTTTGATGATGAAAGGATATCATTCTTAGATAAGAAAATCTTGGAGCATTTGAGGATCTATTATCAAGGGCTACTTAATAAAGAGTTTCCTAGAGAGGAAGTTGAAGAAATGGAATCAAACATAGCAATGATAAATTATATTTTTTTGTTTGAAGTAAAGAAAGCTCTTAAGAAGATGAAGAATGGTAAATTAGTTGAACCTAACAACATTCCTATAGAGGTATGGAAGTCTTTAGAAGACATAGGGATTACTTGATTAACAAATTTTTTTAACAAAATTTGGGAGGGGAAAATGTTGGAAGACTAGAGGATGAGCATTATAGTATCTATCTACTCAAACAAGGGAGACATTCAAAATTGTGGGAATTTAAAAGGCACCAAGTGTGCAAGCCATGTCATGAAGTTCTGAAAAAGGGTTATAAACAATGCTTAAGATAAGAATCAACTATTTTGAAGGATCAATCTAATTTTATGTCTAGAAGATCAACTATGAAAGCTCTCTTCTAACTACAATAGTTTATGAAGAAATTTAGGTGCAAGAGAAAGAAGATGCATATGATTTTCATTAACTTTTAGAAAGCTTATGAAAGAGCTCCATGAACAATATTCCTATTAGGTACAAAAAGGCTATTCAAGACTTGCACAAGGGAGTAACTTTAGTTCACACTCTTTGGGAAGAGACTTCAAATGTTCCTATGAAGGTAGGGTTACACCAAGGATCTGCTCTACGCCCTTATTTGTTTGCCATTATTATAGTTGAGCTAATCCAATATTCAAGATGATATCCATTAGTATATGCTCCTTGCTAATGATATTGTTTTGATGGATGAATCTAAAAGTCTTTAGCTACAAAAATGAAGACTTGGAGAAACACCTAGAGTCAATTTAAAGATTAATAGAAGTAAAATAAAATACATGAGGTGCACTTTTAGTTAAAAAGAAAATAATTAAGAAATAAATATTTGAATCCAAAATCAATAAGTTGCTCAATGTAAGTAATTCATACGCCTTGAACTTTATAGTTCAAGTAGATGCTGAGATTAACAATGATCTAACAAATAGAATTAAGCAAGATGTAAAAAATGATGAGAAGCTAATGGTGTGCTTTGTGATAGAAGAATCCCTACTAGATTGAAGGCTAAGTTCTATAAAACTACTATTAGACTTGCAATTCTTTATGGTGTAGAACGCTAGCCTATTCAAAAACACCATGAGCAACACATACATGTAGTAAAAATGTATATGCTAAGGTAGATTTTAGGTGTGACTAAAAAAGATCAAATCAACATTTCTTTTTAAAAGAAGTTTAGGAGTAACTCCCATAGATGAGAAAATTAAGTCATCTCAGATAATTTGGTCATGTTTAGAAGACGAGAATTCTCCTATTAGAAGAGGTCGCCTTGTTAAAGTTGAAGAAAACCAACAAAAAGGTAAACCAAACCATACATGGCTTGCTTCATAAGGAAAAACATCCAAGATTAGGTTATTAGGTTATTAATGCTTATTTGATTCTTAATAGAGAGAATGATGTAAAAAAGTTCATATAGCTAACCCCATGTACATGTAGTTGTATAAGGCTAAGATAATGATGACATGTTCTTCATTTTCCACTACTACTCTATAGAGAATCTACATGTGCATTACTCTCTTAGAAAATTAATCCCTTCTTGTTTACTAGAGAATCTTGACCATTTTCATTGCCTATCTCAATAAGAAGTAGTGTAATGCAACACAAAAATAAGTGATTGCAACATTAATATTTGTTGCAATGTCAATAGATGTATAAGTAGATATATGTAGAGGTTTGCATCAAGGATTCTTACCTAGAGTACACTTTTCCATGACGACCTCTACTGCCACTCATAGTTTCATAAGAAAAATCATTTTAAAAATGGAATATTCAAGACAAATTTAAATATCAAACCCAAGCTCAAATGCATGTGGAAACATATTACAACACTTTAAAAACCACCTCTAATTCCAATTATATGCATAAAGAAAATCCTCACCCATAATAAAAATCAAAACACAATAGTAGCATTTCAAAGAATATCTAAATATGCTATTGATTCTCTAAATATGTCAATGGTAACAATGAGGTGTTAGCTTAGTGTTAAGATACTTGATTTGGAAGCTCCACATTGTGGGTTCAATTCTAGTGGACAATGTTGAATTATATAAAGTTATAACTAGGGATGTATCGATTTTTCACTTATTCTGGGTTCCAACACCCTGAAATATGTTAATGAACTTTTACACACAAACTGCTCTTCATGGATTCACTAGAATTGTCACCTATAGAGTTTCTTTTGCTCTTCATGGATTCAATAAGAGTTGCCACCTATAGAGTTTCTTCTTTCAATTTCAAATGCTGCCGCATATATGTCAATTAGCAAATGAACATTCAAACCCCAATTGAGGTGCAACGGAGAGTAAACAACTTAAGTTACACCAATCATATGACCTACCATAGAAGCAATACATATGCGGCATTCAGAACTCAAACCTTAAACGTGCAAGTCGTCAAAGCTAATAAGTCAACAGTCAAGTTAGGGAAGACAATAAGATCTGTTTCACAATGAAAGAGAGAGCATGCAAGTACAATAGACAATCCATCTACGCAATACGAAATAGCATAAATCTAGCTTAATCGATTGATATCACTCTTATGATCAAGATACACATTTGTCACCGCAGCGTTTATTGTTTCTTGTTTTAGCAAACACTTGGATTTATTAAAGAAAACATACACTCTTTTAGTTCCTCCATTCTGAAGATTCTTCTAAATTTGTATCTTCTTCCCACCATGTAGCATTCTGGGGAAACAGTATCATCAAGAAGTCATAAAAAGACGTCAGATATTTTATTCACATTATGCAAGTTGCCAAATATCTTCTATAAACAACAATGATTTGCCTTTATCTTCTGTGTTGAACAACATACTTTTATATTACTTTTAACCAGTGAACTACAGGCTTACGAAAAGTTAAGCATATAGGTAGAGCTACATATAGCATCCAACTAAATAAATTATGTAATTTCAGAACCATTGTTTGAGCCCTACTCCTAGATTCCTCACCAAGAAAGCGAATAACAGAATAAGAATGGAACAAATGCTTGGTCTACCTTATAACCTCTTCTTAAAAATTCCAATGAACTTCCTTCCTTTTCCTTAAGTCCAAGAACCCGTAGGAGCTCCTCTTTAAACTGAATGCACAATAATCAATGATGTTCAAGACTTTAATTTTCAAAAATATAATGATGTGTCAGAAAGAATCACATGGGTTGATGGATAGTAGACTCTTACTTCACCCAAAGTAAATCTTTTAGGACTTTCGGCAACACATGCGTAAGAGCCATCAGATTGTTTTAGCATGACCTGCCATGGTCCTGCAAGTGCAACTCAGTTTAGGCAACGAAAGAATCCATAACACAACTAGTAATATTGTTTGGATGCAATGTTTCATTTAATTAATGATTATTTTACTCCTTTATCTATGTACATCATTTACAGCTGCCAACTTGTGTTTTCTGTACAACTGTGAAATAATAGGCGATTTTAAAAAACACTGCAACATTCCAAAGGCTCTAAAATCATAACTTATTTTGGCTATTTAATCGATGTAAAACCAGAATTAACACTCTATCCAATTTATTTAGAACAGAAAATAATATTTTAAGTCTGCATCATGAAAAAAATAATGTAGCATGGAAAAACATAGTTGACCGATATTGCTTACCAGGATATTGGCGAAATAGTGCTCCACTATAATCCAGAACAAATGGTGCAGCAGCTACTGTCTTTTAGGTACAAGGAACACGAGATCATTATTTAGGATTTAAATGTTTAGCAACATTGAGAAAAGACCTATAATTTATTACATATACGACATAGAATTTATCCTGCTAAATCATTACAGCATCTAAGGGACTCCGCATTATACTAATTTTATGATGCAATGATTCATCATAGTAGGTTGTTTCTGTAAGAATTGCACTTTCAAGTGATCTCTACAAACTAAGTAGTATTTAATCAAAAAAGCATAACTCCTTGGAAACTACCAATGCTAACTGAAAAATGGAATATAAAAAGAAACATAGTAGTAACAGGTTGCCTTTGAATAATCACGTGTTCTAATGTAATATACAGGTAGAAACTCGGAAAGAAAACGGTAATGAAGTTCCTTTTTAGGAAACCCAAGAAGTCCAAGATCAGACCTAAAATCAATTGTAACACAACAAATTTTGCCAAAATGTTACTTTAGCAACCTTAAATAAAAATGAAAAATATTCAAAAAAAAATGTTATCCTTTTCTGATAACCTTGATCAAGGACAGACCTTAATGTATCAAGCTCCATGTTAAAAAGAAGTACAGCGGTTTCCTTTGCAAACGCATCCTAATGTATCAACCAAAAAATACTGTAAGCAGTGATCTAAAAAGAAAGCAAGATTTTAGCAGTTTATAATATTATGCTTTAAAAGTTCTGTCAGAAAGCCAGAAATTATTGTAACAGGCAGGCACAAACAGCATTAAAACATTATTACTCATAGTAGGAACTGTTTTTTCTTTGTTATTACATGGTAGACCCTCATGGATCTGTAAAACTAGTTTAGCTCTAGCCAGTATCTATTGCACAATGTCTGTATATCTCAGCATACCCCAATAAGATTGAACCTGTGAAACCATCTTTACACAATATATGTAAATTGCCATGTTATGTTTTTTTGGGACTTAAGATGCATAATTCTGCTCCAAATTTTTCTCATTCATAGAGTTGCAACTCTATAATAACTCAACATGCAACTCTGGCTTATACACATACATGCAAAGTATCTTAATGAAACAGAAACTGAAATTTTTACTTACATTCATTGAGACCTTGGATCTATCGAACCAGTTTCAGAATTCCTTTTGCGATTTTCTTTTTAAATTTATAACTCAGTGCTGCTCAGTGGAATCAAACCTGTAACCTAGGGGTTACTAAGCCAAGACTCTTACTTAATTGCATTCTTACAGTGTCAAACAGGTTCTGATAAAAAAATATTTATATAATTTGTTACTATTGATATAAACTGCTTTCCATGAGAGTTAAAAAATGACATTTAAACTGTTCCTAAGTGTCAACAAGCATTATCTTTAAAATGTATGAGGCAGATCCATAAGATAAAAGAACTGAAAGCTGTTGGCTTGCTGCAACTTAGACAGAGTAGGAAAGAATTGTCAATATCATTAGAAGAAAGTGCAATCTGGTTTCAATTATGTATTCATGAGCTTGAAAATCCATTAGCATCCTTTATGGCTATTACAATACTCTAGTATGAATTTTCTCCCTTGCATTATATATGACAAAAGCCATTGATAAATATTGGCAAATCAGTAAATAACAAAACTATTTCCAAAACTACCTAGAGGATTAGTCATGGGTAAAGACAATCCCAAAACCTGATTTCAGCTGAATCTCTGACAAGCTTTGTAACAATGAGGTGATGCAAGAGGATAAGCATCACTTCATGGAGTTCCATCATATCAAAATCAGCCTGATCAATGTCACTATTCAAATATGAAAACACCTTCAGTTATTTTACATATTTTATTTATTAAGTAGTGGAAGCCTAACTATACTAACGTAAACCTTACTGGATTTTTCTTTGTTAATGCTGCTATATAAAATATAGGAGTGACCAGGAAGAACCAAATCTTAATACTAGTTTAGCTATATATTTATGAAATATATCTATTATTGGGCCAAGAGAATCTTTTATAATTTTCAAATTAAAAAAATCTCAAATTGATTCACTGAGAATTGATTTTCCAAGGAGAAAGTATAGGTTACAAAGTAGTTGGCCTCTCCACAGAACTCAAAACCAAAATAATACTTCCTGTAAAAAAAATTCATCTCTTATCCTGGAGTTATACCGATAATTATTTATTTACCATGTTAAAGTCTTGACATCTCAGACATAAAGCTTCTCTTTACCTAAATTGATGGGAGTAAAAAGACATGACCAAGAGAGCTTCTCCTTACCGTTATAAGGATAAAATTATTTTACCATGACTAAGAAGGACTCTCTTGGACGGGGCTAGTAGTTGACCTCTTGGCCAAAATTATACATTCAAAACTTTCTTTGTTCCATACATATCCAAGGTAACTTGTATGAATTACAAACATAACTGGTTAAGAAACCAAATATACAATATACAATAAACGGAAGCACGTACTCAAACAGGCTGCCAAGTTCTTAACCATCCATGTACGAAGATACATAGTGTAGTATGAACTATGAAGCGTACATGATGTGTTTATGGTATAAATTATAAAGAGTGATGGTCATAATGTTCAAGAAAACGAAGTAAGAAGCAATCAGCTAATATAAAAACATGAAATATTGTTATCAACCATTTGCACAGTAGAATAAGAATTACGTATGGTCATTGCTGTAAGAACTGACGGTGGTCATAGATCAGGTTTGCCAAAGTAGGAAAGATATATATAGAAAAGATTAAAAGACTGCACCTGTGTACACAGAAAAAGATGAAATTTTCTGAGCTAGCATAGATGTTGTCAACCTGTGTAAGGTTGAATGTTCATGAGAATATGAACAATGAAGATACTGACACTAGAATGTATTATCATGCACATGAGGAGACCTCAAGACCTTAGGGATCTAGTGGAAAGAGTTCAGTTTCAGCCATTGGTTGGAAAAAGGAGGTGAACTGGCAAAATTACTAACATTCAACTTCTGTCAATGCCAGGATCATATGTCACTTGATGGTCTATGCAGCATTATCTGATGTGCTCCTACTTGCATGGTCACAAGCTCAACACAAACGGACACTAACCCATGCTCCACAGAATGAAACACAAATAAGTACCCAAATATGCTAAATAGCATGTTAATCATGAAGAAAGGATTTTGATATCTTCATAAAACAAGGCTTGCATCCTTAATGATCATAAAATCAGTGAAGGCATAAGCCTCAAGGTTCAATGAGATGCAATAAGAGCAAAATTGAATATCGAAATGTCTTGTAACATAAGAAGTTCATGAAAAGTAATTCATGGAAGTGAAGGATTCAAGGAAAGGATTATCATCTAGTAAACACATCAACTATATCCAGATTTGAGGCAAAATTGGTGCTTTGCTAACCATAAAGTTGGTTTTTCAGATGATATCCTTACAAGTTCTACTTCGAGTTTTGTAAGGTGAAGATCTGGGGCTTCCAACTTTTGAAACAATCTGGATATTCAGTATTTTCAAAACTTCTTGTTTCGTGCACTTCTTCACTTCACACAAGCACACCTATGTGGTTTTTTCTTATTTAAAACATTTCTTCTTTATTGCTTATATTACTTCTCAAATTTTACGTATTTTGCAGTATGCAGTCATCCTTGTTCAAATTTTAACTAGATTCATCATCTCCTGTGAAGAACGAGATGGATGAGATAAGGTATATATGCCTATGGGCATGGATTTTATTTAATTATATTATTTAGTATTACTTCTTCTGTGACCTTTGGATTGACAAGAAAATCCTTTTGTTAGAAAATAATTAGTCATTTTCTGATACCATCAAGCTAAGTTCCATTATGATGGAATCTTCTGTTCATAGTTATAGAGAAAATTCTCCCGTTCGTCTGGATTGATAACACCAAACTCAACTGGGTTTAAGATTACCCAATTTCTATCACCACTGATTTTTTTTTAAACTCCCTTAATATATATTAATATAGCCCACTTAGATTGAACCTGTAACTCAAAGATGCAAGTCACAAGCCTTACCAACAAACTACACCTATTCAAAAAAATGGTAACAAGTGATGTACATACTTTAGAATGAACACAACTTCAAATTAATATAAGCAAGTAAATGAGTGATGAAATATAAAATAATATACAGGTTTATTGTATGGTATGCAAAATTTTGTACTGTAGACACTATATATCAATTTATTTGTTAGAACTAAAATTATTTACTTAGATAAATAAATGTAACTGGATTCCCTTATTAACTAAATTGAACTGATCCATAGCTACACCAGCAACCCTCGTTTTGGTCTAACTTCGGAGAATCTGTACCCCAAACTTCAATATGTTCATAAATGAAATACTTTGTCAAGTGACAAGTTTACAAAGGAATAAACATAGTTTGCGTATTTCAGTTTCACTATGGGTTTCCTTTAAAATTTTCCATTTCGAAAAAGTAGCAAAAACTATTATTTATTTAATAACAAAGACACATACCACATATTCCTCAACATCTGCTAGTTCATGTGTGCTGCAATTCACAAAAATATACAGGATGGTTCTTCAGACGATTCCCACTTCTCTGTTAGGTAACTACACCAAGAACATCAAACAACTTACAAAATATGTCCCAATCATAGTTAAAACTCAAATTCTAAAAATAAAAGAACCAAACTAGAACTATTCTCATATATAAAAGCTAGTGTTCTATTATCTCATAAATTTTTATATAAACTAACAAAGTAAAAAATTCTAAACTTCCACCAAGAGGGTTATCAGAAGTAGGGCTACATGACTATATGTATCCCCAGGGCATATAACCAACACAAAACTTAAGTAGAACTTTTATTACTTAGTGCTACACACTAGAATCAAACCCATAACTTGGAGTTTCCAAATCAAGAGTCTGACCACTAGGCTAACACCTCATTCGCATAGCAATAAAAGAAAAATATTTAAACCAAACAGAAAACATTTAAAACTATATTATATAGAAAGACCCTAAGAAACTACATACATGTATAAAAAAAGCTCATTCATTATATGAAATCTCTTGATGGTAAGGCTTGGTTTGAGAAAATAAAAACTCATATCAATTTGAAAAGGCATGTAATACTTTAAAGCTTAGTGATGAAGACCTCACCTCAGCCCCAATGTACTTTTTCCTCATGTGTGTGTCATGTGTTTTGTGAGTGTTTCAGGTATTTCAGGTTAATGGTCGTAGTCATGAAAGGCTTGAGGATCAAGTGTTGGATGCCACTTGAAGGTTGGGAAGGATTGCTGCTAAGATGTCTGAAAGCCTAGAGACATCTGAACAAGAGCTTGAATCTTTGATAGTGAAGACTTCTAGGATGCTTGGGACATCTAGAGTTGGCTTGACTTCATGAGGTGTTTTGACTATGCACTCTTGACCCTCTGGTGAGACATCTAAGCTTGTCCAAAATGTCTTGGCAAAACTAAATTGGAGTTCTTTTGGGTCGTCTAGGACCATTCATGTTATCTTCGACTTTTGAATGTGGGTGCCAAGGAAGCCAAAAAGTCATCAAGGATAGCTGAAAAGACATCCAAAAAGCTCTAACCTGAGAGCTTCAATGTACCTTTGATGATCATACTTAAAAGAGGTAAGATAGAGACACTTGAGAGATAGTAACCTGGGAGAGGTGAAAGAGTCCCTTATCAGTGTTGTTTTGTTGACTTTAGAGAGCATTCTTATGTGATATGTTATGTGAGGCACATTAAGAACATGTGTTGCCTCTAGGTCTTTGAGAGCATGTGAGTTGAGCTTTGCTCCTCCATTGTTATTGTATTTTTTTATTGAGTTCAATATAATTGAGTGAGGATTACTCCATGTCTCCTTGTTATTGTTTTCTCTAAGTCAATTCAGCTTGAAAGTGTTGTGGAATTGTCGAATTGGGGCCTGTTGGGCCAAGCTCCCTATCGCCTAGGTTAAATAGATAAAGCAACGATTCATTGGAAGAAAATGGGGCCTTATTCCTGAAATTTAGGTATTCTTTCCGATGGCATGAAAAGGGAAAATTTTAAAAATTGATGATCATTTACAAATATTGTTTCTATAAGAATGCTTGTAATGATGGCAATGGTATCTTTATGCATTACCCTGCAATTACTCCTATTTGAAATAAATTTTGGGCAGCTACAAATCAGCATTTTGTTATGTCAAAATTTTTACAAAATCTGATAGCAGCTTGGACATGTATTAGTGAGTCAAAGTTTATAAAATTTGGAGTGTATTGCTAGCAAATGTGATCGAAAAATCACTGAAAATTTGAGAAGCTAGAAAGCAATGTAGACATGAGTATGATAGTGAGCAGTAAAAAGTTGGAATTTGAATCAGAAATATAAAATAGGATTTAATTGTCAAGGTATTTGAATCTTATGGAATTAAATTTTTTGAAGTCAGGAAGGACCTAAAGTTTAGCTTCTTGTCTATATTCTTAAGATGCTTCAGGAATCAGAATATACTATGATGAAACAATTCTGCACAAACAAAGGTAAATTTAATAATATTTTTTTCGAATTTCAAACTATCATTAGCAACATTCATTTATGGACACAACTTCACCTTCATAACTCTTTCCAAAGTCCAAGTCTAGGGTGTTCCTTATGGAACTTAACAAACTTTTGAATGTTCCTCCTTGAACGTCATCAAGGCTTCCAATGCTGATACCATTAATCTGAAATGACAAAAAAGCACAAAGCAATAAATTAAAAATCGCACCAGAATCTTTCCACAAAGGTGACCAAGAAAAAAAGGGAGCAAAGCTTCTTTCAGACGAAAAAAGAACATAATGATGCAACAAAGATATATTTCTCATTCACTGGATAAGAGGAAAATCTAGGACATGGGGCTGGAAGAGTGTAGCTGTCAACTTCAAGGTAAAAATGGATTTCCTTATCAGGGGAACATAATATATTATGAACATAGAGACTCTCTAAGGTCTCTGAAGAATGTTATAAAGCATTTCCATTTCCATTTTCATAATTTCACTCCAAAGCAAAAAGATTCCACATAATATAGCATCATCATCTACTTTGTTTAGCTTCAGCATAACAGGCAAATTAATTGGTTTGAAGATTTGCACTGCAAGTCAATTTTAGCTTCTCCTAAACCGGTATTTACTTTTACACTTGCACATACTGCTGTACAATTGTACAGTTGTCAAAAAGTTTTGTTTGCCAGGTACATTTAGAAAACAAAAAAGTTATTTGGAAATCAGCTCCCTTTTAAAACATGTTTTATCGTAGTCGTGGCCTGTAATGACCATGTTAAACAAACATTCATAAAGCTGTGATACCAGCCAACTGTCATCAAAATAGTGTGGGATTACCAAAATATGTATAACTTCCAACTTGATGTGGAGCCCACCTCAATAGACCCCAAAAAGATCCATTCCACAAGCTCCTAAGCAAATTCAGCTTTGAAAATAAGAACAACACAATGAAATGGACAAAATCTCCCTTTTATTAAGAAAACTCTCAAAATGTAGAAAAATACATCAAAAATGAGGAGCCAAGCTCAACTCACAACTCTCTCAAGGATTTTGGAAGCCACACATGTCCCTTCTCGATCCTCAATTACTCACAATGGAGACAAAACTTAAAACAAGACACTTATAAGAGATTCTCTCAACCTCTCTCAAGTGCTCTCCCTTGCCTCATTCAATTTCCCTTGCACAAGCTCTCAAGAGACCAACCTTCTTTCTTAGGACTAACCTCCTCCATTGAGACTAACCTTCTATCTTCTGATTAGCCTACCCAAACTCAAGGCTTGGACTCTTATTTATAGTTTCTTAGTGTGACCCTTTGCCTTCCCTTGCATTTAAAAATACAAATTCATTTACGTTGGTCATCTAAGACATCTTGGACATGTGGGAGACATCCCAACTGAAAACAACCAAATCTCTAATGAGGGATCTTGGATCAGGGTGAGACATCTTGCTAAAGACTGAGATGTCTTGAGGTTGACTGAGACATCTTGGCTGAGATGTCTTGAAAGTAGCTGAGACATCTTGGCTTAGCATGAGACATCTTGGGAATGCATAAGACGCCTTGGGTGCAGCTAAGACATCTCACCTACCAAGGCCAAAAATAAAGATGTTTGTTGTGAGGTTTGGAACCGCCACACATCTCCAAGTAAGTCTTTATTGACCCAGAAGCCCCGAGCTCATCAAAATAAGCTCAAAACAAACATGTAAAAACTCTAGGGAAACCCATCATTGAAGAGAGGGTACATTGCCCTGTTTGATGTCCAGACCAAAGCTTATTACATTATTAGCAATCAAGATTTGACTATCACAACTTACCTAAGCAACAGGAACAACTGCAATTATTAAGCAGACTGTAGTATGCAATATCAGAAACCACTGTCAGCCAGAAAAGGCCAAACTGCTTCAATTATCACAGAAGTCCTAGTATGGTTTTACTGCCATATTAGCTTGCATTTATGATTTGCGCGACAGAATTTTACTAGAAGAAATTGCTGAACGTCACAACCAATTGATACTTTTGAATTTTAGGTTAAAATCCATCTTACAAAATACAGGTAGGGCATGTAGGATAAAATATGGAAAAACTATAACTGTAACCACAAGAATCTGTCTCTGCCTTACAAGGTCAAGGGCTGAACGAAAAATTCTTGAAGCTCTTCGTTTTCTGGCTTATCAGGAAATATCTGCACAGAATCGTAACCTCAATCATACTCTTTTCAACTAGAAATCAAAGTATGAAGCAAAAATTAGCGAGCACATGCTTAATATGCAAACTAAAATGTAATTCACATAAACAAAACTAAAATTTCTAATCAATGCCAAAACTGTTTCTATGAGCGACGGTAACTCTTTTATAAAAAATTTAACTATTACATGTCACAAATTTTATTTTGGTATTTCTTCTCTATTTCTAAATAACAATACAGTAAAAAGATAAGATGCATGACATCTTACAATACGAGTTGTTATCTGTCTTGATTCGCTAAGCTTTCGAGCTAATGCCAGAGCAAACTGAATATTAGCATCGATGAACTCGTCGGATGATCCCTGAAACTCATCAGATATATTCTTTCCATGACCACCCGAGATAAAATGTTATATTATGTCAAATTTCAAGCCACAACAGTATACTTTTAACAAACATCACAGAATGTTATTTTTTGATGTCTTTGAACTGTTCATGCCAGAACCAGATGGAAAAACTATGCCGACAAAAGAACAAACGAGAAATACCTTGTAAGACGATATACTGCTTGGCAGCGGGCTGAGCAACAGCATGGCAATTCTCATTGAGCAGAGGAAGAAATTCAGAAAAGGACAACACACCGAGATACGGAATAATAAGCACCAAAAAATATCAAATCTATGACATTAATAATTATAAACAATTTCCAAATTATTCAAAAGGAAGGAAAATGATGCAAAATCTGCGAAACAGAGACAACTAAATGAGAGGGAAAACGATAATTTTTACAGAGACTAAGCATGCAAAATAAATAAAAGCCAGAAACTGTACGAATGAATTTAGCTTACGGAAATTCGATTTCCAGGCGCGTTTTGCCATCGTCGAGGGCGTACATGAGCGCTTGGGCAGCGTCTTCGACGATGACCTGATATGATTTCGGTTTGTACAGAGCAACTCCTTGGCTTGGATCAAAGTCTGTGGCATCTTTCGCCAGCGAGGCAACTCTTTGCAACGCTCTAGTTTGTGCACAAAATGCAAAAGAACGAGCAATCGAGACGGTTTTCAGTAGAGGAATTCGTGTGAAACGTGTAGAAAGTGGCGCGCAGAGGTTCACATTGCCGGACGTAGAACACGGTAATTGCCGCGGAATTGCCACGGGAGTTGCCATTCCTTCTTTGCAGGCCACACACTTCTGTTGTAGTTTTGAACACCAAAACCGATCGTGTGCTTCCTATCTCGCTAGCATTCGTTGGCGACACTTCCATTTCAACAACTGTGGTAACTTGATCACTGATTTAAAAAAGATATAAATTTTGTCCTTGGATTGGAGCTTGGTTTCTTTCATGTGTGGAATGGAAGCCCGGGAATCGGAATTTAACGCAACGATGATACCGTTGAGGTCTTGAGGATAGTTTTTACTGTTCAGTCGGTGGTTAGTGGTAAACATACTTAGGTGGACGGAAACCAGTCATAAACCAATCATAATAGCTGGAGATTGTGACAGGCATCTTGGACAAGGTTGCCGTTGTTCTCATTAAACAATTACAAAGCTTATGATGTGGTTGGTGATTGCATAGGTATGTATGTTGTGAATTTTTTATTGATGTACATAGATAATGTGCCTTTCCCATTAGTCATGTCTACTCTTTTCAAGCATTGGCAAGTCCTAGAACTTAGGGGGATGACAAAGAAGTGCAAGTTTTTGGTAAAGATTAGTTTCCACATTTGGGATATGCATTCTACACCTAGCATGTTCCTAGGACATGACTTAATGGTCTCAATTGGCTCCCAGACCCACGTGTCCTAGAAGATGGCAAAAAGGCTTGCCTAGGATGAGTAGTATGGGCAGACTAATGAGATGTAGGTTGCTCATATCCATCCTAATCAACAACAACAAAAGTTTGGAAATGGTGTAGTGATTTTTGCCTACTTAGAGGCAATGGAGGGCAAGTTGATTGCTTGCATGGATGCCATGAAGTTGGTCGTGCATCACTATTTCAAACGGGTGGAGAGGAGGCTTACCCACTTAACTGTTAATGTTCAAATAATAGGTAAATACTTGTTTGAACAATTGTGGTCATTATGAGGGGTCTTTGATTCAAGGGAGATGGAGGACATTCCTGACACCAAGTTTGTTGGGATGGGCACTACGGTCCATGACTCAAGGGTAGGACCATTAGGAATAGCTGGGATGGAGGAGCAACTAGTGATCGATGTTGATGATATTGCCACAGAGATAGATTTCATGTAGACTAATGCTTCAAACAAAGTTCAAGACAACAATGTAGTAGGATCTGGCTAGACCATTACATCTATGTATACGTATATAGTCATAGTTGACTTTGACATTGCTTTTTGTTGATATTTTTGTGTGTGCATAGTCTCTTACTTGCACTTTATAATGAATACCATGATTAGATGCACGATTTTTATGTTAAATATTGTTGATTAATGAGGTTTTTTAAGAGTAATTTAGTAAGTTATCTTTGAAATTTCTCCCTATAATATTACCAATCTACTATGAATATTTGACAAGACCTGATTAAAAATTTTAATGATAAGTTGAAGAATGATTACACCATTTAACCTTCAACCTTCAAATTACACCATATCAAGATACTACAGATATAGATTATTTGTAATATGTTAATTGCTGAGAAGATCACAAACACTCGACATTTACATAGGTATAAAATAATAATGCTAGTTACATGCTCTTTCACTCTCTAAAACTCAAATTGAAAGTAACATGCTGATGAGCCGCAACATGCACAGCGCCACGATATCGCGTACGCGATATCGCATCCCCTGCCATATCGCGTACGCGATATCGCGTCTTTCCTTGCGATATCGCGTACGCGATATCGCGGTTCGCCGCCATATTTATAAATAAGAGGCGGCACTCCCTTCATTTCACAATCCTGGCTAGAAGTAGCAAAGCTCTGGCAGATTGATCACTCCAGAGTTAGAATTTTTCCCATGTGCCCGCAGTAGGAGTCCTAGAGTGAATGGCTCTTTATTCGAGCAACTTTGTAACCTAAACACAAGTTGTGTACGGCAATAAAGACGAACTTGATTGGATAAACCTTGCAGTACATAGTTTTATTTCATTGTTATTTATTGCTTTCCTAGTGCGCACAAGCACGACTTGATTACGAGCATCTACGGATGTGTACAGCTAATTAAGGAATCGGCTGCTTGTTGCAACGCGTGAGTACGACTTGATTACGAGCATTGGACTGCTTGGTAACCCAGTAGCGTATTCCAAGATCTGCGCTTGGTAATCCCAGTGGTAGTTCAATGTGTACGGCTAGTCAAGGAATTGACTACTCATCGCTAGGCTAGAACGTGTGATAAGTACGACTT
>MNCI01015132.1:545457-563361 GCA_015680685.1 Gnetum montanum
CCAAAAAAATCATATACCTCAGACTTGCTTAACCATACACCGTGACACATACAAGCAAGCCTGGGAAGACAACGAACGATTAACCCCAAGTGTTTCTTGTGGCATTAAGGCATTTAGTCTGCGGAGTTCGACCGGATCGCGCGTACACGCTCATATTCATATGGTTGAGTGTAGGGGTACCTCGCCACTCATCACATGCAAATTACAGTTTAGTCACAAACATTAAAAATAATAGTGCTGGTGCACTACGAGCATGAATTCCCTTCGGTTGAAACTTGATGGGACGCGATATCGTGGTCGTCGCGATATTGCATCCCATACGATATCGCGTACGCAATATCGCGTCGTCCCCTATGATATCGCGTACACGATATCACGGTCCATCGCCATATCTATAAATAAGAGGCAGCACTCCCCTTATTCCTTATCCTAGGCTTAAAGTAGGGAAACTCTGGTGAATTGATCACCCCAAAGATAGATTATTTTCCATGTGCCCGCAGTAGGAGTCCCCAAGTGAACGAATCTTTATTCAAGCAGCTTTGTACCTAAACGCAAGTTGTGTACGGCAATAAAGACGAGCTTTGTGGATAAACCTTGCAGTACATGGAATAGGTTTATTACATGTTATTTCCTACATGTTATTTATTACCTACAGTAGTGCGGTATGAGTATGACTTGATTACGAGCATTTACGAATGTGTACAGTTAGTCAAGAAATCAGTTACTCATCGCGATTAGTCTCTCTCACCCGTATCTCCTAGAATGTGGGATAAGTACGACTTGGTTATGAGCATTCAAGGATGTGTACGGTTAGCCAAGGAACGGATGCTTATCACACTTAGGTTAGTTAAGTGCCTCAGTACGACCACTTCGAGCACGTGCATTACGTGTGGTGATCATAGTAACGATTAGCATTTGGTAGCCACAGTTGCATAGTTCAGGATGTGTACGGTAAGTGGGAACTGATGCTGACGCTAGGGACTTAGTGCATTAGTTAGAGTTAGTCTTAGTTTCTCAACCCTTTCCTCGTAGTGTACAAGACATAAACATAAAATACCATAAAAATCATATACCTCAGGCTTGCTTAACCATACATCGTGACACATACAAGCAAGCCTGGGAAGACAACGATTAATTAACCCCAAGTGTTCCAAACAGCGTGTAGGCATTTAGTCTGCTGAGTTTGACTGGATCATGCGTGCAATGCTCGTATTCGTATGGTTCAGTGTAGGGATACCCGCCACTCATCAAAACTCAACACTAAGTTGAAAACAGTTCTAGGAACATGCAGATCACATTTATCTCAATGTTTGCAATGTTATAGTAATGTGATGCACTACAAAATGCATATAATTGTAGTGTAATAAATAGTGCAAAGTAATGCAAACTGCATGTTTTTGTATTCTTCAATTATACGTCTGCAATCCTATTGCAGTTTGCATCCCACTCATAGTCTAAAATAGAAACTATGCTCCATTACAATGAATTGAAGTTTAATCATAGTCTAAACTTCATAACAAATTTAAAATCAATGCCAAAACACTACAAGACATAGGTGTCTCATAGTCTTCAAATTTTGAATTGATTGAATAAATCATGGGGGAAGATATAATCAAATTGATGGTTAGTTCTTCACAGTTAGGGATACTAAACAATCAATTTATGTATTTAAGAGGATAACTTCATTTTGAATAACATTTAATTACGACTACATGTAGCTAGTGTAGGTTTGCAGTTTACCAAGACTGCCTTCTAGTAGGTTAAAACTCTAAGCAATTATTACCTATTGGAAGGTTCAAATGCCATCTGGATGATATTCTGCCTTCTAGATGACCCTCTACCTTCTATTAGCCTTAAACTCTAACCAGTTATTTCCTTTTGAAAAGTGTTAATGCCTTTTGGTTGGGATAGTGGAAGGATACTAGTCACATTACCTTGCAATTTACATAGATCTTACTACCAGATGATCCTATGCCTTCCAAAAGCCATAAACTCCAACCTATTATTTCCTACTAGAAGGTCTGGATGCCTTTAGGATGATCTTATACCTTTCAGATGACCCTCTACCTTATGGTAACCTTAAACTCTAACTAATTATTTTCTTTTGGAAGGTGTTAATGCCTTACAGTTGAGATTGTAGGAAGGTGCTAGTCGCACTGCCTCACAGCTTACATAGAACTTACTACCAAATGACTATTTGCTTTTCAAAAGTCACAAACTCTAACCAATTATTCTCTACCAAAAGGTGTGGATGCCTTTCCGATGATCTTCTACCTTTCATATGACACTCTACCTTTTGGTAGCCTTAAACACCAAGCAATTATTTCCTTCTAGAAGGTCTAAATGCCTTTTGATTGAGCCTATAGGAGGCTACTAGTCATACTACCTCATAGGTTACATAGAACTTGCTACCCGATGATCCTCTGCCTTCTGAAGCCACAAAATCCAATCACTTATTTCTTTTTGTAAGGTCTAATTACCTTCCAATTGAGACTATAGGAGGGTGCTAGTTGTATTGCCTCAAAGTTTATGTAGGACTTGCTACTAAATGATCCTCTACCTTTCAAAAGCCACAAACTTCAAACAATGATCTCCTTTTGAAAGGTTTGAATGCCTTCTGGTTGAGATTGTGAAGGTTGCTAGTCACATTGCCACATAATTTACATAGAACTTGTTATTGGATACCCTCTGTCTTCCAAAATCCATACACTCTAACCAATTATTCCCTATTGGAAGGTTTGGATGCCTTCTAGATGATACTCTACCTTTTGGTAGCCTAAAACTCCAAACAATTATTCCCTTTTGAAAGGTCTCATTGCCTTCTAGTTGGAATTACAAGAGGGTGCTAGTTGCACTGACTTGTAGTTTACATTAAACTTGCTACAGAATGATCCTCTGCCTTTTAGAAGCCACAAACGCCAATCAATTATTCCCTACCAAAAGGTTTCGATGCCTTCTGAATGATCTTTTACCTTTTGGATAACCCTTTAGCTTCTAGTAGCCTTAAACTCCAACCAATTATTTCCTTTGAGAAGATCTGAATGCTTTCTAATTAAAACTATGGGAGAATGCTAGTGGCACTATCTTGGAGTTTACATAGACCTTGTTATTGGATGATCCTTTGCCTTTTAGAAGCCACAAAATCCAAACAATTATTCCCTACTAGAAGGTCTAGATGCCTTCCAGATGATCTTCTACCTTCCGGATGACCTTCTACCTACTGGTAGCCTTAAACTCCAAGCAATTATTCCCTTTCAGAAGGTCTCCATGCCTTCTAGTTGAGACTACAGGAGGGTGCTAGTTACATTTACTCATAATTTATGTAGAACTTGCTACTGGATGATCCTATGCCTTCTAAAAGCCATAAACTTTAACTAATTATTCTCTATTAGAAGTTCTAGATGCCTTTGAGTTGATCTTTTGTCTACTGGATGACACTCTACCTTTCTATAGCCTAAAACTCCAACCAATTATTCCATTCTAGAAGGTTAGATTGCCTTCTAGTTGGGACTACAGGAGGGTGCTAGTTACGCTAACTCATAGTTTATGTAGAACTTGCTACCAAATGACCTTATGGCTTTTAAAAGACACAAAGCTAGACATAGTAAGTCAAAGTCTAACTTGCATTTTCCCTAAAACCTAAAAACTAGAAAATAATGCATCAAAGTGTGACTGGAATTCCCCTCACAACTTGAAATAGAGACCTTTAGAACATAGTGTGAGATAACTATGATTCTCATGTTTTCTCACACCATAACTTTTGTTGGGCGCATGTCAAAGGGAGATCCATGTTCATGTACTCTTGAAATACTGTAAGATGCATGTCTTTGTAGTTCCGCTACATCAACTATGAAAACATGCATATTGCATTATATTTTAAAATTGCAATGACATGCGAAATGCATGGTTTCACAACCTTGAGGTACAATAGACTATGTGTCACGTGTCATTGCACCATAGATGTACGAGTTCAGTGCAACTCATAGGTTAGTGCATTAGTACCTACATTTACAAACTCATTTTTCAAGTTAATTTAAACTTTGAAAATTGAAATTAAGAAAGCAACAAAAATTTCAAGAGAGTGATATGTAAGTATGAGACTTGTCTTAACATATAAGCCACAATTGAGGATGATTTATGAGAGACCAAAAATGCTGCAACAATTAATAATTGAATATATATAGAATATCAAATGCCCCATACAAAGAGAAAACATTATGAATAATATATTACAAATTCTTTTACAAAATTAAAAAAGATATTCATTACAACCAAAATGCATCACAACTTCATTTACAAAATCATAGAAGAGATGCATTACAACTCAATACCATCAGAAAAATGGAATGCATCAAGGAAAATGACTATAATTAGATTAATTACATCACAAATTACAACTGGACCATGTTCATTACAGTTCTCAT
Organism: Gnetum montanum; assembly: GCA_015680685.1. NCBI lineage: Eukaryota > Viridiplantae > Streptophyta > Gnetopsida > Gnetales > Gnetaceae > Gnetum > Gnetum montanum. Next base: position 549,882 of record MNCI01015132.1, read on the forward strand.
TCAACATATGCTATAGACACATGTTTCTCCAAACTTGATGAACTTCTGGAGAACTTAGGATTTCCTGTATCATGGATTTTTGATACACTGAAACAAAATTCATAGTGAAATTCAACTCTTAACTAAGTACCAAGTGATGCATATAGATTAACATATGCATCCCATAATCAAATTCATTTTCTTATTTTGAAAAACCTTCAATTGTAATTACATTCCATTTTGTACCTACTTGTTTCCTCTTTTCCATGAATTTCATGACATCTTCAGAGCAAATAGACTCATCATTAAATAAATAGTCAATAAAATTCAAGGTCAATTTTCTAATTGCTACAAGATGTTGTGAAGAAGGCATTGAATCATACATTAAAATTTTATATGCCAGTATGTCAACAACAACAAGAACCCAATGCCCACTAGTATTCAAAGGAAGACAAAAGAATGTGTGTCCGGATTGCACAAACTCATCCCAACACATTTTATCTTTAAACTCTTTAATAAAATCTATTTCTACAAAAAAATCATCAACTTCTTCTTTGACCAACATACCACTTTCAACATTTTAGATATATCATCTGAGACACTTGCATCTTGCTCTTAAAGGATGTTGCATAATATTGAAACATACTATGAAATACTATGTATTCTAGCCATTTATGATGTAGACATTTATGATGTTATCATCTAGCCATTCTTTCCATCCATATTTATATAAACTCCTAAAAGAGAATCCTGTGGCCACTTATGAGGTAAATGATGTCCTTATAAGCTCTTTATTGTCAAGCATATCATAGACAAGCAATTGCATCACTTTATCAATTATTATACAATCATCAATTGGCGTTTTCAAATCAACATTAGCATCAATTGCAAAATGAAAAAATTAGATAATAAATTTAGGCTGCATTTTGCCATGATAGTTTCATACATATAATAAGATAATAGGGTGAGCAACAAATTGAAAATTTAAATTTCTAAACATAACATATGCAACATCAATGATGATTCATTATTGGTTAGACTACATTGATGCAAATGCATTGATGTAATCCCATTGATGCATACGTGTTAATGTGTACTCATAAATGCATGATTTGATGCATCGATGTGTACATGTCAACGAAGTGTCTAGTCTTGCCTATATAACTGTGTGCACCTACCACATTTAAGGTAATTTGTTCATTAGTAGCATAGCAAAGCTCTTGCAGTTTATCCATTTAAGACTTAGAATATTTTCTAAGTGCCCATAGTAGGAGTTGAAAAGGGCAAGGATCTTTATTTGAGCACTAATGTACCTAGACACTTCAGTGTGAATGACAATAAAGATGAACTTTCTTAATAAACCTTGTAGTACTTGGACTTAACATAATATTTCTTTAATGCACTTCATTATTCATACAATTTACTTTTATGAATTTAATTAATTATGAAAAATTAATGCACATAAGTATGACCATCTCAAGCATATGTTAATGCTTGGTAATCCCAGAAGCACTTATGCTTGGTAACCTAGTAGCATTGCAACGTTATCAGGATGTGTATGACAAATGGGAATGGATGCTTATGTTAGGATTAGTCTAAGGCATTAATTAGTTACTAGATTAATTAGCATTTAATTACTTTATTTTCACACTTAGGAGAAATAGATAAAAATATAAAAATGATACAAATCATGTGCCTTAGTTACACGTACTCATACCATTATACCTCACAAGTGGAATTGGGAAGACAACGATCACATCTTTAAGATTCACTACCTAGATAAGGTGTACTTAGAAAGCTAAAGTTTATGGAATTCAACTAGATCACTTGGTGAATGTTGGTGATTTGTATGGTTGGGTGTAGGGACTGCTTGTTGCTGATCATTGGTGTTATTGTTGGGGATTTTAGTTAGCTACATGTGCTATCTAGGCAATTATTGAAACCACTAAATGATGTTGTAAAGGCCTTAAAAGTTAAAATCATTAAAATAACTAAGAATATTAAAAGCATACTATTTTTCAAACACTAATATGACTTCATCTTATAGGAAATATTCTCCACCACCGTTTATGGGCAACTCCAATCTAAGGCAAGAATGTCCTAAACCACCTATACCCTAATAATGCAAGGTGGTCTACATGCATCTATATGCTTACACTTCGGGCTTCACCTTCATCCATCACCAGGATGAACAGATGCAGTGAAGGGAAATGGAGGGTAACATCATGTTGTCATTTGATCACTTAGTTCCTGCAATGCTACTCCACAATCTTATGAGATTGAGCATTACGAAGTTCAATGTTAAATATAAAGTGCAAGATCATGCCTACTAGGATTATCATCCCATAGAGGTACAGTGAAAGAAGGATCAGTAGATGAAAGCTCAATATGAGGCATTAAAAGGGAAATGGTTCATAAACCCCTTGCTCCTGTTGGACCAAAAGGAAGAAGACCTCTTTTCAAGGACTTTCCAATACACAAATGATTCTCCTCTCCTTGATGAGGAGGCCCTTAATCAACATCTACACTCCACTATAGACAACCCTAGTTTAGGGAAGAATAGGTCCCATGACCATGGGGGCTCGAAAGAAGGGAGTCAAGGCAGGAGCAATGATAAACATCATAATAAGAAAAAACATGGTGATTGTGGCTGAGACCAAAGAAGAGGAGGCAGTAAGCATTGCTCTAGTGGTGGCTCTCCTTCCTCTTCACCTTTATCATCCTCATCATCTTCCTCCTCCAACTTAGACTAAAGCTGTAGAAGGAACAAAGACCATGAGGAGGTAACTAGTGGAATAGGGATGACCATAGATCTTGTCGAAATAGTAGAGACTAGGGGTGTGGGTAATCAAGGGAGGCCCACCTCAGAGAAAGAAGGGATTACATAGGACATCATAGGCATCATGGCCACAAAGAATAATATGATTATGATGAGCCTCTGCTTGCCACTAGAAACATGCTAAACATTGCAGAGGTTGTAATGATTTCAATAAGACACATGAAAGATAGTCATATTAAAAGATTGAACATAAAAAATACCCCTAAGTTTGAAGGAGAATACAATTTTGACCCATAAAATCATCTCCAAGCCTTTCAAAATGCATGTGCCTCATAGAACATTGAGAACAAATGGCAAAAATTGAAGCTATTTCCTAGGACACTCATCTAGGAGGCAAAAAGTTGGTATTTTTCCTTGGAGCCGGAATTCATTTGAAGGTGGAGTATGATGTTTGAACTCTTCAATGATAAGTATTAGACATACTCCCGAGTATCTCACTTGAGAAGGTAGATCCAAGGTTGGAAGCAAAGAACATATGAATCCTTGGATACAACCATGGGAAAGTATTACTCTCTGTTACATTGATGCCCAAGCCATGGCTATGCTCAAAGGAAGCAGCTCCATCATATCATAGATGAGCTCTAAATAGAAATGAGGAGAACTCTTTGAGTCTCTACCCAAGGGAGGCTTTTAGAGCTAAGGTTCATTAAGTCCAAAGGCTCATTGAGCAAGGGGTGAAAAAAGAAGATGAATTAAAAAAATGGAAAGTGCAGGGGAGAACAACTAGGATGCTTCCATTGACAAATGGAGGTTTGATTTTGTGATAATGAGGAGGAGGCATCACTTGAAGAAGCTGTGTAACACAAAACCTTGCTGATACAAAAATTTGTTTCTGAAATATCGATCAAGGTTGACAAAATGTGGAACTCTTTGGATGAAAATTTTCAAACTACTCTAAGAATCACAGAGGATACCAAAGAGCAAGGTAGTGGTCATGACTAAAGGAGAAAGAAGGAAGTTGAACATGTCCATCAGAAGAGTAAGTGAAAGGCTACTGTAGTGGAAGAGATTGTAAATCCCAAAATAGATTATGGTGGTGGATGTGACATCTACCAATATGAACATCCTAAGGGATGTTGTCTAATTATATCATACTTGTTGGAATCCATGGTGTATGCTTTGAATCTTAGATTGGCAAAACAACAAATACCTAGGAGGTTGTCTTATTCTCAAGAAAATTATAAGAAGTTCCATGAACAAGCCTACTATCCAAGTGGAGTGCCACCTCAAACTCACGAGTAGTACTAGCAGTGGCAACACCCATAGTCATGGGGGATGCCACCATTAAGGTAACAATACCCTTACCATCAGCTAAATTCATACAGGTACTATGTTTAGATAGTCCATTTCTCCATGTGACTCTTCTAGTTATGCCTCTTTCCAGCATCACTAGTACCCTTTTGAATATTATAGAGCACAATCTCTAAGAGGGGAGTCCCCATTTTAATATTACCCTCCTCATCCTTTTGCATCTATACCTACCCCCTTAACTTAGTTGCCACCTGTTCCATCCATGAAAGGCAAAATTTCAGCCCAGTTGTAGCAAAGAAACACCATAAGGGTTGTTAAGTTACAACTAGCTTTCTAGCCAAGTGGTTTGGATACTAAGCCTCAAAAATGATCCTTTTCCAAAATCAAAAATCCTACTAAACCCTCACAAACACTTGTGGTTGTTGATCCTACTTCTCCTTTCTCCTTCGCAATACCCTTCAAGATCCCTTTGAACCAAGCAGCTCCTAGGGTGCATACTATAATGTTGATCCATGCGATCACTGATTGAATAAAGGTTGGTCATCTTCTTAAGAAGAGATCTAATCCTAGGAGTCCTCTCATTTACTTGCAAATCACTAGAAATGAACCTTACAAGGCTCTTTTGGACTTAGGTTCTGGTGTCAATTTGATCTCACATGAAATGTACAAAGCTTAGAACCTGCCTCCTCTCAAGAAGAGCAACATTTGTCTAGAGTTAGTAGATTTGCCCATCACTATTTCCTTAGGATTGGTGGAGGACATTGTGACCACCATCTATGGGTGATCATATCTTACTAACTTCCTAGTGATCTACTTGGATAACTACAAGGGGGACTTCCCTATCATCATGGAAAGGGCATGGCTAAGTACAATTGATGCATGGTTGGGAATTAGAGACCTCTTCTTGGAAATTTATAAGGAAAATAACTTCAGAAAGATAGAGAGAAAGCATGTTTCATGCATCTTGTATAGTGACGTAGTGTGCCATTGCATGCAAAAATTATGGACTGTTAAAAGTACCACACTTATAGTATGTAGGTAGTATGCAAATGTCATGGAAATTCAAAGGTGCCTATAAGCAACAACCACAAAATAGGAGGGCACCTAGTGACTTATAGCTGAAGTAGAAAGTAGTTCAACCTTATGCATGGAACAAACGGAGAGCCTTAAAAGTGCCTATGTTGAGGGCATAGATGAAATAGAGTAAGTCCATCGTCAACTCTTTGATGAACCTAATGAAACCAATTGGGGAGAGTTGAAAATCCTTGAGAGCTTTAAATAGAAGTCCTTTGAGTTGAAAACTCTACTAGTTGAAATTGAATATGCTTTTCTAAACAATGGAAAGCTAGTCATCATCAATATCTTGCTCCTGTGTAGAAAAAGAAGCTGTTGGAGGTGGTCAACAAATGGCCAATAGCCTTTGCTTGGTCATATTATGAATTGACTAGAATTGGTCTAAGTATATGCCAGCATCAAATTTACACATATTCCTACATTAAACCAAAGAGGTAGCCACATCAACAGTTGAACCCCAAATACAAGTAGATTATCAAAGAGAAGATTGAAACTTCTATCCCATCATGCATAGTGAGTGGGTTAGCCCATTCATGATAATGCCAAAGAAAGGTGGGAAATGGAGGATCTGCATTGATTTTAGGCTATTGAATATGGCAACATACAAGGATCAATTTCCTTTACCATTTTTCTACTAGGTGTTTGACACAATTTCCAGACATTATTATTACAGCTTTCTAGATGGTTATAGTGGCTATATCCAAATTTAAATAGCACCAAAAGATTAGGCCAAAAGCACATTCACAAGTTCCTGGGGGACTTTTACATATAGAAAGATGTCATTCGGCCTGTGCAATGCCCCTATAACATTCTAATGCCTTGTATTGAGCTTTTTCCAATAGTAGATTGGTAGTAGGATGGAAGTCTTCATGGATGACTTCTCCACCTATGGGGCTACATTTGAGCAAGCCCTAGACCATATTGAGTAAGTGCTGACATGGTGCATGAAGATAAACCTTAAGCTCAACTAGCAGAGATGCTACTTGATGGTTTAGAAATGTATTGTATTAAGGCATAGAATCTCATAGAAAGGGATTGAGGTGGACCCTGAAAAAATAAGGGTCATCCAAAAGATCCCCAACAACCTAAAATATTTTAAGATGTAAGGTCATTCCTTGGCCACATTGGCTATTTTCAATGCTTCATCAAAAACTTCTCTAAGATTGCCAAATCATTGGTGGAGCTAACAAAGAAGAATGCTCTGTGTATCCAGATCAAGGAATGCGATCATGTATTCTAGCAACTCAAGCAAAAGCTCATGAAAACTCTGATTCTACAAGTACTTGATTAGTTCAAACCCTTTCACATTATGAAAGATGCATCAAATTATGCCTTGGGAGCCATGCTCACACAGTTGAATGATCAAAAACATCATTATTACATCCATTGTGCTAGTAGAAGCATTGTGGGTACATAGCTAAATTACACCACCATGGAGAAAGAATTGATGGTAGTGGTGTATGCCTTGGAAAAATCTTGGCATTATATGCTTGGATACAAAGTGTTTATGCACATCCATCATAGTGCAATCAGGTTCTTGATGAAAAAACCAATGATGAGCCCTCATGTCATATGGTGGCTAGTGATCTTGTAGGAGTTTGATCTAACCTTGGTGGACAGAAGGGGAAACAAGAACGTGGTTGCTAACCACTTATCTCGATTGTGATGGAAAAGTAGAGAGGAGGATAGCCCACTTTTAGATCAGTTTTCCAATGAACTCCTCTTTACCAGAGTTATTACTAAAAAAGTACCCATGGAAACCAACTAGAATGATGACATCCTTACCTACCTACTCACTCAAGAGTTCCCATAGAAGTGAAACAATAGGAAGAAATAATAGTTTCTTCACCAGGTTAAACACTTCATGGAAATCAACAAACAATTTTATAAGATGTGTGTTGATGGCCTAGTTTGTTGGTGTGTTCCTAATGATGATCAACTACATGCTCTCCAGAATGCTCATGAAGGCCCTTGTGGGAACCATTATGCTAGAAGACAAATGACCATTAAAATCCTTATGGTAGGGTATTACTAGCTAATACTTTTTAGGGATGCCCACCACTTCGTCTACTCCTATGATCACTATCAACGCGATGGTGGAATGATCGCTCATATGGAAGGACCTTAATAGTGGATCCAACCACTAAAGCCCTTTGATATTTGGAGCATAAATTTCATGGGTTCCATGAATCCCATGTCCAATGGGAAGGCGTACATTATTGTAGTTATTAACTACTATACCAAATGGGCAAAAGATGTGGTCGTCATTGATTGTACATCTTCTACGACTACTTGATTTGTATACTAATATGTTGTAAATAGGTTTGGGGTGCTGCATGCACTTATTTTTGATAATGAAACTCACTTTATAGGTATACTTTTTGGAAGTTCATGTAATGCTTGGGGGTTGAACATAAACTAACAACTCCATACCACACCTAAGCCAACGGTCAAGTAGAGGTCACCAATAGGGAGATAACAAAGATACTAACAGGAATAGTTAGTAACTATAGGAGAGATTGAAGCACCAAACTCAATGATACCCTTTGGGCCTATTTCTCCACTTGGAAACTTCCTATTGGATACTCTCCATATGAGCTTGTGTACGACAAATTACCAACTCTTCCTATCCAAGTGAAGCTCTATACATTGTCAATAGCATTTGACCTTAGTCTTGACCTAAGCCTAGCACAAAAAGAAAGTTTAATAAATCTCAATGTGTTAGATGAGAATCGACTAGTGGCTTTATCATCTAATGAAGTGCACAAAGCCTATAACAAGCAACAACATGACCTTAGAATCATAAAGTAAAATTTCAACTACTGGAATCCCACACACATGCCACAATGAACTAAGTTCCAAAAATTATGGAGGGAACCTTATATTATCTATGAAACCTTTTCCTCTAGGGCCATGTTAATTTACAAACCTAAAAGCCCAAACAAAAAGCTATTGGTCAACACACAAAAAATTAAGCCTTTTCCAGAACCTAAGATTACTAGTGTCTAGAACACTTCAGCAGATGGACAAAACATACTCAATTTTTTGGATCTCCTGCTTCCAACTCAGTTGTGGAAGATATGGCTATCCAATCAAAGTGGCTCAATTTTTCATCATTTTTTACACTGTTCTTAGTATGTTTTCTCTTTCTTAGATATTTTACAATTTTTTCTATATTTTACTTTATTTGGTTTGGATTTCTTTTATGTTTTTCTTCTTTTTCAATTTGCCTCAAGGACTTGGTGCAACTATAGCTGGTAATTAATGGTGGTTTTTACTATAATGTTAATTGATTGCTAATGCCTGTATTCTATCTTTGAATTTTGATGTTGATAACTAAGACATGGTTTCTTTTCATGATAACAGGTAGTGAGTCCACATCATCCATTGATTTACATAACTCTATGATGCTCCTTTATTTTGAAAACATGAGGTCCATTCTTAAATGAAAATTATAATGAACTATTAACCTTGGTAGTTTCCAAACTTGGGATGGATTAAATGGATAGACAAGGATGTGACTTCATGGGGATTTGAAACTTTTTGTACTTGCCTATCCTTATGGATGCATTAGTATCTTCATGGGTCCTTTGCCATTTCTATGTTGACCAATAACATAAAGCTAAGTCTTTGCATGGTATGGTTCCCATCAAAAAACACAAAAGCAAAATAAAAATAAAAATAGAAACTCAAAACACACCACTTAGACTCAATAATGGACTACAAGCACTAGTTATGGGGCTAGAANCATTATTGAGTCTAAGTGGTGTGTTTTGAGTTTCTATTTTTATTTTTATTTTGCTTTTGTGTTTTTTGATGGGAACCATACCATGCAAAGACTTAGCTTTANAGAAGACCTAGTCTAACTAAGGCCCATCTTACTTTTTGCTTTTCTTTTCTTCTATTTTTGGGATGGTGATTGATTTGTGGTGATATTCTTGTGCCTTATGAGGTGGATTGGTCTAACATTGTCAATGCAAAGTCACTGGAAGTGGATAGTTTTAATTCAGACTAATGATGGATGTTATTAGGTCATATTACCCACAAAATCCACAAGGAACTTCATGTGACCATGATATGGGACTCCATTCCACACTTTACCTCATCTACCTATGCTTTCCATAACTCACATCACTACATTTTCTCATGTTTGTCTCAATGTCTTTATTTGATTTGGTCAAAATTCTTTGATGATCTCTTTGGTGATTTGGTTCTTAACTAATCACAAGCATTAATTATCCATAGGGCCCATACACTTCTTGGTTTGAGGGCATGCAAGGGCATTAAGGACATGAGCCTACTATGGGGAGGACCCACTTGAATACTCCTTGGTTGGATTGATTAAGTTCCTCATCCCTTAGGCTTTTTTGCATTCAAACCTTTCATACTCCATGTTGATTACATCTAGTTTTGCATTTCTTAATTGAATTCTCCAAGAAAATATCCTTTTTAATGAATTTTCTAGCCCTCTTCATGCATTCCATCTTGTTCTAGGCTTTTGTAGCTTCATATGGACTCTAATTTTATCCAAAAACTCTTTGTTTTTACTTAGATTTTCATGTGAAAAAATTTTTGTTAACAACTACGTTGACATGACCCCCTTGATGTAGCCTCATGCATTGACATGACCCTATTGACATGATCACATCAATGTAGCACAAAAATCGTATATATATGTCATAGCACTTAGCCATTTTTTACATATTTCTCTCAATCGCACAAGGAGTTTTGCTATTTTTAGAGTCTAGAACCTTCTAGAGCCCATAACTCATAAACCACTTGTTTGACTAATCTGGTTCTTTGATCCTATAGCTATTGGAGGTGAGCTCTACATTGTGGGGGCCACAAATCTTAATTTTTTGATGCAAAATGTTTTTCACGCTTTTTCTAACTCCCACAAGGTTTAACTAAGAAAATAATATTAAAATCACTAATTCATGAGAGTTAAACCTTTCCAACGAACTCTGATAGCCATCTAAGTTAAATAATAAAAAACAATATTAAGTTAATATTAAAATAATCAATCTACCATAATCACAACTTAGTCAAAGTGTAATAGGTCCAAAGAGACAAGGCACCCAAATGTTTTATGTCACACACCAAATCCTAATCCTTGGTCATTTTGTGATTACAGATGGCACCTAGACCTAAATAAGGAGGGGAGGTGGGACCATCCCAACCAAGAGACAAGTAGCCAAGAACTGGAGAGGATTAATAGCTGAAGCAACCCTAGGAATATGCAATAGAAAAGCATGTAATGAAACCTCTTTGGGAGGAGCTTGAAGTGGAATCTGTCCAATAGATCTCCATAGCTGAAACATAGTAATCCCACTAGGATGAGGCACTGAGACTAAGGCCAAACCTTAAGGTCACCTTGATGGATGCTTGCCTTAGGAAAATCTGTTCAAAGAAGATTTACAGTTTAGTTATCCAAGAGTTGAACTTTGGTACTTTCTTAGACTTTTCTTAGAAGAAGTTAGATTTCAATTGCAAAATTCTCCCATGTGGTGCATTCTTACTCTAGTGGAGAATGGTACATGGGAGAAATATATCTCATTTAGAATAATAGGTAGCCTGATGTCATGGTGAAAATCAAGGACATTAGTATGTCTTACTTGGTGGAGGCCATTTCTTAGGCCCTTGGGTTGCCAAATACTAAGGCAACATTAGCAGAAATTTCAACTCAAGCAAACCCAAAGTTGAAAAAGAAGTGGGTCTAGTGGTGTTATGGGATTGACTGTAAGGAGTATGGTGCACTAACCAAAGTAGAGAAGATATATTTCAAGATCATGACCTACCACCTCAATTTGATAGTGAGGCCAAGCAAAATGATGTTCTTCTTTGCCCATGCATGTTTTGCTTTGAGTAGAAAATTTTCAGTCAATCTCCACATCTAATCTATTTTGAGATAGAGAAGCACTTCAAGGAAAATGAATGTGGGAGAAAGGCACTCCTTTTTTCATGTCTAATTCACAAATTATATAAAAGGGGAGGAATAGCTCGCTATTCAAACAACACATTTTGGCATGCTCCTATTGCCTCTTAGGTGGATATGATAAAAGACAAAGTTTTGCCAAAAGCTCAAGAAGAGGAGCAACCACCACAACAACCCACCACTCAAGAAACAATGTCAAAGGCTCATGCTACCATGGAATGCATGCAAAAAATTTGTGAATAGCTCCTATAGTAGTAGTAGGCTAGATTGAGTGGTGAACCCTTTGTCTACTGACCAACACTAAGCCATTTGAATGGGGTTACTTGTACCATTAGCTGGTTGAATGAGATAGCATCACCTTTTACTACCCAAATAATGTAGGCATCCACAAGGTTGAATTGTAGTGCTCGAGAGATAATGGTGTTCATTTAAGGACAACAACAATTTCTAAAAATCTTTCAAAATGCTGCTACCTTCTCAGTGTGCCTAGAAGATGATGAGAGGACAAGCATCCTAGCAATGTAACACCATGGATAAGAGATAGCAGTAGAGATGCTGGCTAATCAATTAGGTGAAGCACTCAATGCTCCAACAACTACCATTCCCAATGTTGCTACACTTCAAGACATGCAGACATCTATTGGAGTGAGTGGGATGCTGAGCATAACCTAGCACAAGAAGGTGCTAGACCGACTAGTTGGAACTACGCAATTACTTCTAGAGGTCTTTGACCTTCCGACTAACATCATAGGAACCCAATCGGTAGTCCTAGAGGCTAAGGGTAAGTACATCATTGCTAATGCCTAACTTGAGGTAGCCATAGCTAAAAATTGATGCTTAGCTACTGGAGTTGTAGAATCAAGAGTCCACTTAGTTGATCCCACTATTCTTGGTCAAGCCATCACTAGAGATGAATCTTTACTACAACTTCTACAAAAAATTAAAATTGGCAAAGAATACCACAAAGACTTTGATCTTTAATGAGTCCATAGCAGTAGCAATGACTTATCACACTAAGAAGGACCTATTAGAGACAAGGACAATGCAGTTCTAACCAAGGACAACTATCTCCTATGCAATGTTGAAGCTCGAAAGGATTAGATGGTTTAATTTTTGAGACAACAGTAGGAGTAACTTGCCAAGATAATCATGGATCTAAGGAGGTTGATTATAGAAAATTGAAATCTATTGATGGATAAAGTCCATGCTCTTCACTAGAAATTGGAAATTGAGACCACCACCTAAAAGAATGAGGTCCTCAAGTTTGAAAAGATAAAAACCCATTATAGGGACTAGGTTGGCCTTCTTACTGAGGTCAATGAGAAAGAGATTAAGCTGGCAAAAGCAAAGATAAATTAGGCCATCTAGCAACTCCAATAAGGAGTTGATGTGTGGTAGCTCATCTTTGATGGACTGAACATGCATAACAAGGTAGAAATCCACCTCAAGGAACTACAAATTGAAAAGATGATAGAGTACATGAAGTTTGCTAACCTCCATTATGCAAACATGGCAATGTTGACTGCTAGAAGGCTAGGGTCAGAACTAGAGAAGTAGGTGGCCAACTCATACATGTTGTACAAGGCTGAGTTCAAGCATCATAAGGAGACAAAGTAAAAGCTAGAAATAGCTAATGTTGAACTCGAAGTTCTTAGGGCATGATTCATAGAACAAAGATCAATAGCTAAGAGCTTGGATTGTAGAATGAATAACTACCAAGAGTTGCAAAATGCTATTAGAACATTTGACATCAAATGCATACAATTTGTAGCCTAGTTTGTCAATTTAAAGGAGTTATTTCTTGCAGTGTCCTATTTGTGGGATGTTTTAGTGCTGGCCCACATTGGTGATGTTGCATGGACTATGTATGATCCCTGGAGTAAGGAGGAGAAGATGAAAGCATTGCTTTATGCTTTTCGTATTCCACTAGTAGTTGCAACTATAGTAAGACAGCCTTAATTAGAACTATTGCTTACACCAGAGGCAAGAGAAGGTCCTTTGGTAGCTTAGGAGCCTTCATCGCCTAGGACCATTTGATTTTCTTCCCATATTCAAGCCTCTTAATGGATTTAGTTGTCAAATTCTGTCATGGTGTTCAACTTTATTTTCATGAACACCAATTTTTGTAAAAGTTTTAAATTCGTACACTTGGGCATTTAGCATTAATCAATCAAAGTTAGTTAGTTAGTCAATAATCTTGTACCTTCCCAAAATTTTGTAAGAAGTTTGTTCCTCCTTTTGTTCACTTGAGAACAAATTTTCATTCAATCATGGAATATGATAAGTCATCGTTGGTTGAACTGCATCAACATGAATGCATCGATGTGATCCCATTGACACATACCTGTCAATGTAGTTGCATCGATGTGTAATGATCAATGTGTACTTGTTAACACATGATT
>MNCI01015132.1:563563-604135 GCA_015680685.1 Gnetum montanum
GAACGAATGCTTATGTTAGGATTATTCTAAGGTGTTAATTAGTTGCTAGATTAATTAGCATTTAATTACCTCAGTTTCACACTTAGGTGAATTAGATAAAAATATAAAAATGATACAAATCATGTGCCTTAGTTACACTTAACCATACCATTGTACCTCACAAGTGGAACTGGGAAGACAACGATCACGGCTTTAAGATTCATTGCCTAATAAGATGTACTTAGAGAGCTAAAGTCTACGGAATTCAATTAGATCACTTAGTGAACACTGATGATTTGTATGGTTGGGCATAGGGATTGCTTGCTGTTCATTAATCGATATCAAGTTCAATTACTTGTTGGTTTCTACAAATTTTTCATCTCATGGATTATTTGTTCTTTGTTGTGTTCAGAAGATACAAATGACCTCTTAGCTGCTCTGGGTGTTTCCATATCATTCAAATTTATTACACACATTTACATTAAGAACATTAAAAGAGAAGCTTCCAAAAATAATAAAGATTTAAAGAAATATAGAAAATGTACAATATCGTACAATTATTAAGGTCTTCTGTGATGTTGCTTCTATTAGGGTGAATGTTTTTATACACCAATGCATTCCTTAGCATGCTTATTTCCATATTTAGCTCTATAATTTCATCACCCATTTTTTAATTCTAAATAATAAGCTTTTCATGCAACTATTTTCATTAGCCACAATGTTATCTATTTTTTCCTTTAGTGCATTGTTTTTTTTCTAGCAAGTAAGACTTATCAAATTTTAGTTTATCCACAATATTCCAATGTGTTGCATTATTTTTGGAATATTGACGTAATGTCTCGATCACATTATCTAACTTGTTTTCAATTACTTTCAGAAAACATTTGTCATGATGGCACACATCTTGCATAAAAGGTTTAGCATTTTCTTTTACATCAGATGAGCTTTCAGGCTTATTAAAAAATGATACATTTTTGAAAATGCTTTCAGGATCCAACTTCACTATATCTTGAAGTTATGTTGGGATAACTTGTATGTTATGTTTCTATAATAATTTGCTCACAATAATTGAAAAGCCAAGAGACTCTCTAACATCATGAAGCTACCATGTCCTTCCACATCTCCTCATCTCAGATAGTATGGTCACTAAAATATCAAAAGAAAAACCTTCATTATTATTTAATGCTCATATTTATAAAATTTCGTTATTAGAAATCTTAGCTTTGATTGCTTTTACTGGAAAATAATCCCAATGCATAAGTTTGGAGAGCAACAATAACTCCAAATAGCAATTTGGGATGCTATCTTTCTTATCAAATTTTTGAACATGCTAAATTAAGTGATTTTCACTTTTCTTCCACATTTGTTCCTTAATAGCTAGCTCATTGTTGCATGAAACATGTAGGATATTTACAATATCATTTACATTTAAGGTGAAATTTCGACATTGTATAGTGGCTTGCAAAGTATTTATCCCAACTGAGACACCATCATTCAACCATTCATAAAAATTTTAAACAAAATTTTTATCATAGAAGCCTTTCATTATCATCGAATTATAAATTTCAATTTTTTTTTAATTTCTCAAAAAGGATAGACATTTCTAGCAACTCCAAAATACTTTCAACATTGCATTCATAAGCTAAGACAATACTTGGAATTTCAGAAATTAAATAACAATTAGAATAACATAACACAAACAAAATTGATCAACAAGTGTATTACTCTATTTTTGAAATAACTACAATTCAAAAAATACAACTACTCACATGGAAGATCCCTTTTGCTATTTCCTTTAGCTTTTACCACACTCATGATTGTATAGAACTTTGACAATAGCAATTGCTATGAAAGCAAATTTTCACAGACAAATAGCCAACTGTAGCCATGTTGCATTAAAATTAACATTATTAGCACACATTAAAGAAATTGCTAATATGTTTTAACACACCTAAACATTTACATGATATGCATATAGACATATTGATATTGCATCAAACCATTCTTAGTGATCAAATATTAAGGTAATAGTTATCTCATCATTGATATATATGAGTTATTAACTATAAAATACTAAACAAGAAGATAACTTTAAAGATATCAAAATATAATTTCTTCAATGCCTAATACTAAACAAGAAGATAACTTTAAAGATATCAAAATATAATTTCTTCAATGCCTACAACTAAACGTAAAAAGGACTCTTCTCCACCTAAGAAAGGCACATGATGTCATCATTCTAAATGATGCATCTTAATATTTTAGTTGGTTTAAACTATTGATTTTAAGTCATAGTATTTCTGCAATTAACTTACAATAACACATGCAATGGTTTAAAGAAAAATCTCATTAGAAATGATCCAAGAAAGCTTAGGAGCCTACAATCTTAACATTGAATTCAAAAAAAGGTATATGAACTTATATGAAATAGTGCTACTAGGCTGTAGGTAGAAGATCGCTTGCAGTTAAAAGTTCATAGGAGATTATGAGTTACTGGTCACTCACAATTAGAAACCAAAAAACAAAATAAAATAGTGCTACTAGACTGCAAGTAGCAGTTCACTAGCAGTCACTAGTTCACAAGATGTGAGAATAGTGCTATTAGACTGCCAGCTGCAAATCACTCACAATCAGAAACCAAGAAACTATAATAAAATAGTGTACTAGACTACGGTAGCAGTTCACTCGTAGTGACAACTTCACAAGATGCGAAAAGAGTGCTAAACAGATTGTGAGCCATAGGTCACTCACAATTACAAACAAAAAAATAGGATAAAACAGTGCTACCACACTATAGTTAGTAGTTCAATAGCAGTAACAATTTTACAATATGTTAAAACAATGTTAGTAGACTGCAAGCCACATATCACTTGCAATCACAAATAGAAACAAATAATATAACAGTGCTATGGTTGCATTTTTAAAATTTCCAAAACTATCCTTAACCAGTGTGATCAGCATAGGTTCGCACTGTGAATATCTTGTTGTCTTAAACACTACAAATTTGGGTGAGTCACAAAGAGTGACACAAAAATACATTAAAAGATAAACAAATACTAATAGGAAATGTGATGCGTCTGTACTGATGGGACAAAGATATAAAACATAGCAAACACAACAATTAAAACAAAATTTCGGTCCAGAACCGTGTCTGTGAGCTAGATGTAATCGTGGAATCGAAAGGAGGATGAATTTTGTCTCAGTTAGATGCGATGAGGTGGGATGAGGTTGCAAAAACTTGAGAAGCGGCTAGAATGTCATAAAAATACAGTAACGATTCTGGCTACAATGAAATGAACTTGTCCGCTGTTTAAAAAAAAATCATATTGCATAAAATACTTTCTTCACCACAAATTCATATGCTGTTTAAAATTCACACTATACGCTATTAAGAGAAAATCTATTTCACCATGAAAACAATAAAACCATTTACCTGAATGTGTTGCTGCTGAAAAAAGTTGCAGGTTTAATGGTGCGCTACCCAAAAAATGTGCCTCAAAGTTGACAAAATGAATTGACTAAGCAATGGCGAGTCGGAGAGAAAACAGACATTCGAAGAACGGTGATTTTTTGCGTTGTTTTGTTTTGAATGTACAGATGCCTCAGGTTATGACATACATGATATCCATGCCTCTTTTCAAACCAATTATGTATCGGTATGGGCATGCAAGACCCTATGGCAGTCACTGAACAAAAATATCGTTTTCCCGTGCATCTTTAGGGAGCACAGCAGCTATGTTACGGTACCTGGTGGGCATTATGTATGGTTTATGATATACTTCACGATGCGTTGAACATGCATCCCACCATTTATATCTGGAATTACGCAGGCATACAACAAGCAAATCTCTCCCACTTTAAGGTTTTGTTCCTAATCTCAACTGAACAAAAAGTTGTCACAAGTAAAATTTTCATAATTACCTATATAATAATGGGTGACTATAAAAATTATTTCTGGCAAAGCTTTTGGGCCGTCATTTTGAGTCATAGAAGGTGCTTGTTTCCAAATCATAAGAGCTGAAATCAAGGGCAAGGCTGTTGTTTCAGTAGTGGTTGTTGTGTGTCGGGTTCACACGTCTGCTGCCCAGTTTTTGTTCCCCGATTCTGGATCTCCATCACTTGTTGGTGCTTAGCGCTTTCCTCTTGTAAGGCGATCCACGTCTTACGGTCTATACCTGCCTCCCGCATTGCATTAGGCTGTATCGGTCCCCGTACGAGCTTTTTTTTGCCCTGGGCGGGCACCAAACTGACAAAAAAAGAAGACCTTACCAAAGACCTGAGCAATTGATGGTAAAGAATGCTGAATATGTTCGCGGGGGAACTCGGGAAAGGTTCCCCGATCTATAAAAAAAATAATGGAATTTTTCGGGCAGCTTTCAGTCGTGGGAAAGCTCTATCGGGTAGCGGTGCTATTTGCCTTGAAGGGCGGCCGTCGGGTGCTGGGACCCGTAAAACCCCGGCACAGCCTGACATAAATGCCAATTCTCGAACGGGTCGTTCCCCGGGGAACGCTGCTTTCCACTGGAAAAAAGGCCTGACATTGATGGGTAGTAATGGTATTCATGTAACAATAAACAAACCCGTGTGCTGCCCAGTTTTTGTTCAAAACCCTAAATCTGAAGATCTGTAATCGCTGGCCGACTGACATTGATGGGTAATAATTATACTCATATAATAATAAACATTTTAAAGGTTGCATGGTACCTCTTCTGAAAGCATCCTATGTAATTTGTTTTTTAATACACTAATGGCTCAGATGCTGAAACTGCACCCCAGTGGACTAATTAAATAATGGCCCGTGCTTAAAATGGAAAAGTTGGCATCTTCGTATTATTGCTGTCCCCGGATTCCAAATATCGCTCCTATTGGACTCTTAATAAGAGAGTAAACCTTAGGAACGAAAGGTTTCGCCTGTGATACAAGTAAGGTACAAATGTGTGGAATAGATAGAAGTAGCTGGCACAGCAAGAGGGATAAAGCATACTTTTCCATCGTTGCCAATTTGGCTTTCTTTCCAGTTAAAGCAACATAGGTGAGCAATGGCATCTTTGATAAATCTAAAGCACTCCATTATTCTCTGCTTGCCTGATCTTCTTGGAATCCGCTCATTTTTTTAATGGATTGCAATTGCATAAAGCTAATCTTGATTTCTACCAAAAATTCTTTTCTTAAGCTATTCATGCTGTCCTCGGATTGTTATATGCCTTTCCTTACTTCTCATAATGCAGTAACAACGCTTCCATTTGTGCAGATCTGCAAGCTTCCGAAATTTCTGTGCACTCACTGCTGCTATCGTTCTACCTATCTATCGTTGTTCTGTTCTGTGGTCTTTGAGACTTAATTAATTATGGGTAACACCAAGTCTGTGTGTTCTCGTTGTTGGCGTGCCTGCTGTGGCTGCAGTGGCAATGATGCAGTCTCTCCAGTGCACACTTCAACAATCCAAGATATGTCTTCTGCTACTGCTGTTGCTGCTCCTGTGGCGGAGAGCGATCCATCCCCTGTGCAGGCTTCAACTTCTACACCTGCTTCTGCATCTGAATCTGTGGTTGCTGTTGCTGTTCAAACATCAACCTCCACTACTTTTGATGGATCATCGTCAACAGTACAAGCTATGTCCTCTGCTGCTCCTCCTCCTCCTGCGGCAGAGGAGGATCCATCCCCTGTACAGACTTCAACTTCTACACCTGCTTCTGCATCTGAATCTGCGGTTGCTGTTGCTGAACAAACATCAACCTCCACTGCTCTTGATGGATCAATATCAACAACAGCACAGCCTCCTCCTATTGCTGCTGACGATCCATCGGCTCCGCAGTCTTCAACGTCTGCATCTGTTTCTGCTTCCGCTGTTCCTAATCATGCACTCCAAAGTATTCTTGACATTTCAAATGACGGTGTTGATGGAGAGTTGACCACTTTTATTGCTGACATTCGCATCCTCCTCAATTATGCCAAGGTCGGTCAATCCATTTCTACACCCTCTCTTTCAACAAGTGAAACCTCCCTACATTATTTATTTGTGCTTGGACTTCGGTGGTTTGGAGTTTGGACTTCGTTTCTAGTGTTTTACTTTGGACTTTGTTTCATTTGTAATTAGCAGGTTATAAATTTATATATGTGTTCAACTATTTTAAGTTTTAAGGAAGATCCTCAGTTTCATCTGTGGCATGTGAACTCAGGGATCACCCTCTTCATCATTGCATGATCCTAAACCTGATAGCAGAAAATGGAAGTTCATAGACACATCGCCTCTGGCCAGTTTAAAAGATTTCTTTTCTGAGTCGGCAGATGCTGCTAGTGGGCTTGTAAGTATCTTCCCCACAAAATCCATATTTTTAAAGTTTAATTACCAGAGTAGTTGAAGAAGCCAAGATTGTAAGAGTTCTAATGCATAGATTATGGACAGGTGTCAAGTGATCAAAGAGAAGCATTGAAGAGCATTGTGAAAACAGCACTAAATGGGATTGGAAAGGCTCATTGGATTGCTGCTGGCTTAGTGGCTGTGGCTTTTGTTCTTGACAGAGTTGATCTCGTCTCTTCAAATAAGTCAGAGTGTATAGGTTTGCTTGATGAGATGTGCCGATTAGCGGAATACCTTCAAATTCTTAAGCAAAGGAAAAGACTGAAACAGCAAATCGAAGCAACAATGGAAGAAGCCCTGCGATTGGTCGTTGAAGGTTGTACCCTGTGCTTCTCACAGGCAACATCTTCTCGTTGGTGCAGGTCAGCCATGATATTCAGTTAGTACTTTCTATCTGTTTTACCAATTAATGGAGAATGAGTTGTCATTTCGGACTCCTTGTGTGTGTATGTCAGGTTTTTCAAAGGACCTGTAGATAAGAGGCACTTGGAAGATCTTCGCCAAGACCTTGAAAAAATGTATAAACACTTGATGTTCCAGGTTATCATTCGAACTTATGATGCTAGTGAACCAATTCTACTTCCTAGGATGGAATTCTACCCTAAGGAGGCAGGTAATGAATCAGATACATCTTTTTTGAAGCACCATCAGTGAATTTAGATTTCAGAGTTTAGAATAATTTTTTACTTTAGAGCTATGACACCGTTTACCTGTAATAATAAATATCAAATATCAAATTGGCTGGCCGTTGTTGCAGTGATACCGGATGGTAAGGTAGAAAAGATAGTGGAACAGTTGGAGCTGGAGAGTGACAAGAATGTAGTGGTTCTTATTTTACATGGTTTTGGAGGTATTGGTAAAACTACCATTGCCGATGCCGTGTATGCAAAAGTAGATGACATTTTGGGCTTCAAGTTTTCGAAGGTAGCACTGTATGAAAACATCGGAAGCTTGCCCAATACATTGGCTGTACAGAATAAAATTTTAGATGACATTTCTGAAATTCAAGTGAGATCTTCCACCAGCACAGACGGTCAGAAACTTTTGCAGAATTGTTTCCAGAAGGATCCGTGTTTTGTATACATAGATAATGTGTTCGGTGGCAGAGAGCTGGCCAAAGTGTTGCCTGCACGTCTGGACGCCTCAAAAAAGTTAAGGCTTCTGTTGACGGCAAGAGACGCATGTGTGCGCAGTGGTTTAGGGGGCATTAACGGTCGAAATGATGTAAAAGTATTCAGTGCGGATTCTTTGCCAGAAGCAGAGGCGGTTACTCTGTTAAAAGAGGAAATGGGGAGTGATGTTGCGGATAAGCTAAGTGAAGAGCAAAGGAATTATTTGCTGAAAGAGGTTTGCTGTGGCGTTCCTCTGCTAATTGAGATAGTGAGCAGATATGTCAAGTACCACAGAGACATTAACGTAGCCGTGGATGTGATACGGCAGCAGCGTGAGTGTGATTTTGGTGAACAATTTGGGGAGGAGAATGTTGAGTTCTTCTCTTTCGCATTGGATGGCTTGCCACAACGCTACACCGAAGCCTTCTTTGACATCTGTGCCTTTTTCTATAAACGTACATGGGCTTTCCTACAAAACATATTTGGAGAGAACACCATGGAGGTGCTTGAAAGGAGGGCACTCATTAAACAAACATTTTTTGAATCCACCAAAGGAGTCGTGCTACAGGTGGAGACACACAAGGTAGTAAAAGTGCATGACGTGTTATTACAGATGGGTCGGAGTAGATGCAAATCCAACAGAATCGCCACCGTCGCTCAGTTGAAATCCATGATACAATCAGACGATTTTCAGGTTCTCATCTTTATTTTTTTAACTACATACCATAACTTTTTCAAGGAATTTATACATTATTATTTATCATGCATTATTTATTTAAGGAAATAGCTAATGCTTTTGGTTGAAGAGACTTCTTTCCCTCAACCTTGTTCAACTCCAAACCAAACTATCATTATAGAATATCCAACATGGTTAAAAGATGAACCTATTATATAGTTATAAGATATATTCATTGTAATTTGAATTCTTCACCCTAAATATTTTAAAATAATTTGTGTGTTATATTTTAAAAAGCGCTGCCGGTAAGTATCAATAATCACTAAGAATCCAAAAAATCATGAAAAACATAAGAAAATGAAGCTTCAACCAAACGTCGGGTTATTCTCCTTGATTCACGGGCCCTTAGAAGTTTCAATTTTGTTGAAAACATAGAATTACTCTGATGGCTTTTTTAATTACACAATGCTATGTGAGGTAATTGGGCTCACAAATTTTGAAAATTGTTCTGGACCAACCATTTTCAAGTACTTCAAAAATCTGAGTTTCTTTTTACCTGTTTCTTTGGCGGCGGGAAGCGTGCAGCAAAAAAGCTTTTAAAGTCATAGGAGATTGCACCTTGTTCTCGTAAAACCGTGTTCTTCATGTTTTTATAAAATTAAATTTAAAATTTCAAATATTTTGATGAATTTCATGGCTTAAACTGTGGCAGGGTACTTGGCAGGGGGTGAAGGGCATTTGTATTTATGAAGAGACCGAACCTGAGGACGTATTGACATTGCCATGCTATAAACTGGACCTCATCTCTTCTTCACTGCGAATTCTTTCCTTGGATTTTACAAATAAAGATAGCAACGTGTTCCAAGGCATGAGAGTAGAAGGCGAGTGCAAGGCCGGCTTCAGCAGCCTTATTTACTTTGGATCACACTTCTCGCAGCCGCCCTTTGATGTGAGGCGTTGCCTCCAACTAACGTATCTGGCCTGTGCACCAAACTGCACCGTCTACCTGCACCAGGTAACTAAAAGTTAATTAATCATTTTGTTAAAATATATATATGTGGTTAAAGTTAATTAATCATTTTGTTAAAATATATATATGTGGTTAAATTTGGTGTAATTAGATTGCTGTTCAAGTAAGTCATTCTGGGAAAAATTAATTAAACGTGTCAGTGGGTGTATGCATGCGTTCATGATGATGAAATTGGTGGTCTTTGCTTGCTTTCTTGCATGCATGCAGATGCCAAGCAGCCTCAGAATCCTAGACCTTCATTTGAAGGAAGAGAATGCAGTTATTGGCAACGTTGAGAATGAGCATGGAGTTGTCTCATCTCTAAGGGGCTTCACTCTAAGAGGGAGTTATTTAAGGGAGATACCACATGGCCTTTTGTCTAACATGAAATCGCTCGTAACGTTTCGCTTGCACGAAGCTCCCAATGTGTGGTATATGCCTGACGAGCTGCATACTTTGCCTTGTCTAACAATAATTAACATAAAGGACGTTGGGTTAAAAGGCCTTTCTGAAAGCACAGGGGCTTGTGCTTCTTTGAAGACTTTAATTTTCTTTGACTGCCAAGAGCTTGTCCAACTGCCACTGGCTATTATGAATCTACCATCTTTAGAAGCATTGGTTTTGTGCAACTGCTCCAACCTACTTGATCTTCCAAACAACTTTGAAGGATTGGTGTCCTTGGGATTCCTAAACTTGTCTAAATGCAGAAATCTGAACCATTTAGGCTCAACATTTCACAAGTTGCCCTCTTTACAAACACTGTATCTTGACTTCTGCATAGAACTAGAGGAAAAGTGGGTGGATATTTTTGTGCAAATGAAATCACTAAAAGTGATTTCCTTAAAAGGATGTCCTCCACTTATCAAAAGATGGGAAGAGTGCTACAAAGATAGTGTAAATATAATATGTCTATACTAATTTAAGATGTAATAGATAAATTTTATGAACATTATTTTTAGATCAATGAAACCTTAAAATATTTTAGGAAGATACTAACTAAATTAATAATGGCAACTTTTATTTTCATCATTTTACAAGGTTTCAATAATATTTATTAGTAAAAGGATTCTGAAGACAATTGTAGCATGCATGTCATTGGCAAAGAAATGTCAATAAAGAAAAGTAGATATAGAAGGAATTAAAAAGTCAATAGTCAATAATAGTGCAAATTTTCAACTTATAAAAAAAATATAAGCAATTGAAAAAGTAAGTTAAAGAATTTATCCTTCAAGTTGATGTTTTTAATCAAAAAAAAGTTCCTCCTTTGTTTCAACCATTTCTACTTTACTTGAATAATTAATTTAGGGTTTACATATCAAGGCTCTTACAATTAAGCTAACACCTTATTTTAAGCTGTTTGCTTTTTAATTCAAGACTTTTCAATACAAGAATTCTAATAAAACTAAAAGAAAAATTTTACAAACAACAATTAGGTATGTTATTTTATGTAATGTTAAATGCTTAATAGTATAAAAGAGGTATGCACAACAAATCAATTGTGGAAATGCAAATGCTTAGATAGATGTTGAATGTTACTAAAACAAATAAACTACATTGTACAATACAAATATTGGAGGAAGACTTGGAATAACTTTTATTTTAGATAAGTTACAAGTGTAATATCTTAGATGGTCTATGCATGTGCAAAAAATATCAAATAACCCTAAGACAACTCTTAAATAGTTTTGCAAAGAAGATCAAATAGCTTTAAGATAACTCAAATAGTATGACATTGGATCCCCAAAATAATTGTAATATAGACACACCCTAAGATATATAGTCAAATTATAACTTTATAACCTAGCATTGCCTACCAGAATCAAACCCATAACTTGTTTCTTTCAAATCAAGAGTCTTACCGCTAAATCAAAGATTTTAGGGCTCTTTCTCAAGTCTCCATATTCATAAAGAATATACATCAAAGGATATCATCTTATATTTCTTTAGTTTTCTCATCTATAATATAATAAACAAATAAGGACCTAGAGTTAATATTTAATGTAACCCTACCTTCGTAGCAAAGTTACTTATTTCTCAATAGATAGTACAAACTCGAAGTCATGGATTAAACATATATTTCTTGATTAATCTTGATGTATTCAATAGGAACATGTTTCCTCTTTGAAGCTTATCAAATAATCTCTGGAATGACTCTATTGTAAGCTTTTCTTCAAATTTATGAAAAGCATATGAATATTCTTCCTCTTACATTTAACTTTCTTTATAAGTTATCTTAGTAAGAAAATGACTTCAATAGTTGATATTCCTACCAAAAATATAAACTTATTCTAGAGACTATTTATTTTCACCTTAGTCATTATTCAATAACTCTTTTCCATAATTTTGTGTTGTGAATCATAAACTTGATTATTCTATAATTTTCACAGTTTTGAATATCTTCCTTATTCTTGTAGATATGTACAATGGTGTTTCTCTCCGAATCATCTAATAGTTTTTCCTTGTATATTTTTTTAAATAAATTTATTAATCAAGTGATCCCTTTATCTACAAAAAACCTCCAAATGTCGATAGGAATACCATCTAACATTAGCACTTTATCATTTTGCCTTCATAAGAGTTTTTATGAATTACATAGTTTGTTATTTCCATGTTATGTAATCAACTTCATCTCCTAGAAATTCCTTATTAAATATATTCTCTATCACTCTAAAATTTCTATTTATAAGTAAATTCTTTGGTCATCTAACTTGAATCTTAAATCCATTTCTTACCCTCCTTAATTTCTCATAAAAGGTGTTTAAAAGCATTATGTTTATTCTTATTAACTTATTGGCCAAAATCTTTGGTATAGTATATTTTTCAATGTCTTTCTATTTCTCTAGTGAGATTATATTATTAGGCAAGATGTTGCTAGTTCAAGTTACACTTAAGACATCATTATACTCATTGATAATTTTTCTAATATATCATGTTGATTATAAGTCTTGAGGTATACTTATAGTTAAATTATTTTAGATTTTTAAATCCTTTAGATGAGATATCACGTGAAAATGTTTTATCCTTTTGAAAGCTTTAGACATTTAGGTTTCAAGGTAATATACTATGTTTATAGTCAAGGTATGGTTCGGTGAGATTCGTTAGACTTTTTGAGTTTACACAAGTATTACCCTTTTTCTTTTTTTACTTTTCCTTATTCAGATCATGTCCTAGCACCTCTTGAGGCTATTAGAACTTTCCTAGAATTGGAAAGATTAATTAGGATATGCATCATTAATCTTAAATTCATCCATGTTTGAAATCACATTTTTAATGAAGGGTGGTGATGAGGACATCACACAACCCTTGTGTAATCTTGAATGTATCTTGGATATGTGTGTGCGCTATTTTTGTATGTTTATTCTTGTGTTGACCTTTTGATGATGATTCCAAGGCATTTTGCCATGTTTGGAACTATTTTGAACCTATTTTGATGAGTCTAGGAGGTTCCAGGGGCTATGGAAACTTGTTTGAAGGTGTCTAGAGCTTCCAGACCTCAAAATCAGCATATTTAATTTTGGCCTTAGTAAGAGAGATGTCTACCATGATAGTTAGATGTCTAATCTACATATTAGATGTCTACACACTCTCAAGATGTCTAATCCAAGACATCTAACCTAATTTTCAGATGTCTACTTTGGCATCTCTGCACTTGGGATAGATGTCTACTGTTTCCTTTAGATATCTAATGTAGATTTTAATGNAAAGAGCTACCAAATGCTGGGAATCCTTAGGAACTGCGAGTTTATAAGACAAGGAGAACAACAAAGAGCTCAAAATGCTCAAAATTATGATGATAACACACTCCGATGTAGCAGATCTTGAATGCCAAATTAGAGGAAAAATGAAAGGTCACAACAAGAATCTATAAATAAGAGTCCAAGGAAGGAGACTAATCAGGCTAATCAAAGGAAGCAGGTTAGTCTCAAAGAGAAGAGTAAGAGTGAGAGGTAAGGGAGATCACTTGAGAGAGGTTAAGAGAATATCTTATAAGTGTCTTGTCTTGAGCTTTAGCTCCATCATGAGCAATTTCAGATTAGGAAGGAACATGTGTGGCCTCTAAGATCTTTGGGAGAGGTTTGAGTTAGGCTTGCCTCCTCATCTTTTATGTAATTCTTTGCATATTGAGATTTTTCTTATAAAAATGGAAATTCTCTCCAATTCATTATCTTTTTCTTGCTTCTAAGTTGAATTTTTCTTAGAAAGCTTGCGAAATGGATCCTTTTTGAAGTCTATAGAGGTAGGCTTCACATCAGATTTGTATAAAAGCATTTGGTTTGGAGGTTTCCACACTTGAATTATTGATCTTCATTAAGCTTTCAAAGAAATTTTGAAGAATTTTCAAGCTTTATAGCCATGTAGGGTTTGGAGAACCTAAGATTGGTAAAGATTGCTTGAATCTTGTATGATCAAGTTTCTTTTGTGATCTTGAGCACCAATTTATTTGAAAGGCTAGGGTTTGAAGTGAATTGCTTCAAATTTACACTTTTATATTA
The DNA here is from genome assembly GCA_015680685.1 of Gnetum montanum. Taxonomy (NCBI): domain Eukaryota; kingdom Viridiplantae; phylum Streptophyta; class Gnetopsida; order Gnetales; family Gnetaceae; genus Gnetum; species Gnetum montanum. Next base: position 577,194 of record MNCI01015132.1, read on the forward strand.
AAGCTTGGTGTTTTCTTTGAATGAATAGAATATTTTTATGGATATTCATGCATTTGATTTTGGATATCATTCTTGTTGCATTAAGTTTTACCTTTAGACCTATGAAAGATATGACTCTTAAGAAGAAGACAAATCAAAAGCTTGGACATAAGCTTTAAGAGCTAAAAGGCTCCTTTAAGGAATTTCTAGCTAAAATGCAAAATGTTCTTCCCAAAGTAAGGACCTACAACCACCTAGATTTTGTAGAAACTTAAAGAAGAAAAGATATTAAGAAACTCAAGACTAAATTGGAAAATATTTGAAGGAGAATTGAGAGAATATATTCTAGCCATCAAGGAAAGGAAGAATATGAAAGGTTTATTGAAGGAGAGATCAAAGAGAAAAGGAGTTTTTTAAGTATCTCTTATTGAGCAAAGGAGTTCTCAATACTCAAAAGTTTCAAGAGAGGGAACTAAGAGCTTCATCAAATGGACTAAAAAATCTTCAAAGTCAAAGATGGTGTATGTTGTTAATCAAGAAGATCTCCTACCTCATAAGTCATGGAAGGTGAAAGATCAAAGTTAACGTAGTGGCAAAGATCAAGGAATTTCTTCAATGAAGATCAAAGGTATCACTAGAAGGTATGATACTCATACATTTTTCAGTTATCCTATACATTGTGGCAAGGAAAAGGAGATTCTAAGCCAAGTTGAGGCTATTTCATGGGAGATAGAGGAGTCTTCTAGCTAAGGTATGTAGAAGAATACTTGATTTGATGATGTTTTTAATGAATTTGATGTTAAATCCATGGAGGAGAGTTAGCTTTTTAGTTGGTAACTTCAAAATGGGATGAAGAACTTAGTGATTATTCCTTTGAAGAGGAGAAGCCCTTGGAATTTGGAACTCCTATTTGGGATCTTAAACCTTCAATCTTTGATGAAATTGAATAGCCACATGTTGAAGATCAAGTTGAAATGAAGTTGCATGGAAGAAGCCATGAAGAGGCAAGTAACTATGATCTTTACCTTGAAAATGGTAGTAATGTTTCTCATGTTGAAGTGTGATGGATGCTAGTATTTCACTTCAACTTGGAAGTGATTTGTTCAATGGTAATGATGGGAATCATAATCATTGTGGTGATTGTAATGAGAATGAAAGTCATGTTGTGACTTTGGATGTCATTGTTAGTGAGAGGAAGACTAATAATGATAGTTTTTTTTAATGATGATGTCTATTGGCACAATCATTATGAGAAGATCATTATTGATATTGGCAAGAACATTGATAGTGATGACTTTGATTATCTTGGTTGTGAGTGAATGTGTACCATGAAGGAAATTCCCATGGTTGTGCTAATGGTGAAAGGAAGCTAAGTGGTAGTCTTCTAAACACTAAAAGAAATAAGATGAGGAAGAGGAAAAAGAAGGGAAGATAGGATGTTGCGTTAAGGAAGCCTAATTCTTTTGTTTTTTCTTATTTTTCATTTGTTACAAGTGTGAGTCATCATGAAGATGCAAGGGAAGCATTCCAAGGAGATGCTCAAATGAATAAAGCATGGTGGAACATAAGAACAACCCTCCATGAGCAAGGGAAGCTCAAAACCAAAACCTCAACTAATACTCATTCTCATGATATTTCTAATGCATTGAGTTTTGATGTTATGATAGGAGTGATGGCCTTAAGTCATGGGGGCATGGTGCCTTCTAGCTTGTGAAAGGTTATTAAGCATTACATTTGAAGGATCGGAGAGATGATGAGAACATCACCTAGCCCTTGTGTAATTCTCAATGTATCTTGGATATGTGTGTGTCATTTTTCTATATGTCTTCTTATGTTGACCTTTTGATGATGATTTCAAGGTGTTTTTCCATGTTTGGAAGTGTTTTGGACTTATTTTGATGAGCTAGGAGGTTTTAGAGGCTCTGGGGACTTGTTTGAAGATGTTAGGAGGTTCTAGACCTTAAAATGAGCATTGTTAATTTTGGCCTTGGTAGGAAAGACATCTACCTTGACAATTAGACATATAATTTGCATATTAGACATCTACACACTTTTAAGATGTCTAATCCAAGATGTCTAACATGATTTTAAGATGTCAACTTTGGCATCTTTGCACTTGGAATAGACGTCTACTGTTTCTTTTAGACATCTAATGTGAATTTTAACAAACATCAAATTGAATGGTAGATTGGAGGCTAGATGAAAGATCATACCAAGAAGCTATAAATAAGAGTCCAAAGGAGAAGACTAATTAGGCTAATCAGAGGAAGAAGGTTAGTCTCAAGAAAAAGAGAAAGAGTGAGAGATTTGAAGAGTCTCTTGAGAGCTTGTGCAAGAAGAAAGATTATGTAAGAAGAATTGAGTGAGAGGGAAGGAAGTGCACTTGAGAGAGATTAAGAGAATCTCTTATAAGTGTCTTTTCTTGGTCTTTAGTTCCATTGTGAGCAATTGAGGATTGAGAGAAGACATGTGTGACCTTTAAGATCCTTGGAAGAGGTTTGAGTTGAGCTTCGCTCCTCATCTTTTATGTAATTCTCTACATATTAAGAGTTTTCTTATAAAAAGGGGAATTTTCTCTAATTCATTGTCTTGTTCTTGCTTCTAACTTGAATTTTTCTTAGAAAGCTTATGAAATGGGTCCTTTTGGAGTTTATTGAGGTAGGCTTTACATCAACTTTACACTTGCTTCTAATGATCATGGGAGAGCCTAATTAAGCACCATTATTGTCAAAAGTATGTTTCAAGATCTTCACTTAGGAACTGGTAGTAAGGATGCAACTAGAAGAATAAAGGACAAGTTGCTATCATGTGATCCTTCTCAATCTCATTACAAGTAGGGGTGTTCCTATTATGTCATAGAACATCTTTATGCAGTCAAAGACATTGTTTGTCAAGCATGTCTATTTTATAATGCTATTATGAAGATCTTGGAGGATTTTTGTTAATAAAATGTAGTAAGATCCATCAATGATGAAATCTTTAATCTTATAGTTTTTCCATCTATCTCAAAGTCAAATCTTGAAATCTTAGGATCAAAAAGTGTTACATTAGTAGTTTAGTATAATCCTAAATTTTAGAAAACACTTAATATTATCCAAATTGTCTCTACACCATCACTAGAACTTAAGCAACTTTTAGAGAACTTGGAATATATGTTCCTTATAGAATATTATCTTATCATCAACACTACATTTTTGATGATCAAATAAAAAGCTAGATTGAAGAAGGTCATTACTAAATGAAAACATGCTCTTGCCTAGTTCCATGATAAGGTCATAACAAATGATCCATTCATAAGTTAGCATGACAAATACATGAATCAAAGTATTAAAATTCATAGAATATTTCACTAAGAACTCAATCAAAGTATGTGGAATGTTGTCAAGAATGAGATCATTCATCTCTTAAGGGTTAGTTTTGTACTCTAGTTTGTAACATTGAATGGGTAAGTCCAACTATAGTCATATCAAAATAAAAAAGGAGTAATGAATGATGAGCTTTTTTTGACTATATGCTCTTAAATTATGCAATCTTCAAGGACCATTTCTTGTTATCATTTGTGAACTAAGAGTTTGATAACATTTTTTTTTACCATGAGCAATTCGTCAAGTTATTTTGTTATCTACATTTCTTTCATTGTTTTTACTTGTTTGTTTATGTGCCATGAGAAGCATTGTTGTTATCATCTACAAAAATAAAAAATATATGCAAAATTGTGCAAACTATTGAGAGATTAAGCTAATAAACCATATTATGAAGCTTTGGAATAGAGTCATAATGTAGATTCTCAAGCTTAAATCAACATTTCATAAATTTATTTTAAATTTATGCTAGGAAGATATACTATGGAGGCTATTTTCTTGATATAACAATTGATGAAAAAATTCAAAAAACATAGAGAAAATCTACATATGATCTTTATTGACTTCGAAAAATCATATGAAAAAGTCCTTAAAGATATTATTTGGTGGTCTTTATGAAGGAAAAAACTTACTAAATATATTAAAGTGATTCAAGGCATGTATGAAGGAGCTACCACTAAAATTAAAATAACTTATGGGACCACATTTGTTTAGACATTAGAGGAAGATTTGTTAAATGTTGGATAGTACAAAAGAAGCCTATAAAAAGTAGCTTAATCTCCATTTTAACTTAAGTTAGTTTATCTATATGTGATAAAAGTAGCTTAATGTTGGATAGTACAAAAGAAGCATGAACAAAAAATTAGTATGGTAAAAGTACAAAGGCTTAGGTGGATGTTAAATGTTAGTAGAAGAGATAAACTACAAAATATAGACATTAGAGGAAGATTTGGAGTTACTTTTATTTTAGATAAGTTAAAGAAATGATGTCTTAGATGGTTTGGGCATGTAAAAAGATGATTAGATAACAAGCCTATAAAAAAGGTTGTTACTTTACTATTCCAAAAAAGCCATAAAAAAGAAGACTAAAAAAGACATGGAAAGACAATAATTAAAGATGATTTGAGGAAATTGCAAATAAACAAAGGTCCAGTTCTTCATAGAGATGAATGATGAAAAAAACTTATGTAACTAACCTTCTTTTTTTGGACAAGAATAAGATGATCATAATGTTTAAGTGCATTGTGTACTTTTTTTCATAGTTATTTTAGTTTTCTTTTCATAGACAGTGATTTTTAGTTATACATATTCTTTGATTTTAGTGCCAAATCATTTTTTCTTTTTCTTTTTTTGTGTATGATTAGTATTTTTGTTTGCTAAGTATTTCTTCAAAAATCAATTAATGTGCCTTATGAATAGTTATACTAAAAATCAAATGATGGATGAATGAGTTTATATATATGATGATGATGTGAGAATGACGAATGGATGAAATGCACACATGAGTGAAGCTTCTCTATAACACCCCTATTAATTATCTATAAAATATTCTATAAATAACTAATAAAAATGCTATGAAACCTAAAGGATCTGAATTTAACCTTGATTTACTAACTCAAAAGGAAGTGGCAAAATAAATAAAAATTGTTAATTAAGAGAATAAATTTAGTAAAGTAATATAGCGTAGCAAAATTTTATAATACATGCATATGTAATTAAATAAAATTTATTTATAGAATTAAAGTTTTACGTAGCTACAAAAAGATAGATGTCTAAAAATCTTCTAATTGCATCATAAAATAGTATGCAAAATAACAATTCTAATAACATCTAGAAATAAAGTTATTCATGTTTTATTTTTACTAAATTAAATAATAAATATCAATAAATAATAAATAATATTAAATTTTTCCAAACATATAGCATCTACCAAAATGAAAAATGTTCATTGCAATCTCACGATCCCAATGGCATAGATGGAAAACTCATATCTATCATATTTTATTATTTGTTCACAAAAATAGGTACATGGTTCAAATATCAAAGGAGTGTACACAGTTTCCATTTTATAAGAATTTAAAATATACAGAAATTATTTTTCAAGTTGAGAAGGTCCATCTTGTATACAGAAATATACAGAAATTATTTTTCAAGAATATAAAATATATAGAAATTATTTTCAATGTTTCCTTGTCTATTCTGGGTTGTCTGCATTGAAATGAAGGAGGAGTCAAAACTCCTCAAATAAGAAAGGTTATTTTATTTCCCTCTTCATGGAGCATAAAGCTTCTGGGCTAAAAGTCATAGGATAGGAGCTAGATAAAGATTTTCAATAAAATATTCAAAAATGTTTCACGGTCTAGAAATGCCACAATTTTTTTTGAAATCTAAATGATATCCAAAAATCTAAAGAAAAGTTACATATTTTTAACTATTTAATCCTTTAATGTCCAAAAATATCATAAATTTATTTAGGAAAGATCCAAAGAATGTTTATTTTAGCCAAGCATCTTTGAAGGCTAAGTCTTAGTTACCCTCAATGCTAGAAGAACTCACTGACAACTCTTGGAATAACCTCACTACTATCATCAGATTAGTCTTATGACCTCAAAAAAGTCACTCATTGATGAGTGGCGAGGTACCCCTACACTCAACCATACGAAACGAGCATAGCACGCGCGATCCGGTCGAACTGTGCAGACTAAGTGCCTACACGCCCCATGGAACATTTAGGGTTAATCATTCGTTATCTTCCCAGACTTACTTGTAGTTATCACGGTGTATGGTTAAGTAAGTCCAAGGTATATGATTTTTATAGTTTTTATCTTTTTCTCCTATGCTATCGAGGTGAAGGGTTGAGAAACTAACTAACTGTAACTAATGACCTAAGTCTAAATTACCTAGCATCAGCATCCGTTCCCACTTACTGTACACAGCCTGAACTGATGCAACCGTGGCTACCAAATGCAAATCATCACTGGGATCACCACGCGTAACGCATGTGCTCGAAGTGGTCGTACTGAGGCACCTAACTAGGAGGAAAGGGTTGAGAGAGCTAATCTAGCCTAAGTGCGATGAGCAGCCGATTCCTTGATTATCCGTACACATCCTAGTGCATGACTACCACTGGGATTACCAAGCGTAGATCCTAGATATGCCACTGGGTTACGAAGTAGTCACACTGGGATGTTCGTAACCAAGTCGTACTCATACCACGTTGCGATGAGCATCCGTTCCTTGACTATCCGTACACACCCTTAGATGCTCGTAATCAAGTCATACTCATGAGCATCCGTTCATTGACTATCCGTACACATCCTTAGATCCTCATAATCAAGTCGTACTCATGAGCATCCATTCCTTAACTATCCGTACACATCCTTAGATGCTCGTAATCAAGTCATACTCATTCCGCATTACTAGGAAAGCAATAAATAACATTAAATAAAATCCTATTCCATGCACTGCAAGGTTTATCTAGGAAGTTTGTCTTTATTGCCGTACACAACTTGTGTTCAGGTACAATGTTGCTCAAATAAAGATCCATTCACTTTAGGACTCCTACTGCGGGCACATGGAAAATATTTTATCTCTGGAGTGATCAAACTACCAGAGTTTCCCTACTTCTAGCCTAGGATGGGGAAACAAGGGAGAGTCGCCTCTTATTTATAGATATGGCGACGGACCGCGATATCATGTACACGATATCGCGGCTCATGCGAATCACGTCTCATCACTCATGATCAAGTCTTTGTAATAGCCTTACTACTAACATCTTTGATGGTTATGGCACATGTATCATTAGAGGAATAGGTCTTGACTATATCTCACCACACACAACTAGACTCAACTACTTAGTGCCATGGTCTTAGCTAAATCCATCAACTCACATGAACTTACGAATCAAAATCCATGGAAGGGAATCCATCTAGCAATCCTTGTTCTCATGGGATGGGTCCCACTAAAGAACACTTCACTGCAACATGCAAATGGGGGCATTTAAAAGATTCATGGCTCCCACTACCAATTAAGAAAAATTTGTCCCAAAAATATTATTATTTTATTTCAAAAGCTCAAAAGGTGTCCAAAATGGCCAAAAATCCATAAAAGCTCAAATTCCAAAAACTTCTTACAAAATCATGTTTATGTTATAATCAGATCCCAAATATTCATAAATATCCAAGAACAAGTTAGGCATAGTTTTTGCAATTTCCAAAACTCACCAAAAGATAGAAAATGATACTAAGAAGATTAAAATATTGTTTTTCAAAAAAATCCCAAAATCATAAAAATCTTGCAACATCTTAGGATATTAATTAAAATCATACAAGAATAATAGAAAATCAAGAAGTAGAGAGGAGATATGGAGAATCTATAGCAATATGGGGTAGCCTTGTGAAAGGAAAATAAAATAAGCTTCTTTACTTATGTTGATAGGGCTTCTAGAGGTTTTTTATCTCTTCTTTTTCCACCTAATGTTCTCAATTGATTTTTGCCTTGTTTTGTCTATTGTACCTGAAACCCTTCAAATTACAATGAGATGTATCTAGGGCTACTACCTATTTATAATGGAAAAATGAAAGAAACCAGGCCCAAATCGACTTCAAAACAAAGAAGAAAGGGCAAAAAACCTCTTTGTGAAAAAATGTGATGGGACATTATTTTGCAAAATAATGGTAGGAAAAACCAAAGGACAAAAAAAAGTGACAAGAAACAAGCTGTGGAGAGAGAAATGCGGTTTGGAAGAACACACATTACAAAAAGGTTATGCACATCATATATTGATATATTATGTTTAACATATATGCTTTTTTTTTGTTTGCATGTGAACATGCTTTTAATGGTGGCATTGACTTTTTTTAAATGAATCTTGAACTTTAATTTTTATATGTATTTTTTCCAAGATTATTTTTATCAGTTCTCTTTCCCTTAATACCCTCTTGCTCCAACACTCATAACATGCATATCAGGAATTCAAATCAAATTCTATTTAAACCTATGGGATCCTTATCAAGTTCTCTACCAAAGTGTATGCTATAATCTCATCTAGGCTTCACTTGTCATAGGTGCCTTATTCAAATGTTGAAACTTTTATAGTATTTTAGCAAACTAGAAAATGTGATCTCAAAAATTGTAACTCTGATTCTAGTGAACCAAGGGTTAAAATCTATGTTTTCGAACATTCCAGACATATTGATAAGGTAAAATTTTAGGTAGGATATCATCCTCAGGTGATTCCTTAACAAAGCTAATGTATTCAATATTTAATTATAATTAAAATGAACTACAAATCCTATTTCAATGACAAAGGTTAATAAGGGATATGGTCTAGATAGGGTCAAGGTCAATAATTACTCCATGAAAAGAGTATTATATAAGAACATGTGCATAATAAAATAAAATATGCATCACTAGATGTGCATAATAAAGCATTAATGTACATAAAAAATAAATATCCATAGCCAAATATGTAAAGACATGATAACTAACAAAGAAAAATTTCCTGGGATAATTTGGTTTCAATATTTAATGATAAAATATAAAGCAGATCTATGATTGAGCCCTAACAATAGTAAAATAAAGGATATAAAACTTTAACAAAACATCCTAGTTAGCTTATTGTAATCACTTATGTAGGAAACTAGTAACAACAACAATAACAGTAATGATAGTAATGTAATCTTATGCTTTAACAAAGAATATTAGAGCTAATTCATTGAAATGAATTTGGTAGCATTAAATAATTAACCATCTGCATTAAATTAAATAATTGAACCATGCAAATTCTTAGGCTATGACATTATCCATCCATTTTTCTCTTACCATCATTAGTGAACCATCATTTAGTAAAAAGCTAGATATTGTATCATAAGTAGGAAATCTATTACTATTGGACCGACAGGAAGGCTTGATGGACACATACTTTAAGGTATGAGCTTTGAAACCCTAAATGGAGTGTTTGGTTACTGCTCAAGAAAGGATGTACTATCAAGGATCCTCATAACCACTACGATGAATCTAGATTGATGAGCTTAGGTAGTTCTATTTGTGTTTTCTTATTTAACTACATTGATTACAAGAGGTTTGTGTCAACATGAACATATGCATGCCACTTTAAGTATGGGTATGAGCTATAATTTCATCAAGTTGGATTTATAGATTCTAAATGGTAATTTAGCATTATCAAATCATGCTTCAGGAAAAAATATTTCTAATGAAAGATTCCCTTAATTTTAAATAAAAAAAGTGAAATTAAAAATGAAATAATGATGAACCTTAAATCAAATAACCTTATACAATCATTATTTTTACAGTTAATTCTAATAAAATATCATGATTCATAAGCTATGAAACATTGTAACTCTTCTATAAGATAAATCATAAGAAGAGTAATGCTAAAATGTCTGTGTACAAAGAAAAGATGTAAAAATTAAATTAATAAATAGAAATGAAATAATAGAAAAAAATTAAGAGAAACAAAAGGTAAATATGGCCACTAATTACAATCAAGAAAGGTCAAACCATTCTAGATCATCATATCTCTTAAGACTAAAGATGATGTGTGAGTATCCTTTACTAGATAAGTAAAGGTACCAAGTAGACTTAGAATTAAGTTAAGATCTAGTTTTCTTCATAGGAATAAAAGGTTCACTGAAGTGACAATTATATGGCTAATCTAGTTCCTTAATAAGAAGAGAAGCTGCATTGAAGTAAGAAGAAGACATGAAGCAATGCAATAAAGTATTAAACAAAGTTCATATAGTTTGTAGTTAGGTAATTATGACTAAGGTATCCTATGTAGGATTGATAATTATGATTATTATACAATAATTAATTCATAATGGATATTGAGTATTTTACAATCTTAAATATATTTTCTTACTTCTATAATTAGCTATAAAAATATTAAGTTGGTTAATCATTTAATTACATTTCCTACCATAAGATGCTTGGGTAATTAGAGTTTTCTATGTGACATAAAATCAATTTCTAACATGGTATATAAGCAAAATTGTGCTTATAAGTTATGGAATTGATGGTTAAACAAGAAGTTCTTTTGAAAAAGGCATTGAACTAGTACAATGGTACCTAACTAGAGGAAATTACAAGGAAAGATAATTATAAATAAGATAATAAATCCTATTTATATATCAAGGCAAGTAATAAGATCATTTGTCGAAAAGCAAAAATTGATGGAAAGCAAATTTGTAAAAGATGAAAAGTATTCATGAGAAATTAATGTGTTCAAGAACTATGATCGATGAAGAACTCTAACATTTTATAGAAATTATAATTCATTCAAATAATCAAAGATAAAGTCCACTTTCAAAGCATCACCAAGAGTATATTATGTACCTGCTATAAAGGATAAAAGAAATATTGGGTGATCTCTATAATCTCATATGAAATATAGAGAATCCTATGCCAGTACAACAAAACAACTCAAATTAACAAAGATAGTAGTAGTGTTATCGTAATGTTTAAACTTTAGAGGCAATTAGCAGTGATAATTCGGTAATGTTAATTTTGTACGTAATGTTGACTAACGTTGACTTTCTTACCAGCCATTTGGGTAATGCAACTTTGTGCATAACACTGAAACTAAAATTCTAGAGAGGCCATTTGGGTAACGCAACTTTGTGCATGACGATGACGTCTGACTTTCCGACAGGCCATTTCTGTTGCATACTTCTCTATTTATGAACCATGCCTTTGCCGCCTCTCCTCCTGGTAAAATTGGTTGTTTGTGCCCACCTATAGGAGTCAAACTGTTATTTATATAGGAAGCAATCGTGGGCGATGCTGAGTGTCTGTAACAGCGCAGGAGTGTTCAAGTTTGAGGTTGCAGGCACGTCGCTGTTGTCGCGCTGGTTCTGGGCGGCCACCAGATTCGTGGATCGGAGGCTCCCATTTCTACAAATTCCGTCGGTTCCGGACATGACGGCGGAGTCGTTCGGCGTTCACTTGCTGTTCGGCGTCCACGCGGAGGGCCCCTGCGGAGCAGATCTCGCGCAGCAGCTCTGGTGTTTCTGCCATAACCAGGCCAGAAGCTGCTCCGCAGATGGAATCCGTTTCCTGGCAGTGGAATTGGCCAGCATGGATCCGGTCCGTCCCCTGATTCCGCAGTGGCCCACGCTCTCCAAACGTAACGGCGGAGCCGCCCTTGCAGATGTTCGTGGATCCTCCAGATTTGAGATTTGTTTTTATTTTTTCCTTTTTCTTTTTTGGTTTTCGATTTTACAGTATGTAGTAGTAGTAGGTCGTATTACCGTTGTCAAATCAAGATCAAGATCCTCAAGATCATCAAGACGCTGCTGCTACTGCGAAATTTGAGGTGTGAAGACTGAGAGAGAGGAATGGGCGCGGAATGGTGCGCGCTCTCTCTCTTTCTCTCTGTGGGTGTTTTCTGTAATTTTGTTTTTCTGGAAGTGGTTGGAGTTTTTGGTGGGGTTTTTTGGCCACCGAATTTGCAGTTTTGCACAGTGAAGTGAAATGAATGAATGATGATGATGAAGAAGATGAAGATGCGGACATTGTTGTCTGTGCTACTGACACACATACTGAAACATTAAACCGAGAAAAAAGCTTAACCAAATCATTAAGGAATACGGTAGCAAGAGCTACGTTGTCGGGAAATTTCTATTTTAATCTAACCACTTTTAAAACGTTAATATGGCAGGAAAGGAAACCGAAATGGAGCCTGGAAATTGGCAATTCTTCATCACCATTGTTGTTTTTACCTTCGCCCTTTTCCATTTTGTTGTTTTTACCTTCGCCCTTTTCCATTTCGTTGTTTTTAAAGGAGGGGGAAGATAGAAGTGGCTACACATTTGATGTTTTGGGAGAACGGGATCGATACAGGCAGATCTGCGTGCGTGCTTCAAGTCAGCTTCTTAATCTCACTGCTACTTTTCCTTGTGATGTGCAGACATGTTTAAAAACGAACTGTAGGAGTTGGCACAAAAGAACTGCCTCATATTCCTATAGGCGAGAAGGTCCGGATCCCAATAGTAAATGAAATTGAAATAATTTGAAAAGACATTAAAGAACGTGAGCTTAAATTTGCATCAGCAAATCCAATTTATGAAATTTGAAAAAAGCTTAAAGATTCTTTAAAGAAAAAATATTTGAGAATGAAAATCACCTGAATTTTAAATACGCATCCTTTTACCACTAAATGTTTTCATTTGCAGATGCAAATGAGTTCATGCACAGTATAATGGTCCCACCACTGCCTGGCAACGCTCCAAAAAAAGTTAATTAGATAACAGCGTTTCAGGGGATTGGACTCAATGTAATTTTGGCTGAGAAGTTACACTGGTTTTGATGTATTTTTTATTTTTCAATATGAAAATCATCTCAATCAATTTTGGAATTTCAATAATTTCAAAAAGAAAAAAATTTCTTTTGTGAAATAGATATATATATTATAAATATATAGATAAAATAGTTCACTCCTTCAAAATCCCTTAAGTGATACTGAAATTATCTCCACTGTACCTTAATTATTATGCATGGTCATTGTGTTGCATCTTGAATGACCATCATCAACCAAGTGGGTTAGCAGGTGGGACCTAGCACACTTATTTAAATAAAATAAAAACAGATTTTGTTCTTGTCTAGTTAAACAGAGCATAGCATTATGCATTTCATATCTTAAACCAAACCTTAAAGGTTCAAGTTTTTGTTTCACTTTTAAAGTATTTTGTATAAAGATATACTTAGAATTTTTCAGCAAGCCAAACCTTCATGATGGATAATGAGACATACATGATATATACAAGTTTCTTTTCTTTTTCACTTTTAAACTATTTTGAATGAAGATGCATGGTGGTTAAGGCACAATGAAGACATCGGTGATTATCCATCATGAAGGTTTGGCTTGCTCAAAATGCAGAAGCCAGTTGCACGGTGCATAGTAGATAGAAAGACAAATGGTGTGAAATTTTTGGATGATTCAAAAAGAGAATTGGATTGAGTGGTGTTCATTTGTGAGGATGCAAGGGTTATGCACACTGTTAATTTATGGCCAGAAGCAGGATTGGTTAATGGTGCATTGGGAGTCACTAAGAAAATAATATATAGTCCACACTGTCAACCTCCATAATTGCCATCATATGTCATCATTGAGTTTGACTCCTATATTGGAGTCTGTATGATAATGAACATCTTTGACAAGTACCCATTCCACCAATCATACGTGGAGGATCTCGCCAACTACCACTTAGATTAGCATGGGCTTTAACGATACATAAGTCACAGGGAATGACATTGGAGAAAGCGTGTATAGATGTTGGTAGCAAAGAAAAAACAGGTCTTACATTTGTGGCACTATCTGGAGTGATGAGTATTGACAGTTTGAAGATATTCCCTCCGATCTCCAAAGAAAGATATATCAAGATATTTAAGGCTTCGCACCTTCAAAGTAGATTGTATGAAGAGCAATGTATTAAATCTAATGAAGAATGATCTCATTCTTATAATCATTCAATAAAGCATTCCATGGTCTTATAATATTTTTATCTGTTATGTTTAAATCATCGCTACAGCAGACGACTGGTGATCACTAGCTTAGTTATATATTTATAATATATATCTATAAATTGGTTGAGAGAATCTTATTTATTTACAAGTAAAAAGTTCTTTGAGTAAAAAATTTCACGACTTCTAGACGAAGAACAAGATTTAAAAACCCAACTTTTCATGCCTTCTGGACGAAGAACAAGAGTTCTGTACCTTATTTTTCCTAAGGATGGGTTTTTTGAAAAAAAAATTCCATCAATTAGTGTATGCTCTCACTCTTGGCCAAATTTTAGGGACTTCTATTTGAAGTTAGGTTAAGATGAGTAGAGTATCTTAAGTAAGATAAAAAATTATAATTATCCTATATTAATTAATTTATAATACATATTAAGTGTGTTGACTTTTAAATATATCTATCTACTTCTACAATCAAGTTTGAAAATATAATGTTGATTAATCATTGAATTACATTCTCAATAATAAGATTCTTAGATGATTAGATTTTTAGAGTGATGTAAAATCAAACTATAATAAATCAAAGTAAGAAGAAGAAGAGGTTATGGAGATTAGTTAAATAGGTGCTCATTCATATGTTTAGTTCATATAAATTGGTATTTTCACCATTCCAAGCTATATCTTCCTTTCATTTCTTTACATTGGAAATAGCAAGAATGAGATTTGATCTTATTGTCCACAAGTTGGTAGTTTATGATCTATGTAAGATAATCTACAAGCTAAACTAGCTCGGTGGATTACTTAAGAGATTAAAGAAGTGCAAAATCCATGATAATTATTCATTACTCTACCATTTCCTTGGTTGCTTGAAGGCTTATAATCAACTCTCTAAGAGATCTTTGGTAAAATCAAGTATTTCTTATGATCAAGTCCTAATAAAAAAGATCAAAACCTAACTCTAGATAAATGCGTAAATTTAATGCTTAGTATGGCTAGAGGAATTAGTGAGTAATTTCCAATAACATAAAATTCAAAAACCTACGTTGCATATATGTAGAAAAAAAATAGAACCAAATTAGATTGATAGACTTCTAGATTATTACAATAGTTCACTTTCAACTAACATCATCAATAGTTAAATTGTGGAATAATAAAGAGTATATGATACAAGAAATGGTTGTGTAACCATATGCATCTAAATGGAAACTTGTAAAACTATCCTCATTGAATGAAAAAGTAAGAATAAATTCTCATATTCTCTTATGAGGTAATTGAATTCTTGACTAGGATCTAGTAATGCTACATTTCCCTCCTCTGTCTCTTATCCTAATAATTATTCACTTCTCTCTCTTATTCCATGTCTAATCCATTGTTGTCTATTGTAGGAATTTGATCAAGATGAAGCAGAAAATGAGGTTTGGGCATTTGAGGAGTGGATTAACATTTTATGCTCATGCTACACTAGTTGTTGAAAACCCATGGATGTCTCATTGATGAGATTTTCAAAGAAAAAAAGGGCAAGTGCTTAGTATGGGAAGGACCTACTTAAAAATTCTTTGTAGCTCAACATTATAAGCGACTGATGAGTAGCAAGTAGTCCCTATGCCCAACCATGTGAATCTCAAGTGTTACACTAGCAATCCAGTCGAATCTCATGTGCTTAGCCCCTAGATGTACTAATGGATAAAGATAGTAACTTAGAAATGTGATCATTGTCTTCTTGGCTTCACTTGTGTAGGTTTAAGTGGATGGTTAAGTGTAAGCCAAGGCACATGATATTTATTTATATTCCATGTTTTATTTAATTTAATCCATGTGTGAAACAAAGGTAATTAATTGTAAATTTACTAATTAATTATCTAATGTCTTAATGTAACTACCCTAATATAAGCATCTAGGCCCACCTTCCATGCACATCCCAAACTCATTATAAACACTATTAGATTACCAAGTGTTAGGCTACTAGGTGAACTAAGTAATAACACCACTAGGATTAGTAAACATTAACCGTATGTTTGAGGTGGTCATACTTATGTGTTATAATTAAGTGCATTAATTAATAAGGACGAAAATGTAGAATGCATAAGTAATAAGGCACATGAAAGAAAACATTAACCTATTCTTAAGTGCTACAAGGAATTTTAAGAATCTCATCTTTATTGCCATTACATCAAAGTGTTCAGGCACATTTATGCTTGAATAAGGATCTATACAATCCTTGAAGTCCTAATGCGGGCACTTAAGACAATATTCTAACTTTGATAGAAGATAACTACAAGAGTTTGGCTACACTAATAACCTAATGTGCCATAAATGTGATATATGTATGAATTTACATAGGTAAGACTAGACATTTCATCAATGCTTCAAATCATGCATTGATGGGGCTATGTTGATAGGGTTGCATTGATGCATGCTTGTTGATACAACTTGTTAAATGATTTACCATACTCCCACGACTGAGTGAAAAATTATCCTTAAGTAAAAAAAAGTAGGATTGAGCTTCTTACAAAATTAGGAAGGTATGAAATTATTGACTAATAGACTCTAAATAACTTACTTTGATTGTCAAAGTATATGGAATTACAAAAATTACAAAAATAGATGTTGTAAATAACAAAATTGGACACCCTTACAAAAATGGATGGTAGGAATCCTCTGATTACCAAAGATGAAGTGGAGATCAAACAGTGCTAGGAGATGAAGGCTCCTAGCATGCAAAAGGACCTACACTAGCATCCAGTGCTAATGGTGATGGTGATGCAAGATAAGGCTAAGGTTATCCTACACAAGCTATTGCTTCTAGTGGAAGATGGAAAGAATCTAGTAATGCTTTCATCTTCTCCTCCTTACTCTATTGGTCATACATTGTCAACATGGCTTCACCAATTAAGGATTATAGTAGGATATCCCAACGATAGGGCATTTCATGGAATAGCTCCTTAACATTTATAAACCATGCTACAAATTGTTTATGTTCAACATCAAACATCTTTCCTGGGTTCTACAATTTGTAGTAGTCATTCATCCTTTTGGCCAGGTTCTTAGTAACTAATCATTGATCTTTGAAATGGCTTTAGAGAACTTCAAGCTTAGCATTAGCTATTTCTAGCTTCTACTTGGTATCCTTGTTGTGCTTGAACTTGACCTCATAGAGGAGGTATGAGCTCATCACTTGCTTCTCCAATTTTGACCTTGGCCTAGTCCTCTAGTACAATCTGGATTTGGTGGTATCCTCTATAACTATCCTGAAAGCTATAGTAATAATACCCCACAATGGTTTCTAGCACATAGTCTACAAATTGCAATGGAAAGTGGTCATTGTAGGTTGTCATGTTCAATAGTCAAAAGTCTGTACAGACTCTCCACTTTTCTCCCTTCTTTGGTACAATAACAAGTGAACTAACCCATTCACTATTCACAATGGAGGAAATGAACCTAGCCTTTAGAAGTTGTTTAATCTCCTCCTTGATGATTTATTTAAGTTTTAGGTTCAAGCATCTTTGCAACCTCTTTGTTTTGATGAAGGAGTCTATGTAGATTCTATGTTGGCATAGCCTAGGATCACTTCCTATTAGCTCATGATATGACTAGGCAAAGGTTGCTGGTAATTTTTTCATAAATTTAAACAATTTCTTTTTCTACTTAATAGCAACTATGGCATTGATAATTACCAACTTGCCATTATTTAGAAATGCATATTGCATTGTAGCTATTAGAGACTTTAAATCAAGGGTTTCCTACTTGAAAGTTTCAAGGATCAAGAACTCTCCCTAATCGATTTCACTCTGCATAGCATAGAGTTGGTGATGAAGCTACTCTAACTTGTCCATGCTTTCAACATAGGAGCTACTGAGGCTCTCAATAGGTTCCATGCATATTTTTGATTTAGCCCATTATTTGTTATCCACCACTAGGTACCCTCCTAGTTAGTGGTTATTGTGTATAGGCACCTTTGAATTTCCATCATCTATCAACACTAATTGCATGCTTGAAGTGCTGTGTCTTTGATGGTCCATAGTCTTTGCACATGTGTCATTGTACACGATGCATGAAACTCTCTTCTTCTTGATATTTTTGAATTCATTTTCCTTGGAAATCTCTAAGAAAATGTCTCAAATCCTCAACCTTTCATCAATGGTGCTCAGCCATGCTCTTCCCATGATGATAGGAAAGTCCCCTTTGTAGTTCTACTTATGGATCTCTAGAAAGATAGGATAAGACCACCCACAAATAATGGTCATGATGTGCTCTGCCAATCCCAAAGAGATAGTGATGGATTGGTCTACCAGCTCTAGTCTCTTGTTGCTCTTTTTGAAGGAAGGTAGGTTTCAAGCTTTTACATCTCTTGTAAAACTAAGTTTACTTTAGAACTTAAATCCAAAAGGGCCTCACATGGTTCATTTTAGGTGATCTGTGAGTAGATAAGAGGACTTTCAATATTAGATCTCTTCCTAGAAAGATGGCTAGCCTTGATCTAATCTATGACTGCATGAGTCAACATGATAGCATACAACTAGAAGGTACTTTGATTTGAAGGTTTCTTAATAGGGATTTCAGAGGTTAAGGTAGCAGAATTGGCAACCACAGGTGTTTATAAGGGCTTCATGGGACTATTGGTTTTGAAGAATGGCCTCTTGCAAGATTTGGATTCATGACTACTAGGTTGAGGAGTCGGTTGCAAGTTCATGGCCCTCATAGTATTTCTTTGGTGTGGTTGGGCAAGTATTTCACCCTACATGGATGGAGCAGGTGATAAAGGAGTTGATGATGGTGGTGTAGGAGTGGATAGATGTTGAGGAGGATAGAAAGAAAATGGAGACTCCATTGTTGGAGAAGGTGCTCTATAGTACTTTGGAGGGTAGTAGTGGTGTGAAAAGGAATCATGACTAGAAGAGTCATGTGGAGAGACTAGTTGCTGAACGTAGCACACATAAGGATTAGGTTGGCAATAAGGGTATTAGTACCTTGGATGTGATATCCGCCATGACTATGGGTGTTGCCACTACTAGTACTATTCTTGAGGTTGATTTGGTGCTCCACTCAAATAGTAAGCTTTTTTGTGGAATTGCTGCCAATAGTTGCCTTGTAGATAAGGCAACCTCCTGGGTGCTTGTTGTTTTTCCAATCTAGGATTTATAGCATACATCACAAATTCTAGTGTGATAGTATAGGGCAACATCCCTTATAATGTTTGTATTGACATATGTCACATCCATTATCATCAGATTTTGAATTTGCAACCTTCTCTACTACCATAGCTTTGCCCTTATCTTTGTGATATTCTCATTCAAACTCCTTCTTCTTTCTTCACTCATGGCCACTACCTCCTTGATCTATACATTCCTTTGCAATCTTTATAGTTTGGAACTTCTTATCTAAGGAGCCACACATCTTATCAACCTTAGTCGATACTTGAGTAACAAATTTTTGAATTGGCATGATTTTCCTATGCATCATTACATCATTTGATGCTTCCTCCTCATTCTCATAGAAATGGACCTCCCTCTTGCAGATGGAGGAGTCTTGTTGTACTCTTCTACACCTTTCCATTTTTCAACTTTCCTTCCTATTTGATCACTTACACAATGAGCCTTTGAATTTGATGAACTCGTAGCTTAGAAAGTCTCCCTTAGGCATAAACATCAAGGGTTCTCCTTGTTTTAGTTATGAGCCCAAATATGATATGACATAGCTAATCCTATTGAAAGTATCCATGGCCTAGGCATTAGTGCAACAAAAAGTAATACCTACCTGTGGCCACATCCAAGGACTCATGAGTCCCTTGTTTCCAACCTTGGATTTGTCTTCATAGGTTGGACACTCTAGAGTATGTTTGATATTTTTCATTGAATATCTCTAGCATCGTACTTCATTGTTAAATGGATTTTGCTTTCAAGGACCAATACTAGCCTTTTGCTTCTTTTATGAGTTTTCTTGAAAATAGTTCACCTTCTGTCACTCATATTTCACATTTTGCAAGGCACATGCATCATGGAAGGCTTGCAAATGATTCTGTGGATTTGAATTATATCCCCCCCCCCCTCCTCAAACTTGGAGATATTATTTGTATCCAACTGTTTGATGGGACTATCCTTCAAGTCCCTAGTGGGAATTCTAATAGCCTCTAAAATGTTCAATGTATTTCTTGTAGCTAGTAGAGGCTAATCATAGTCATAGTAGTTTCTGTGGTCCTTTTCATGGCCATGATGTCTATGATGATTCCTGCTATGCCTTTGTTCTTTATGATGTTCATCCCCTTGCTATTGTTCATGTCCTTGGTCCCTATTGTCCTGGCAGGGTCTATGATCATTCCTATCTCACCATTCATCTTCATCAAGATCTCTATTGCTCCTTCCATGGTCTTGGTCTTTGCTTCTCCTATTGAAGTTGAAGGAAGAAGAAGATGAGGATGATGATGAAGGTGAAGAGGAAGAAGAATCATCATCAAAACAATGCCTATTGCCTTCTCTTCTTAGGTCCCTACCTCGATCACCATGTTTATCCTTCTCTTGATGTTTATCCTTATTCTTGCCTTGGGGTAATAAGCTATGGTTTCCATCTTTTGAGGTTTCCTAGTCTTGAGACATATTCTTACTATCACTAAGGTTGTCCATAGTTTAGAGGAATCATTGGTTAAGGGTATCCCCATCAAAGAAAGGGGAAGAATTAGTGTATTGGGATTGATGTAAAAAGAAATCCTTGCCATCTGTGTATGGTTGCAAGAATAAGTGGTAGGAAACCTTTTGTTCTTTGAAGCCTCATATCAAGCTTCCATTTGTTGATCTTTCTTCTGTTGGGCCTTTGTTGAATGATAATTCCAATAGAGATGATCTTGAACCTCGTACTTGGCATTAAGTTTAGTGATGCCAAACTTGACGAGGTTGCTCAATAACATCATGGGAACAGATTGGTTAGGAGGAAACACAATGTTTCCTTCCATGTCCCTTCATCATAGCTACATGTCCTGATACTAGATGAACATGAAATCTGGAGTGTAAGGATCTTGATGAGTGTAGAAAACCTCAAACTATTAGGGAACTTGCATATTTTGACCTTTTGGTCTTTGATTAGACTTGCCAATGAGTGGTGGTGGAGATTCTTCCTTATGAGAGGAAGCCATATTAGTGATTGTTTAAAAATAGTTTGCATTTATTATTATCATGTCTTAACAATTTAGTGTCATTTTTCCTTTACAATGTCTTTAGATGATTTCACTATCTTTCCTATGTAGCACACTTAGCTTGACTAACTCCCTGACAATGATGCCAATGATGAGTAGCAAGTAGTTTCTATGTTCAACCATATGAATCACAAGTGTTGCACTAGCAATCTAGTTGAATTTCATGGACTTAGCTCCTAAATGCATTGATGGGCAAAGATAGTGACATAGAAATGTGATCGTTGTCTTCTTGGCTTCACTTGTGTAAGTTCAAATTTATGGTTTAAGTGTAAGCCAAGGCACATGATATTTATTTATATTTTATATTTTTCTTGATTTAATCTAAGTTTCAAACAAAAGTAATTAATTATAACTTAACTAATTAACTATCTAATACCTTAATCTAACTTCCCTAACAAAAGCATCCAGGTCTAGCTTTTGTGCACATCCTAAAATTATTATAAATGCTAGTGGGTTATCAACTATTAGGCTACTAGGTGAACCAAGTAATAATACCACTGGGATTACCAAGCATCAATAGTATGTTTGAGGCAATTGTACTCATGTGATATTATTAAGTGCATTAATTAATTAAGGATATCAATGTAGAATGCATAAGTAATAAGGTGTATGAAATGAAACATTAAGCTTTCCTTAAGTATTGCAAGGAATTCCAAGAATCTCACCTTTATTGCCTTCACATCAAAGTGTTTAGGTACATTGATGCTTGAATAAGGACCCATACAATCCTTGAAGTCCTACTATGGGTACTTAGAAAATATTCTAACTTTGATGGAAGAAAACTACAAGAGTTAGGCTACAGTAATAACATAATGTGCCATAAATGTAGTAAATGTGTGCATTTATATAGGTAAGACTAGACACTATGTTGATGCATTTGCATTGATGCATTAAATCATGCATCAACAGGGCTATGTCGATGGGACTACATCAACAAGGCTGCATCAACGTAGCCTATTGAATGATTCATTAGAGAGTAAGCTCATTATATATAATTTCCTAATATATGGTGGTAGTTACATCCCACAAGATACTTTATTAGTCTACTTTCCAATTTGTAATAATCCATACTTGTGTTCTCATGGATTATCTTGGATGATTTTCCTTATTTCGCTTTCTTTGGTTGCTTGTAAATTAAACTTAAATTTTAATTTAGAGAATAGTGTATTCATATGTTTTTTTCTCTTATTATGCTATGCATGGGACCTACATGTTTAGTTCCTTATCATTTAAAGCCCACCATATTATAAGAAAGGCTCTAGTTTTTATTAATTTTCATCTTGCATGTTCATAATTGTATATTTGGAAATTGAAACTAAAAATTTATTACATTTCCAAACCCTTTAGATACATGGGATAGTATAAATATACATGCTACAAGTTTTGAGAACATCATTAAAAAATTACCAAATGTTCCTAGTATAATTTGGATTAGGTAAACCAAACTTGCAATTGTTATATCCCATCAATGTCTAGTATGGTCAATTCTAGAACCTTGCAAGAAAATGTGGTATTTATCTTCAATGCTATTTATATTACATAGTCCACATATTCTTTTTTCATGAGAAATTTTGAGCCATCTATCTATTTCAACTTTTAGATGATAAGATTTCATTTGTGCTCTATTAATTGTACATTACAAATAACAAGAAATAAGAATAGATAAATATTTTTCTTTTAATTATGGCCTTTCTTAATACTTTTTAAATAGAATGGTTTTTTTCTTTTACATTTTCCAAAATTTTTTAACGTACAACTTATTTTATGAAATTGCAAACATGCTTAGGATTAGAATAACAAGTATATTGAATATTCTATTTATTAACTCATAGATCTCCTTCATAAAGCCATATATCCTTTATTATGAGTTTCCAATATCAATTTTTGGATTATTTATTTAACAAGAATTCATAAAAATTATAAGCATAAGCTATAAAATGATAAGTAGATTCAACTTCCAGGGGCATCAAATTTGCTTCAATAGGTATAATATCATATTATTTCTATCTCCTTACTTTGAATTATATCTAATATATTTAATTTAACAACCATTTTATTCCTACTTAATGACATTTTGTTGTAGTTAGCATGGATACTAGAGCTTGATTATAGTGCATTCCAATTTTCATTTCTAACTTGTGACATGACAATTCTAACTTATATGTTTTCCCCTTATTACATCATATTTTGGCCATTTTTTGGCTTTTGTTCAGTGTTAGAACCTTGATAAATATAATAAAAATCAATGTTTCATGGTTAAAATTGAAATATTTCAATGGGGGCTGTGTTGCATTAGCACTTGATACTTCATATCATTTTCCTTTGTGTTTTCTTGTTTTATCTCATTTTATGATGTAAAAAAGCCAAAATTTTGCTAATTTTTATTATGAATTGGAATTATAAGATTTAATCTTATGATGTTCTTAGCATTTTATGGTTCATCCATGAGTATATGCATCTTCATCTCTGTCTGAACCAAGTGTCTCATACTTTAGTTCTAAGGGAGAGGCATTAATTTAGGTACAAATTTTAAAATTTTTAACATATTAAGAAATTTTCCTCTACATTCCTATTCCATTGAAATCTAATTTTAGCTATTTTTTGTATGTCATTTTTAGAATATTTCATTTTCCATTATTTTAAGATGGTTATGTGGAATATTGGTAACTTACATGTTTTTTTAGTATTATTATAGTTAACATCATGTTTAAATGGTTGCATTTCAAATGTCAAAGGCTTGAGTTACATAAGATTGATCAATCTTAGGCTTTAATGATAGGAGCAATAGAAGAACAAGTTTTATCAATGCACCCATGAAACCTAGGTAAGTGATGGCTTTTCGATGTTCATGATCTTAGAATCATTGATCTCATTCCTGGGTGGTAAAATGAGAGTTGGAACCACAATCACAACCATAGTCACAACATAAATCAATGCCACAACTTGAACCAAAATCAAAGCTAGATGATCTCAATGAGGTTTTTAAGAATATTGAGGACATCTAAAAGGATGTTTGTGTAAACAATTTCTAATTGAGATAACTAGTGAAAAGAAAAATTAGGAGATGTTTCTTAATTATGGAAACTCTCATCTTTGGAAAATTCTTCCAAGAATGGGATTCTATAGTCACCTTATCTAGTCTATTGAATGGTGAAAGAATGAGGTAGAGAATTTCTATCTTAGTCTCATTGTTGATGGTATTACAACAATAATTAGTGGTGTTATTGTGCCTATTTCAACATGGATAATTGCTAGGATCATAGGGTTTCTAGACAACAAAGGAAAGGAATGCTAGTCATATAAGACTAATCCTACATTAAGGTTATTAATGGAACTCAACATTAGGTATAAAATACCTTATGAAAAAATACTTCCAACCAAGAAATCATCAACCATATTCACCCGTGCAAAAAATCTATGACAATGATAAGAAAGCATTGTAAGTTCAAAATTTATAACTTTATATAGAGGCCTCAAGTCTTAAGAGTGATAAGTTAGAGGTATGTCTGATGGCCTTTAAAAGTTAGGGGATGAAGGTCCCATGTGTAACACCCCATATTTTTAGATACTAGATTTAGTATTCTTTGTCATCTTTAAGTATGCTTTCTCATGTGCTTTTGTATGCTAGATGTACTTGTATTTGCTCAATGAGTTGGTGTTGTGATTTATGGCATGATATTTGTGATATATTTATAATTTATAATGAATATTTATTTATATTTTCTATTATTATTGGATATTGTATTGACCTAATTAGATGAGTTTGGAAAGATTCATAGGTGTTGGTATGACTTGGATATCTTTAATAGGTATGACTACATGTATGGCTATGTGGTATTCTATGTATATGATATGTAATTTATGGATAGAATTATTCATTGTACTTTTTGGTATTTAGTAATATTTTTGAAGAATAGTATATGCTTAAGTGGGAAAGTGGATGGAATGGATAATTTGGTATTTTATTAAATGGATTTTATAAATTACTGGGTTTTTTAATGAATATTATTTTTAAAAATAATTAATTTTTCTCAAAGTCATATTAGTAGAATTTTTATTAGAAAAACTCCACCATCTCAATCCATTGAATATTATTGGCATTCATTAATTGGATGTAGAAGCTCTCGTAAGTTCAAGTATTATGATGGTATGATTATACTCATGCATTTATCATTTGTGCATTATTATGTTCTTGTGCATGAGTTTGTCTGTGGCTTTATGTATGTACATTTTTCTATTTTTGTACATCTGTCATCACATAAGATTTCTTGGCCATGTTCTCTTGTATTTTGTGTTTAGCAAGTTTTGGCTAATATTGTTATGCTTGTGTATTTTGCTAGATTTTCTATTAATGAGCATTTATTATGTTGGGTATAGATATTATATTTTGGAAACAATAATATACAATTTTTATGCACTATTTTCCAACACCATATTTTATGAATTTCATGTTAGTATTTCATATTTCAATGTTGAGGGTTTTGTGTAATATTTACTAATATCTTAAAGTTTTAAATATTAGATTTTCTAGACTATAGTAATAGTGGTTTTTCATAATTTATGGACATTGGACTTAGCAGGTATTACATCATAATGATAATGTCATGTTCTATGTGGTGTCATATTATTTTCTTATTAGTTATAAAATTAGAGAATTTGTCTTTACCATTTGAATTTAGGATGTTTTCCTTGCAGTTTAACTACTCATAGTTGATCATTCAAATGTTGTGGAACTATGGACATGATTGTTTAACAATATAGAAGCATCTGGATGTCATTTCATGTCAATTTTAGCCAAATTAAGGTAGGATATTTTTTCTTAAGTTCACCATGGATCTTGTTATGATTTCCAACACTGACCATAGGTCATGATTATGTTATGATCATAGATCAAGATTCATGATCAAGTTGTAGTAAGTCCAAGATCTTAAAAATGCTTACTTACCTAGCACTAGATAAAAGGATGTTGTAAGTTGGTGTCAAATCTATAGGTTGGTTAAGTTCCCAATATCTTGTGGTTGTGTTAAGTGATGGTAGATGGTAGGCATGCATGTACATGTGGTAGAAATATGGATGTTAGACTTAGCAACCCAACATCAAACCATGAATCCATCTATACTTTCTTGAAAAAGCATGATACCAAAATAGAGAAGAAAAAGATAACTATTGTAAATCCTACTTAGAATGAGTATTAAGTTAACCAAGTAGACATCAACTACCACTTACTAAAATTTCTTCATTAGTATACATAAAAATTTCTAAGCACACCTTCTTGGAATGTTAGGTCTCATGATGGTAGAAAACCATTCGCTACAGAGCTTGATGGGTGACGAGGTATCCCTACACTCAACCATACAAATACGAGAGTCCATGCATGATCCGGTCAAATTCCAAGGACTAAGTGCTTATGTGCCTTTGCAGAACAAGGACGGGTTCATCAATCGTTGTCTTCCCAAGCTTACTTGTATGGCATGATGGTATGGTTAAATAAACTTAAGGCATATGATTTTTATGGTTTTTATGTTTTATGTCCTAGTGCTACAAAGGAGAGAAATGAAGCAATTAAATAACTAATTTAATTTAACTAATCGACTATGCTCTAGCTAGTCCTAACACTAGCATCTATTCCCACTTTTCGTACACATCCTAAACCAATGTAACACAACTGGGATTACCAAACACTAATCGTTACTAGGTTACCAAGTGTTCCATGCATGCTCGAAGTGGTTGTACTGAATGTGCTTACTTACGATAATTAACAAGGTATGTGATGAGTGGGGAGGTACCCCTACACTCAACCATATGAAACGAGCGTAGCACGCATGATCCGGTCGAACTCCGCAGACTAAATGCCTAAATGCCCCATGGAACACTTGGGGTTAATCGTTCATTGTCTTCCCAGACTTACTTGTTGTTGTCACGGTGTATGGTTAAGCAAG
>MNCI01015132.1:609967-691109 GCA_015680685.1 Gnetum montanum
TTACTGGGATTACCACACGTAACGCATGTGCTCGAAGCGGTTGTACTGAGGCACTTAACTAACCTAAGTGTGACAAGCAGCTGATTTCTTAACTAGCCATACACATTTGTAGATTCTTGTAATCAAGTCGTACTTGTCCCACGTTCTAGGAGAAAAGGGTGAGAGAATCTAATCGTGATGAGTAGCCGATTCCTTGGCTAGCCGTACACGTTTGTCAACACTTGTAACCAAGTCGTACTCATGCCGCGTTACTAGGAAAGCAATAAATAACATTAATTATACCTATCCATGGACTGCAAGGTTTATCCAGAAAGCTCGTCTTTATTGCTGTACACAACTTGCGTTTAGGTACAAAGCTGCTCGAATAAAGAACCGTTCACTTGGGGGACTCCTACTGCGGGCACATGGAAAATATTCTATCTCTGGGGTGATCAATCCACCAGAGCTTCGCTACTTTACGCCTAGGATGATAAATGAGGGGAGTGTCGCCTCTTATTTATAGATTTGGTGGCGGACCGCGATATCGCGTATGCGATATCGTAGGGGACGACGCGATATCGCGTATGCAATATCGCAGGGGCTACGATATCGCGGCGGACGCAATATCGCATATGCGATATCGCAGCCTATGCAATTTGCGTCTCATCAGTAAGGGAGAGAGAATTAATTAACTAATGAAAGCATTAAACAACTGTAAATAACATTAAGGGTAAGAAGTAATCTATTCTGAATGCTGCAAGGTTTATCATAAAGTTTGTCTTTATTTCTAGCCACAAGGTGTGCTCAGGTACACAATGCTCGAATAGAGATCCGTTCACTTTATGACTCCTACTATGGGCACTCAGAAATAATTCTAACTCCGAGAAAGGAAAAGTGCAAGAGTTTTGGTAAGGGACTAAGAGAGCTAAATTAACTTTACTGCCAAACCAAGTGTGCCTACCACTTATTTATAGGCGATGAGATAGGTTTCGACATCGGATGTGCAATATCGCTTGGTAGGCTTTGATATCACAAACTCACTATCATAGATGTGATATTGCGGCCTCAATATCGCAGTTCATCATACCCCCACAACTGAATAAAAATTCATCCTTGAGTTCCTTACAAAATATTGGGAAGGTATGGGATTATTGACTGAATGACAACTGACGACAAAGTGCCTAGTGAATGAATCGAAAAACATATTACAACATTGGTGTTCATACCCATGGTGGTGAACACTATACATGGATGACATCTAGACCTTGATTTGAAAACTTGGAGAGAGAGAGAGAGAGAGAAGAAAATAAAATGAGGTGCATTATTGTCAATGTCAAAAATGTGCACTCCATTTTTTATCCATAGCCACATGACCAAACTTGTTCCTTGCATGAATGCTCTAGCTCTAGTCCATCCCGAGTGCTCCCTCCTATCCCAGTCCATTATTCATATGGTCTCCATATGCACACACAACACAACCATGAATTAGTAAGGATAGACAAGATATAATGTAGTTGATACCTTGCCCCGATATGAAGCACATTGGCTAGGTTGTGGTATGGCAGATATTGGGTTAGAGGTTTATAACTGATAACTACTTGAGGTGTAGGGGTGAGATAAGTAATGGTATTGAAAAATTTGTGATAGGGCTCCCACGACTAAGAGCAAACCTTTGGTAGCAATAATATGGAAAAATTGAAGGAATAAGAAAGATGAGAGAAATAACAATGGTGAAGCCAATAAAATGGATGTCATGGATGGAAATGAAACAAGAAATGAGTGATTGCAAATAATGTTTAAGGGAACGAACTTAACAATTGCACCATAAAGGGATGTCAGTGGGTCCTGCCCAAAGCTGTCTCATGCCCTTTACACCCTGAAAGACCCACAAACCAAAGAGTCTGTAGGCTTGAGAAATGACATATGGAACAAGGGTTAGGAACTTACCCACAAGAAGTTACCAAAGATGAACAATGCTTCAACCAAGATATAGACTAATCATAAAACAAGCAATGGGGTGAGATATGGGAAGAAATATGGAAGGAGAGGAGAAAATGGAATGGAACCCGAAGAGCAAGGTTGTGTAAAGTCCCTTGTGTATTAGATGGTTAAGGTAATTGAATAGAATTCATTCCAAATCCAGATTCAAACCAACCACATCCAGTGACCTCACATCAACACATGTGACCAACCTATCCACATGAAGCAACAAGAATGCATCCATAGAGTCACCACCATGCCAACAAGAGAAAGAAAGAGAAGCAAGAAGCGAGAAAGGGCCTGAGTTAGAGAGAACCTTTAGGCATGGGTAACATCTCTTTCTGGTGCCATAACAAGTGCTTATAGCCCATGTGTATTTATTATGTCTAAGGGGTGTGCTTTGAACTCTCACCATTTTTTGTTGTGTTTTTTTATGTGAGAACCACACCATGCAAAGACTTATTTGATTCATTCAACTTCCTGATGTTTGGTCAACAGCGGAATGGTAGAAAACCCATGAAAAGCATCCAAGTACCCAAGAGAATAGCTAGCACAAGTGCATCAAATCCCCTTGAAGTCACATCCTTTTCAACCATTGAGTCTTTCCTTGGTTTGAAGAATACCAAGCCACCAATTCATTAATAAGTTTATTTAGAAAAAAGGGACAGTGCAGTTCCAAAGCCAAGGGAGACCACAGAGTTGAATGGATAAATGAATGATGTGGATTCATTTCCTGTTTTATCAAAAGAAACCATATCTTAGCATCAACATTGAAAGTCAAAGGTAAAAACCAAACATTAGCAATCAACACCATTATAATCCAACCCACCATTGTCAGCACTTATTATGTGACAAACTAAAATAAACAAACAAAAAATGATAAAAAATGTTAATGATGGTGTAAAACAAAAATAAGAAAAGATAAAAAAAATGTGTAAGATAAAAATAAGCAAAGATAAAAAATGTGTAAGACAAAAATGTGTAAAACAAAAATAGAAAAGGAACTGAGGGCTTAGAATGATTAGCATTGGTGGCCCTCTCCCCCATGACTGAGTTAGAGGGAGGAGATCTGAAATAATGAGTAGGGTTGTCCACCAATAGAGGTAGTATTGATATTGGCTATTCTAGGCTCATGGAAAGGTTTGGTTTGTTGGATGTTGACCAACAATTTCTTATCTGGGCTCTCAGGTCTGTAAATCATCATGTCCCCTAAAGGAAAAGTCACATGAATAATATAAGGTCCTTTCCATAGTGTTTGAAATTTAGTGCATTGTGGCACATGCATGGGATTCTAGTACAGGACCATATCTCCTAGTTGATATTTAACTTTCCTAATCCTTAGGCCATGACGTTATTTGTTAAAGGCCTTATGTAGTTTGTTAGATGATAGGGTGGCTAATCAGTTCTCATCTAGTAAGTTAAGGTTCATTAACCATTCTTTCTATGCTAGATTAAGGTCAAGGTTGAGGTCACAGGCTATAGATAGTGTACTGAGTTCAGCCTGAATAGGAAGTGTTGGAAGTTTACCGTATACTAACTCATAGGGAGAGTAACTTATAGGGAGTTTCCAAGTGGAGCAGTATGCCCAGAGAGTGTCATTCAGTTTCATGCTCCAATCTCACCTAAATTTGCTAATTGTTCTCGTTAATATTCTCGTAATCTCCTGATTAGTGACCTCGGCTTGGCCATTAGCTTGGGGGTGATAAGGTGTGGTCAATTTATGTTCAACCCCTAAGTGTTGCATCAACTTGCAAAAGGTTGTACCCATAAAATGTGTTCCATTATCAGAGATGAGTGCACGCGGCACACCAAACCTATTTACGATTTTTTGTTGTACAAATCGTGCAGCCGTAGACGATGTGTAGTCTGTTATAGCAGCTACTTTAGCCCATTTGGTTAAATAGTCAACAACAACAATGATATAAGCTTTCCCATTATACATTGGTGTAATGGGCCCTATAAAATCTATTCCCCAAATGTCGAAAGGTTCCAAAGGTTGAATCCATTGTTGCGGACCCTCCATTCTAGTAGTCATTCCCCCACCACATTGGCAGCACTCACAAGATTGGATGAAATAATGAGTGTCCTGAAACAATGTAGGCCAATAATATCCTACAAGAAAGATTTTAATGGCTGTTCATCTCCCTGTGTAATGACCCCCCACAAGGACCCTCATGAACGTCTTGGAGAATTTGCAATTGATCTACATCAGGAACACACCATCAGACCATGCCATCGGGACATACCTTATAAAGGTGTCCATTCATCTGCATGAAATATTTGGCTCGGTGAAGAAACTGTTATTTCTTTTTAATGTCTAACCCTTGTGGTGTTTCTTGTGTAAGGAGATAGGTAAGAATGCTACTATACCAATTTTTCTCTGTGGTTAATTAATTGTTTACTACACCTACAAAGAGGACTTCATCAGGAAAGCAATCAGAAAGTAGATATTCATCATCTTTGTTGTCCCATTTTAATCGAGATAAATGATTAGCAACAACATTCTTGGTGCCTTTACGTTCAATCATTTTAAGATTGAACTCTTGTAAGATCATGAGCCATCATATGATATGAGGGCTCACTATTGGTTTATTTAGCAGGAACTGAATTGCACTATGGTCTGTGTGTACAAATACCCTATAGCCCATTACATAGTGCCTAAACTTATCTAGTGCAAACACCACAACCATTAACTCTTTTTCTATTGTGGTGTAATTACGTTGTGCACCAGCAATACTTTGACTTGCATAGTGAATGTAGTAGGATCATTTCTGGTCATCTAACTATGTAAGTAAGGCTCCTCAAGTATAGTTGAATGTGTCAGTCATTATGTGGAATGGTCTAGACCAGTTAGGAGCTTGTAGAATAGGTGTTTCTCGGTGCCTTTACGTTCAATCATTTTAAGATCGAACTCTTGTAAGATCACAAGCCATCATATGATACGAGGGCTCACTGTTGGTTTATTCAGCAGGAACCGAATTGCACTATGGTCTGTGTGTACAAATACCCTATAGCCCATTACATAGTGCCTAAACTTGTCTAGTGCAAACACCACAACCATTAACTCTTTTTCTGTTGTGGTGTAATTACGTTGTGCACCAACAATACTTTGACTTGCATAGTGAATGTAGTAGGATCATTTCTGGTCATCTAACTATGTAAGTAAGGCTCCTCAAACATAGTTGGATGTGTCAGTCATTATGTGGAATGGTCTAGACCAGTTAGGAGCTTGTAGAATAGGTGTTTCTATGAGCTTCTATTTTAAAGTTTGAAAAGCTAGTTCACATTTTCTGGTCCATTCAAAAGGTACATCCTTTTTCATTAGTTCTACCAATGGTTTTGCAATCCTTGAAAATTTCTCTATGAATCTTCTATAGTTGCCAATGTGTCCAAGGAATGATCAGATGTCTTTTACAGTTTTAGGTTGACGCATGATTCCTTGGATGACTTTGATCTTTTTAGGGTCTACCTCTATCCCTATTTGTGAAATCTTATGCCCTAATACAATGCCTTCTTGGACCATTAAATGATGTTTTTTCCAGTTGAGCCTTAAGTTCATATCTACACATCATTTTAGTACTTGCTATAATTGGTCCAATGCTTAATCGAAGTCCGCTCCATAGGTGGAGAAATCATCCATGAAGACCTCCACACCATTTCCTATTTACTGCTGAAATATTCTTAGAACCAAACACTGAAACATTGCAGGGGCATTGCACAAGCCAAACAACATCTATTTGTATGTGAATGTTTCCAAAGGACTTGTAAACGTGGTCTTGGCTTGGTCTTCTAGTGCTATTTGGATTTGGTTGTATCCACTGTAACCATCCAGAAAACTATACTAGTGATGCTCTGCCATAGTATCTAAGACTTGGTCGACGAATGGCAATGGGAAGTGATCTTTGAATGTTGCCATGTTAAGTAGCCTAAAATCTATACACACGCTCCATTTACCTCCCTTTTTGGGCACAATGACTAAGGGACTAACCCATTCACTATCAGTAATGGGGTAGATGAATCCAGCTTTTAGAAGCTATTTAATTTCTTGCTTAACCACTTGCTTAAGCTTTGGATTTAGTCACCTTTGCGGTTGTCATCGAGGCTTCATGGAGGGATCAGTGTAAATTCTATGTTGGCATATCCTAGGGTCTGTTTTGGTTAACTCAAGATATGACCAAGTAAAGGCTTTCGACTATTTGTTTACTATTTTTAGCAATCTATCCTTTTGTTGAGGAGCGAGCTTAGCATTAATAATTACCAATTTTCCATTTTTGAGAAATGTGTATTCCATACCAGTGGGCAACAATTTTAACTCGAGGGGCTCTTGTTTAAATTTATCAAGGATTTCCAACTTCCCCCAATTGATATTTTTGAGGTCAGGACTTGGAAGTTGGTGATGGACTTGCTCTAATGTGTCTATCCTATCGATGTAAGCACAAGTTAAACCCTCAGTTGGTTCCATGCATATGGTTAAATCACTCTCTTGGTTAGCTGTTAGCCACTGGGTGCCTTCGTGTCTTATGGCTGCTACATATAGGCACCTTTGTATATTAGTTACTTCTACACACTGGTTGCATGCAGGCAATGTTAAACATTGTACAAACCAGGACTTTTGCATGCAATTACACCCTAGGTCACTGTATGCGATGCATGGAACTTTTTTCTTCTCGATCTTTCCAAATGTATTTTCCTTTGAAATTTCTAGGGAAAGATCATGTATTCCTAAGTGTGTATCAATCGTGCTTAACCAGGCTCTTTCCATTATGATTGGGAAGTCTCCCTTACCGTTGTTGACTTGAATCACTAGAAATTTGGCTGGATATGACCACCCAAAAATAGTTGTAACAATGTCCTCCACTAGTGCCAATGGAATAGTGATAAACTAGTCAGCCAACTCTACATGAATGTTACTCTTTTTTAGTGGAGGCAAGTTTTAGGGTCTGTACATTTCTTGAGAGATTAAGTTGACACTAGAACCTAAATCCAAAAGAGCTTTGCACAGTTCATTCCCAGCGATTTGTAGATATATAAGAGGACTTCTAGGATTAGAGAATTTCTTAGGAAGATGGATAGCTTATTCCAATCAGTGATGGCATGAGTTAACATGACCGTGTGCATGGGGTGAAATTTTTGGTTTGAAGGGAGTTTTGAAGTTTCGAATGATGACGGGGCCTTTGGAAAATCAACCACTTGTGGTTGCAAGGACTTAGTTGGACTGTTGGTTCTAAAGAAAGGTCTCTTCTTTATGTGGTTGTCTGAACCAATAGTAGGTTGATGATTAACAACCCTTGTAGCATTATGTTGTTGTGGCTGGGTAGGGAGCTCACCTTGCATATCTGGAGCAAGTGATAATGGAGCTAAGGGTGGGAGAGATGCAGCTAGATGAGAAGGGTAGTATGTTGGTGGAACATCACCCCTAGAATAAGGAGTTTTATAGTACTCTTAGGCTTGGTAGTGAGGCTGGGGAGTGGCATGACCAGTAGAGTCATGTGGAGAGATCGGCTGTTGCATGTAGTATCCATATGGGGCAGGTTAACGGTAAGGGTATTGTTGATGTGATGGTGGCATTCCCCATGATTGTGGATGCTACCACTATTGATATTGCTCATTTGGTTTTGGTGGAGTTCCACTTGGATAATATGTTCAGGGTTGGTGGAATTGTCTTGGGTTACCTTGAGGATAAGGTAACCTTTAGGGTGTTTGCCTTTTGTTTAATCATGGGTTGAGTGCATACACCTCAGACTCCTGCAAATGTGAGATTATAGGGCAACATCCCTTAGGATGGTCATATTGGCATATCTCACATCCACCATCATTTTTTGTATCTGAATCCACAACCTTTGTACATAATATCTATACAAGCTCAATTGGTAGTAAGGGTAGTGCTAGTTTGATGATGGCCTCCCCCATGACTGTGGGTTTTACCACTGCATTGGATGATAGTCTTGAGGCTAGTAAGAAGTTTTTCTAGGATAGTACAGTTGGTTGTAGGACTATCTATAATAACCTTATGAGTAAGGTAATTTCCTAGGCATTTGCTTTTGTACAAACTTGGGATTCAATGCAACTCATGTAGATGCGACATGATTGGGTAATAGCCCTTTGGATGGTCATATAGGCAAATGTCACATCCATCATCTTCTTTTGTGGTTGAGTCTATAGCCTCTTCTTCTATAGCATTTTCCCATTCTGTCGATCAGTGTTCTTACCTATTTCTTGGTTCCTTTTCCTCCTTTTGTTGTGGCCACTTGATTTGTTTTGCATTATTCTCTCCTATACGATTTCTATGCAAGTTGTAACTTTCTCATTTATCCATTCTGACATCTTACCTAGCTTTGCTTCAAGCTCATCGATAGACTTTTCTATTAACAAGGTTTGTTGTGAAATCACCTCATCTAGAGCTATCTCTTTTTCCTTATCATATATATGGATATTCTTTTAGGGAGTTGGGTCCTATTGATATTTCTCAACACTCTCCCATTTACATAGCTCTCCTTCTTCTTTCACCACTTGCTCTGTTAACCTTCATATCTGATGGATTCCTAGTTCATATAATTAACCTTGAGCTTTGGCATATACAGCTCTAAAATGCATTGGATTATTGTATATTCAATGAATGGTATCTTTACCAATGATGTGATTCCAATTTCTCATGATGAATTTTGTGATGTTATTTTTTGTAAGTCTTTTTCTCATAGAATTGGAAAAGCATATAAGCATCAGGTGTCCCAAGATGCTTCCATCCTCTTACTTATAGTCTTGGATAACATTATTGTAAAAGGAGGAAGCTATAAGTATTTGTTTTCTACTATCTTTTAACTAGGAAGCCATTAGATTTTGGGCATATTCTTTATAGGGACATGCTAGGTTTATTTACCATAGAGAGGATTTATGGACACCCTCTTCTTATTAGGTTATTGATTTTTTAGGTAGGTGTTCTTATTTTTTATATGCATCTTCTCCAAGGGATCATCATACTTGTAGATTTTGAAGTCCCAGCTTTTCCACCTTAGAAGCTAAGAAGGAAGTAGGTAATATCTCCACCTAGGGCCTCTCCTCAACTTAGAATATCTAAATCTATAAGTGCACAAGTGAAGTCAGACTTAAAGAAGGCCCTAAAACACTTTAGTAGAACCTTGGGAATGATTGGATGCAATCTCTCTTACCTACGTAAGAGAATGGATGCAATAGGCTTACCATGTCCTCCTAATGGATAGTAGTTTGATGAGATTACTACTTCTCATTTTTTAGATTATGATGAGGACATTCTAGCCCTAGCTAGACATTCTACAGTAATTGGATCATCCCAAGGTTATGATTTAGGAAATGCATCTTATTCTAAGGATCTTGCCATACCACCTGCACTTGTCTAGGGGGAGGCTATTCTTTATCCCAAGTAATCTAGACCGAGTTCATATATACAGGAGGATGTTTCTCAATCTTTTGAGCAATAGCTAATGAAGAGCATTTTTGGTGCCATGGATCATTGGGAGCAAGCTACTCCAAAAACTTATTAGAGGAAGGATACTTCTTCATCTTCGTAATAGGCTCCATCTCATCCCCCTTCATCATCAAGATTTTGCATAAAGCTTCATCCCAAAAAAGCTCCTATCATAGTATTCTCTTCCGATGATGATGACTAGTTGATTTTCAGCCCCAATACTAGTGGCGATGACAATGAGGAGTAGACATACCAATCCAGTCATGCATATTCTAGATTTGAAGAGAATAATGATGATACAGAGGTTAGTGGGTAGAGATTTTTCATGATCCCCTTCTTTTGGGTGATGTCTAGAAATAGGGAAGAGTTTTATGGCTATGTGGATAGTTGTTTTATTGTTTTGTGTCTATTTGGATAGTTGTATTTTGTACACTTGTGGAGATACAATTATGGAGAATTGTATGTTGTCATGCTATGTGCATTTTTTGTTATAATTTGGGGATAGGTTGTCATATGAATAGTTGTATGGGAATATATTGTCATGCTATGTGTACTTCTTGGTATACTTTGGGGATAGGTTACATTATGTATATTGTCTATATATGGTTTATGCTTACATTATGCATAGATGGACAAATATGGATAGTCTTTGGGCTAATTTTGATGTTACCATTTTCTTGTAGTGTACTCTTGTAATTTCAGCTAATGGATATGTGTTTTTTAATGTTTCATCTCATTTCCCTTTGCCTCTCATGCTACCATTGGATTATTAATGAACACACACACACACACACACACACACACAACTATGCTTTATTTGATTTAATCATATGATATTATAAAATTTAATAACCCATTTTCTTAAGTTTTGGACATCATGAAAAAGAAGAAGATTGTTGAGCTTTTGGTATTTCAAACTCTTAGAAAATGGAGAATGTAAAAAATATGTTTGTATGATCTTACAGGTCTAAGAAAGAGCATGATGATTAAGATAAGAATATGATGAGAATCAAGATAAGAGCTTATTTATACAAAGATAAGGAGTTCATGAGTTTGAGAAAAGAGCTTCATGGTACCAAGATGAGAGATGAGTTGAGATGACAAGAGGTCTCAACCAAGATGGGATATTTCGATGATGGATGAAGCCCATAAGCCAAATAAAGGTGTTTCAATATCTACCTGGATGTCCCAAATGACCAATAGACATACTATAGGTGAAGACTAAGTTTTAGACTAGACATCCCAAGAAAATAATAGATGTTCAAAATGCTATTTGGACATTCCAAATAATATGTCCCAATTTTTAGTGGAATGTCTCACCTGCATGTGGCTAGTTTTCAATGAGATGTCACAAGCTCAAATTGGACATTTGAACTATTCATTTCCTAGCCATTGCAAAA
This sequence comes from Gnetum montanum, assembly GCA_015680685.1. Lineage (NCBI taxonomy): Eukaryota > Viridiplantae > Streptophyta > Gnetopsida > Gnetales > Gnetaceae > Gnetum > Gnetum montanum. The sequence continues at coordinate 620,768 of MNCI01015132.1, forward strand.
ATTCTGAGGAGGATTTAAAAAGTAAAAGTCTATAAAATGAAGTGGAATTCTTGAAAAAAAGATCAGCACTATACAAGCACTATTCATTTGAATATTCATTATATATATCAAGTAAATTTGTTATGTTCCTCAAATTTATATGTTTTATGTTATAAGAGCTTCAAATCAAGGAACTTATAAAGTTAGTTACATTCTATCCTTGATTATTTTTCTCTCTTTGTAGCCTTATGAGGTTGATGTACTTCTTGTAAGAAAGAATCTTGTGAGCTTGTTGGGAACTTGTGGGGTTGAATGTGTTTCCAGTGAGAAAACACTCCATGCAAAGCTCACATCTTTGTAAAGGTTGTGGGATCCTTGAAACCATATTTTAATTTTATTGGGATCATGCAAGATTGAGTGTGTTTCCTATAAAAGAATAATCTATGTAGAGCTTAAACTTTATACAGGTTTTGATCCCCTTGAAATCATATTTTTGAAGGAACAAAGTTTAGAGATGTGCAAAGTTTCTACCCTCTAAGTGTGAAAGCACCCAAGTTCAGGAACCATGTAAATTTGTATGTAGTTTTGGTTGTCTTGGTTGTTCAAATTAGGAAATCTCTTATGTAATTAAAACTTGTAAATATGATAACCTTTGGTTGTTTGAATCCTCAAACATTGTTCTAGTTGATCTCATTTTATCATTTTTCCATTTTTTCCAATGTCACCTCCAATATGATTTGATAAATTTATAGTAGGCATTTTCCTATTTTCTCCCATCATTATCTCAAATATGCTAGGATAAATTTATAGTAACAATTTTGTCACTTTTTCCTAGCACTAGCTTAAATATGTTATAGCCAGTTTACCTATTTGTATTTACAAAAATCTATTCTTACATTTGCAGTTCACTATATTTTTCTATTTTTGCACTTACATTTTTACATATTTTTTTTCTTTATGCTACAACTTAAACAAGATGTTACTTAAGCTACTCAAGTAAGCTATCAAACAAGCTATTACTACCACTCATCTATATTATTAAATCCTATGACACATCTATCTAATCCATCATTTCTACATTATTTGTGCCTTTTGTGTCGACCATATTTCTCCTTAACATAATTGGTATAACCTTAAAGTAGAACTCCACTTGCGTCTATGATCCCAAAGGCCTAGCTATTGTTGAACGTCATCAAACCCTTAGGCATGTCTAACAAAATCTTCTATATAAAAACATGAACAATGATTACTACAACTTCATTTACACAAAGATATAAGCTGGTTCATGTATCCCATGCATGGAACTTAATTTTGAGCACTAGCCTAAGATCAACCATAAGAATGAAAAGGAATTCATTCTTTCCTCGTACAACCATATTGAACTGTCTAAAATATATGTCAACATACTTATGCAATTAGTGGATGTTGATGATGAGGTTGCATTAAGTGAAGAAGCCAGTTTAGACCAAGAGCAAAAGAAAGAAGATGAGTTAGGAGCCTATTATGAAACTGATACCTATTAAGAGGATCCAGTATAATGATCCATTCCTAAAGTATCTATATTCAACTTTGTACCTTTATCTTAGTAATAAAACAAGCTCTCCCTATAACCTCCATGACTTAAGGTCGTTAACCCACTTCTCTGTTTGCTTTTACATTTACCTCTATACCTTTTTTTACAATGCCACAACCTCTAATAATTTTATTCATGTCACAAATATTTACAATTTTAGCTAGTCATTCTATGGAATCTCAAATACCACGTCTCTCATAACCCATTTGTGCCTAATACACCCTTTGTTTCTCATGTCCTAGTGCAAACACCCTTTTTCATGTTTAACCTTTCTGCAACGGTAGTCACCCAATCTCTCCAATCCATACCATTCTCCATTTCATAACTACTAGTTATTCAATAATCAGTGCATCCTACAAGATCTTCACAAGGCCTAGATCAAGCCTTCTAAATGATTCAAAACCTTACTAAGGAGCTGTGAAGGCTTAAAGCCAACACTAATCAAAGGGTAAAAGTTATGGACTTTTACTAGGATGACCCCATCATTCCAACTATCCCATAAATAACTCTTTGTACAAACATTCCAATACCTCATTTTACCAAGTATAATAGTAAGGGTGATTCCAATGCTTGCCTCATTATCTTCCATTCTGAGTACCTACTATTACAAGCTTGGCCACACACTGTATTACACATGTTCCCAATGTCTTTGATTGAAAAAGCTTTAGATTGGTACCATACACTACCTAGATATTTCATTTTCTCCCTAGATGACTTGGTAACTTAGTTTGTTAATCATTTTAAGTATAACTTAAGGCTAGACATAACATCAAAGTAGCTCATGAAAGTGAGGCAGGGGTCCCCTTGAACCTATCCAAGAGTTCACTCAAAAATGAAATGCTATCCTCAATGAAATTCCCAAGTGCATCTATGAAGCACATATTTTGGCCATTTTCAAGGGGACAGTCAATGACTTCATCAAGTCAAAGCTTTATTACTTAAAAACGTAATCATTGAATCAAGCCTTATCATAAGTTAAGAACAGTAAGGAGGAAACTGAGACTACCAATGATTCAGCCTATATAACCTATAAAAACCAACACACAAGGAGGGATAAGGATAAGATCAAACAAGCATAAAAAATAGTGGACATAATAGCAAAAGAATCAAGACAATTAGAAAGGAAAAAATCACTGCCAAGAAACACATCTTCTGATCCATCTCAACCATCTACTTTATATATTTCCAACTAGCTAAGACTAAAATTTAAGCACAAAGATAGATCTAAGTATGCTAAGTTGCCCATGAAATCATCTAAGTTCCTAGAATAGTTTCTTAAAGACAACTATATTTAACATAAGTAACCATCCAAGGATTCTCGTAAGAGATACAATCATCTTTATGAGATAACTAGAGACTCAACTATAGCAACCAAAGATAATCCAAAACTGTCAAAGTACTTTAAGCTAAATAGATTTTGTCACTATCATCAATTGGTTAGTTATGACATTGACTTTTTCTTAGAATTAAGAGATGATCTTTAGAAGATGATCAACTATGGAGAGCTAGTATTAAATGAATCCAACCCTTCAAACACCAATAGTAATCCCTACATCATAGTCTTGTTCAGAACATCTACTTAATCTGTACCTCCTAAGGAACTATTTGTCATGAAGGTACCACCTTGGCCTTATAGCCTAAAGTCTAAAACATCCTTCATCATACAAGTATCACCACCTATGGTCCCCAAAGAGCCTTTTGTCATATGTTTTCCATCTTCGTTGGTAACAACATCATAACCCAAAGAAAGCATTATCAATCCACCTAAAGCTAGAGAAGAATTTGTTATTAGGATCCTTCCACCATTAACAAGCAAACCTATAACAAACTGTGACCAATGGTCATCCATTTTGGTAAATAATTCAACATTGTGACCATCAGTTAACAAGAAATAATCATCACAATAATGAGGAAAACAACATATTGCTAAGCCACATACCAAGAAAATTGATCCATCGAAACCTACATCAAGGTTAGCCCTACTGATGAAGTCCATTGCCCAAACTACATCATCTAGTCATCCAAGAAAGAGTCAAAACCTAGGTATGAGCAAGGGGCTCAAGAAATACATGTCAAAATGAGTCAAAAATACTAAGAAGAATGGAACACATTAAGAATACCATGACTAAAAAAATCACACACTAATGAAAATAATTTTCTCATGATAATGAAATAATTCAAATGATTCCTAAAATAAAAGAACACATCATTGAACCTAAATGACATATTCATGACTTTTCCTACTCATATAGATGTGCTAGTTTAAATGTTAACCTCTATTTCCATGAGTAGAAACATGCCTACTAATAAGAAATTCATTAACTCTAGTATTGATTAAACACCACTTAGAGAAGATAAGCATCAAATCATGCTTAAAATTCATGACAAAAAAGTGAATATTGATCCAGAAAATGAGAAAGTGCTATATGCTCCTCTTCTCATTACCATATATGTTGGCAAGTACAAGGTTCATCATGTTCATGTGGATGATGAGGTGAAAACCAACATAATATCGTTTACCATCATTGAGCAATTAGGCTTGATTGAAAAAATCCAAGAAACCTCTACCTTCATACTCAAGTCATTCAACAGGTCCTGGGTAGTAGTATGAGGTTCTATCCCCTTCAGCTTTGTAACTAGGAAATAGTTTTGCACATCCATAAATTTCCTAGTGGTTGAAGAAACACTTGGTTTTAACCTGATCCTAGGAAGACCATGTTTTGCTAAGCTTTGAGTAGTCTCATGTCCTATACACCACAAGATTCAGTTTCCATATGATGATGGTGAAATTGTAATTTGGGGGAATAACATGTGTTTATCATCTATCAACAATGTCAACATTGAACGAGGATCAGAAGTGGAGTTTTGAGATGAAATTCTTGACATTTAAGTTGGGGCCAAAAATAACAACAATGTTCACATTACCAAATCTACAATAATAAATGACCATTAAGAATACCTACCATTTTCCCCATTGAATAATAAGAACGATGAACATAGAATTATGCAAAAGGGATTCCTTGATTTATCACAAACCAAATAATAAATTCATAATTGGCATCTCATCCCTTCTTTATCAATGACCATTTGTTTGCTTTTGTGGCCTTATACCATGTTTTTGCATCTCTGTTATGTTGGTATTCTATTTTAAAAATTTCTCATGCTTACTAGATGAGTGTAGTCATGGCCTACCATGGCCTAAAAATAGTGATAACATGACTAGCTACATCCTAAACCTGGTGAAGCCATGGCTTGCTACGACCAAAAACTAGTGAGACCCTGACCTGCTAGGATCTAAAAACTAGTAAACCATGGCCTTACATGGCCTAAAACTGTTGAATATGATAGCCTATTCTTTCTTTCCTTTGTACATACATTATGACCTATTCACTTTGCTGCATTGTTTATGATTTTTACTTTAACAATTATGCCTCATTTTACATTTTCATTTTATTACATCACATTACCAAATTTTACTTTATCGCCTTATTATTTTAACATATTCCCTAAATATGTTATTTACATAAAACATAAAATGTAAAAATATAAAACATAAAAAATAACTAAAAATCTATATCAAATAGCAACATTAAGCTAGAGTCAAAATGTAACATCATGAGACCAAACATAGCTAGGTAGCCCATAACCATTGCCATAGTTACATAGTGTAACATGAGTTTGACATTTTGTTAAGAAGCTAACAAGGAAAGCATAGGTTAGATATTTTGACAAATAGTTGACATGAAACCTAGAAAGTTCTTAGATAGTAAGATTTGCACCAAAACATGTAGCCTAGATAAAAAACATTAGGATCTAAAAGAGTCAAAGATCTTAATAACACTAGCTTATGAGCCTAGGACAATTGAAAATGCTATGGCTAGAGAAGGAAATCTCAAACCCACTTAGCTTCCTTGGATTTGAATGCCCACACACTAACTTTCCTTCACTTGGAAAAAACCCCTAATAATAAAAATGCTACCACTATAGAGCCAGAAACTCTAATACATAATTTTTCCAAGACTGTGTATCAAATATGTTGCTTATACAAGCACAAAATTGTAGCCTAAAACCATGGAATATGCAATGTTTGACCACTCACAAAACCTTGATCTAATGTTGATTGACCATGAAAACCCTATAAATAATGCATTTGAAGTTTAAAACCTTGTTACACTGCATGTTCTAGCCATAGAGGCCAAAAAATGTTGATCCAAGATTGGGAATATCTTAAATATGTTATGTGTGAGTGATTCCAAAATCAAGTTTTCCTAAATATGCTATGGCTTGATGATTTTATAATCCTAGTCATACATTGTGGATATGAAATTGAAAATGAAATTGATGTTACACATTGATATTTCATAGAAAAATTCATGCTCTAGCACAAACAGGTTGTGCCCAATTGCCCAAATAGTCCAAGTCCAACGAACACACATAATGAAATTAAAATTGAAATTGACATTCACTTTACATGCTAACACTTAGTGGGAAATTGGTATTTCTAGCCAAAAACACTATCCATGTGCTTAATAATGTTAACATGTGGACCTCATAGACCATAGAAAAAAAATACCAAAGGTCAAACATGCTCAAGGAATGAAATTAGCAATGAAGTTATCCTTGTATGCTACCTTCTATTGAAAAAATTCATTTTATAGTTTAGTACGCTACCCATCATGGTCTAATGCCCTACCATATCAACCCCACAAAGCGTAAACAAAAATACCAAAAGCCAAAAATTCTATGCCAATGATATTGAAAATAAATTAGCTCAAAATAAAATAAACCTAATACACTACCCTTTGGAATGAAATTGACATCCATAACTTAAAGCATTGTCCTTTTTCTCTAATACACTAACACGTACTCTCCACCAACTTCAAATCCAAGATACCAAGTGATAAATACACTGAGGTAGTGAAATTGACAATGAAATTAGCTCAAGCACACTAACAAACCTCCATCCATGGTTAACACATTACTTGTGTGGGTTAGAAATGCTGATACATGACCCCATAGCTCCATATTTGAAGTACTAAGACTCAAAAACTTTGAGACAACAAACTGGCTAGCTTATTTGATATAGATACTTTGTCAACCAAATCTATACAATCCATAGGCTTCCCAAAATAGCCAAACACACTATCAACCGAACCCATGATGTTCACACACTACCACACTAACTCAAACACATTAACAGTAAAGAGTATGTGGTCATTTATAGCTTATTTGATATTAAAACACATCATTTTATTCATTTTTGGCCTTTTTTATTGAATTATAGCATATATTGATCATATAAAAACCTAAATAAATAATTAATATCAGTTATTACATTATTTGACCTTGTTTGACCTTATTTTATGTTATTTTGACATCATTTGGACTTATTCTACCTTGTTTTACCTTAGTTTACCTTGTTTTACTTTATAATACCTTATTGTAACCTTATTTTACCTTGTTTTACCTTATTTTAATTTTTTTTGACCTTATCTTACTTTATTATGCTTTATTTTACATTATTTTACATCACTTTAACTTTTTTTGGCAAAAATATTATGCAGATGCTGCTTAATATGGTTATGTTGACATGCTAGATTAGGCTAGGAAAATGTGAAAACAATTCCACTTACCTCCATGTCTAAGTACATCCTTTTGGTGATGTCAATCAACCAAACGACCTTGAATACTTAAGTCTTGATCCTAGAGGCCTTTTTGACCATATAGCCTTAATGCCCTAGAATGGCTTGACTACTCTTAACCTAAAAGATAGAAACATCATAGAAGATTCCCTAGTGGAATTCCCCAGTTCAAGCCATAATGGAGAGGAGAAAATACCAAAAACTAAGTTCCCCATTTCAAGCCATAATGGAGAGGAGAAAACACCAAAAACTAAGTTCCTTGCTTAAACCTTAGGCATCCCAAGACATCACCAAATCCCTATAAGCCATTACAAAAATCTTCACATTGCCTTTATTACTTCTAACATTGACATGTTTTCTTTTAGTGTTGTTGGCCTTTGTTTGCATACTTGAATGAATACTTGGCATATATGAACCTTGTAGCTTATAACAAGTGAGCCTACATGATCCTTTATCTCTTTAGCATCTGAAAGCACTATAAAATTTATATACCTATATAAAGCAAGATATAGAGTTCTCAAGTTCTGCCAAGTTAAATCTCATAGTGGTTAATGTATGCTTGTTATCTTATGTAACCTCATTATAATCTATGGTTTCTTTAGCTTGCTTTCTTGTTATCTCTGAGTTGTGTTTCCAAAATTAGCCTAAAGTAATCATAGAGGTATGACTTTATAGCAATGGATTACCATGTGATCTCAACACATGAGTTTCAGTTAGCTTGTTTAACCATGCCAACAACATTGACCTCATATCATTCCTACTACCCTTTTTTCATCATATCCATTCATCATCTGTATTCTTCCTTATTCTTGTTAACAATGAAAACCTATGTTTGATATTTTGGCATCATGGCCATGTGATATCCTCTATAACATGCTTTAACAATTAGTTCATTAAATCAAACACACTTCATTTAGCAAGATCACAAAAATTTTGCCTTGTCATAGAAGCCTAAAGAAGGTTTCACTTCCATAAAATGAAAAAAAAAAAAGAAATTCCAAGAAAGCCAAGATGCCAAAGTATCCTTAAAAGGTGGCTCGAAGAAAAGAAACAAGTGGTCAAAGTAGCCAATATTGGTGCAAAAATTTACCCAAATCCAAGTACATGTAGCTAGTTAATCAAGCATGAGGCACAAAGACCTCATTTTTAAATAAGTACATCACTATACCATGACCATGATTTCAAAATATTTGGAATTCTCCATTAGCCTATTTGACCATTTCCAAATAGCCCATGTAGCCAAATCTCTCACTCTAAATCATTGTCATTCCATGTTAACCTTAATTCACCATAAGAAGCACTCAATGTAATTTGACAACTACTAAATCAAGTGTGAAGAGGAAAGCATTGGTGATGAATTTGTGATTATGTGTCACATTCTTTATTGATGTCTTCTAGATCAATCCTAAAAAGATTAACAAATAAGGATCAATGAAACTCCACAAAAAAGATTCATGATGTGAACAAGTAGCCTTATAGCAAGATTTTGTCATGTAATTTTGATCAAATTAAAACAAAAATAAATGCCTTGATTTCTCTTCAAAAATCCACTTTGTCATCATGTTTTGTCAAAGTCTTGAAACATTTTTACTCTGTAAGGTGTAATTCATGACATAAAGTGTTAAATATGCTATGAATTATACTAGAGTAGCATATTTGAACCTGCTATTGTCAAATACACTACTAAAAATACTACAATTAAATTCATAGTAGTAAAAAATGCTAATAGTAAAAATGCTACCATTTTAGGCCACAAAAGTGGTTAGAAACTTTATGTAACCATTTGGGAAGCATTTTAGAGCCTAAATAATGGGAAAACAAAAAATTGTAGCCTATTTAAGTAATAATTATCATCATTTTTAGGACCTTTTCAATCTTTGGCAAGCAAACCTTTTTTGTGACATCCTATTCTTTAATGTTATAAAAACTTGATCACTTAATTTATTGCATTCATCATATTCTTAAATAATATAATGGAAACATCATAAACATTTAATAAATGAATTAACTAGTAAATAAATAATTTGTACTATGGAATAGAAAAGAAAAAATGGAAAATTGTTATTAATAAGAGAGAGTATTGTAACACCCTCTGGGTTATCTTCCCATGCCACTTTAGCCTTAGAGGCAATCTGGCATTGCCACCATCGTTAGGCCATCCAACAAAAGGGATGATCAATCCCTTCTTGTCTTGCTTTACCTAGATCCTATCACTTGCCTTTCCAGGCTCCACAACTCTATGCTAGTAAGACCTCTAAATCCAACCTTAAATGGCATTGGTCAAACCCATTCCTAAGGGATACATGAATAATTGTAACTCTTGATAATGAGGTATTCCTTCATTTGAAGGTTAATTACATCATTACAATTGTTTCCACACTTAACAAAGGATGGGACGTCACAATCTACCCCCCTTAAGCATCCAGGTTGTCCTCGAGTGCTTTCTCTATATCTAGTTGCTCAAATGTTACTTCACTATTATGCTCCTCAACTTTAGTTCTTTTTTTTCTCATTATCATCTATACAAACAAAAGACCAAAAATTATAATACATAATTTATTACATCAATAATAAATACAATTTATCATTCAATATCATGATGATCAAGATGTTGGGGGCAAGTATTGAGAATAAACTCCCTATTTTCCCACGTTTGTTGATCATAATTTGACCATTGAGCAAGTACTTCCCTGATAGTTTTATTTCATAACTTCTTGGTTCAATGATTCTTAATTTTAATGGGTTTAACTTCAAAGCTCTCATTGGATCACAACGACAAAGTATTCCAATCCAACACATATGGTACATCATTCTCATGAAATTTCTTTACCAAACTTACATGGAAAACTATGTGAATTCTTAAGGTTATTGAAAGATTTAACTGATATGCTACTTCGCTAATTCTTTCTGAAATTTCAAAAGTTCCACAATGTTTGGATGTCAATATAGTATATTTTCCAAGTTTAAGGGAACTTTTGGTGGGTTTAACTCTTAATAACAATTGATCTTCCACTTGGAATTCTTTCTTAAGTCAATGTTGATCTTAATATCCCTTATATTTACTTTGGGAAAATTGTAATTTTTTTTAAACTCTTGTGACAATAATTTCCATTATTTTCATTTCTTCTTCCTTCCATTCAGTTCTTAAAGTTGGATCTGCCCATGTTAGTGATATATGGCAATTACATCCATATACTACTTCGAATGGTGTTTGATGTATGGAACCTTAATTATTGTTATTATAGGTGAATTCTACCACGTGCAAGTAATTCTCCCACATTTTTTATCTACTCCCAACATAGCTTTGTAGGATATATTCTAATATTCTATTCACACGTTTGGTTTGCCCGTCAATCTCAAGATGGTAAGCTATGCTAAATTTCAACTAGGTTCCAAGCTCTTTAAAGAAATTTTGCCAAGTTTCATATATGAACTTGTGATCTCAGTCTGAAGTGATAGATTTTGGACAATTATGCAATTAAAATACTTCTTATACGAATTTTTGGGCTACTTCTTTGGCTATGCTTGTAGATTTCAAAGCGATAAAATGTATTATCTTTAATAGAAAATCAACCATTATCAAAATTGAGTCATTTTCCTTTTGGTGATTGGAAATCCCATAATGAAATTCATCGTAACATCTTTCCATTTCTAGGTCAGGACTTCTAGAGGTTGTAATAATCAACTAGGTTTCCTCTATTTAGTTTTTATTCTTTGGCATGTTGGACAATTTTTAAATATACGAGGACACATCATTCTTAATCCTAGGCAAGAAATAAGATTTGTGTATCATTATATAAGTCTCAATATAACCTAGGTATCCTACATATGGTACTTCATGTGCTTCACACAACAACCTTAGTCTCCAATTTTCTTCCAGTATGCACACTCTTTGTCCTTTCATTAATAAACCATTAGAAGCAACTTCATATTGATGCTCAAAGGAAATAATGATTAAAATATTCTTAATTATCTTCATTTATTTGTTCCTTAATTTCTTCTTTCATAGGGATCATTATTACACCTATCATCAAGTTCCACATTCAACTAAGAGCATTGGCTACCACATTTTACTTACAAGGGATATATTTAACTTCAAAATCATATGTAGCTAATAATTCTACCCATCACCATTGATGAGTATTCCAAATAGGCTATCTTTGCAAATATTCTAAACTTTTATGATATGTTTTTAGTAAAAACCTTTTTTCACAAAGATAATATCTCCAAACTTTCAAAGCATGAATAATTGCTAGTAATTCTAAATCATGCATTGAGTAATTTACTTAAACTTCTAAAAATTTACAAGATTTATAACATACCACTTTATCTTCTTATGAAAGAACTGTATTGATTCTAATTCCACAAGCATTCGTGGATACTTCAAATGACAATTCTTCATTTAGGATTCTCAAAATAGGTGCTGTTGTGAGTAGCATTCTTATTCTAAGGAAAGCTTCCTTGCATTTTTCATCAAACTTGAACATGGTTTTCCTACAAAAGATCAATTCAATGGGGCTACTAAAGTAGAATAATCTTTAATGAAACATTGGTAAAAACCCACTAAATCCAAAAAACTATGAATTGCAATAGCATCTTTTAGTTTAGGATAGCCCCTAATTGCACTAACGTTTGTTGGATCTACTTGCAATCCTGTCTTAGAAACTATATGACCCAAGTATGAAACTTCTTCCTTAAAGAGTTTACATTTCCTCAATTTATCTTTTAACTGATGCTCTTTAATAATTTCCATTGTAATTTTCAAATGTTTGACATGTTCTTCTCTTGACTTAGAATAAATAAGTATATCATCCATAAATACTATAATAAACTAATCAAGATATTCATAAAAAATATTATTCATTAATGTCATGAATGTTGCAAGTGCATTAGTTAATCCAAATGGCATTACAATGAATTTTTATAATCCATACTTAGTTCTTGATGAGTGGTTGAAGGGTACCCCTATGCCCAACCATACAAATCATAGAGCGCTCACGCATGATTCGGTCAAATTCCATGGACTTTATAGCTTCTAATGCACTAGTCTTCTAGGAAGTGAACCTTGCCTTAAGGTCATTTGTTGTCTTCCTGATTACACTTATGAAGAATAATGGTATGGTTAAGAGTAATCAAGGCATATGATTTTTGTCGTTTTCTGTTTTATGATTTTGGTGATTGAAGAGAGAGATAGAGTAATTTAATAACTAACTAATCTTTAAACTAATCCTAACATAAGCATCTAGTCCCACTTTCCATACACATCTGGAACCCACATATCCACTACTGAGTTACCAAGCACTATGTTATTGGGCACACCAAGCAATAATGTTGCTGGGATTACCAAGCGAATATGTGTTACACTTGAAGTGGTCATACTTATGTATTTAATCTATTTAGCTTGATTAATTAGCTTCATTACTAGAAAATATTAAACAATTAACTAAAAGCAGTAAATGCATAAATAAATATCTCAACTATCTAGAATGCTGCAAGGTTTATCAAGAAGCTCATTTTTATTACCATACACACTATTGTGCTAAGGTACAACAATGTTTGAATAAAGATCCCTACACTCAATGACTCAATGATCTCAACTATCTTGCTATGTGTACTGAAGAGAAATATTCTAACTTTTAAATGTAAAAACTGAAAGAGTTTGGCTACTACTATGAGTCTAATGCCCATAAACATGGCTGGGAGCTCATATTTATAGTATTTGCTATAGTACACATTGACCAGGCTCCGTCCATGTAGCAAATGCTATGGCTACACAACCCTGTCGATGGGGCAACACCACATAAATGGGGCTCCATCAACGAGGGCTTGTCAATGAGGCCACATCAACAAGGGTTTGTTGATGTGGCACATTAATACTTCATCATACCCCCATGACTAAATGAAAACTCATCCTTAAGTTCTTTTACAAAATTAGGAAGGTATGGGATTATTGACTAACTATTAACAAAACAAAACAAAGTAACCTAACAAAACTAAGTGCCTAAGTATAAAAATAAACACATTATAAAATTATGGTGTTCATGACACAAAATTAAACACCATGACATGATTACAAAAATTTGGATAACACATCCTCTAATGGTTTGAAGATGGTGGTGAAGATTATATAATCCCAGGTAGTGATGGCTCTTAAGGCTCTAAACAACCTTCATTAGCTCCAGACATGTGTAATGGCTAAGGAAATTGTGGCTGTCCTACTATAGCTTCAACCTCTAGTGGAAGGTGAAAGGCATCAAGAAATGCCTTCATCTTCTCCTCCTCACTTCGGGGATCATTCATGATCCACACAGGTTCACTAATGTGGACTAGAATGGGGACATGCCATAGATAGGGCATGATCAAGAACATCTCCTTTACATTGAAAAACTAGGCAATGAACAATTACATTTGATATCAAACACCCTAACTGCATTGTGCAGCTCTTAGTAGTCCTTCATCCTCTTGGCTAGGTTCTTGACAATTGATCGTTGGTCTGTGAATCATGCCCTCAGAGCCTTGAGTTTAGTGTTAGCCATTGCAAGCTTGTACTTAGTGTCCTTGTGGCACTTGAACTCTACCTTGTATAGTAAGTACGAGCTAGCCACCTACTTCTCCAACTTTGACCATGATTATGTGGTAGTTAACATGGCCAGATTTGCATAATAGATATTGGCAAGATCCATATACTCCATCATCTCTTCAATCTACAACTCCTTCATGTGGATTTTCTCTTTGTTGTAGGTGTCTATCCCATCAACACTAGGTTGTCAAACATCCCTTCCTTGCTAGAGTTGCTAGAGGGCTTCATTTACCTTTGCCTTCACCAATTGGATATGTTTTTCATTTATTTCCTTTTGTAGACTAACCTACTCTTTAAAATGATCTTTGACTTTAAATTGCAATCTTCTAGCTAAGGGCATGCACCTCCTCCATGGAGAGATTCATGTTCTCTACTACCAATTCCTTTAGCTTTGTGTTAACTCTAGCTAGTTGCTCTTGCTATTGATAGATGAAATCTATTAACTTTTCTTGTGCACATCAAAATTTCATAGGTAATGGTTCTCTATGGTCAGTTGAACATTCTCCTAGTAGGTATGATTTAAGGCTTTTTAAATCATGTGTTGTGTGTCCTCTTCTAAGGATCTATAGAACACTACCATCTCCATTGCACCCTCAACCCCTTTGAGCTTGGTTTGAAACTGTTGCATAGCTTCATCTCTTGTTAGTGCTAGGTTGAGAAATTCAAGATTGGCAATCTGGGCTCTTAGTTTGGAAACTTTTGCAACCAAGTGTTTATTTTGCTCTGTGGCTATTTCAAGTTTTCCCTTCAATATAATGTTCTTTCCCCTTGCCTCCAGCAACTTCGATTGGATTGTAGTAATGTTATCTGGAAGATTAAAGACATCTAGAAGTAGTTGCCTAGTTCACACCAGTCAATCTAATAGTTTCTCATGTTGTGTTATTCTTATTCTGCCACTTGAAGTTCTTGTGGATATTTGCACATCCTTAAGTGTAGTGACATCTGGTATAGACACCATAGGTGTGTTGAGAGTCTCAACAATATGATCAATGACTAATTTTGCTACTATCTCCTACCCTTGGTACTGCATCACCAGTACAGTTGTTCCTTCATCCTCCTCCAAGCACATCGAGAAGGTCATAGCATTCCCATAGATTCCTAGGAGTGATTTTTATTCTACAAGAGATCTTGTGACCTCTTTAGCACTTGGATTCAACCTTGCGGGTTGCTGCATTCTTTGGGCTAAGAAATTGGATCCACCCTCACCCATCAAACTGATTGTTTGGGCCACCTCATTAAGGTGACTCATGGCTAGTCTATATACAGATGGATCCCCACCACTTATGCCTTCTCTTTGTTCTTGTTCACTCAAGAGCCATTCTCTATATTTGTGCAACCATTTGGCAATTGCAACAATGTCTAGCACTATTGTTTGAGTGGTAGGTGGTTGTTGTGATAACTACTCCTCTTTTTGAATTGTAGTTGTAGGTATTTTTTCCTTCATCATTTTTGCCCAGTTGCAGGCTGGAATAATTCTAACATTGTCATTGGTATAATGGACTATCCCTCCCCTTTAACAAAGTTTTCTGATGAGGCATGGCAAGGGGAGTGTCTTCCTTCCATATTCATTTTCTTTAAAGCACTTCTCCATCTCTAGATAGATTAGCTATAGAAAGTTGACTAGGAATCTTCCACTTAGAGTGATGCATGCTCGGGTAGAGAAGGCAGTGATTTTACTTGGCCTCACTATGGGATTAAGGTGGAAAGGCGCAATCTTGTAATAAATTCTCTCTGCCAGTGTGAGTAAGCCAAACTCCTTGTGATCAACACCATAACACCATTTCATCCATTCTTTCTTGATATTGAGATTTTCCTACATTGGAATCTCAGTAAGGTTCATCCCTATTTTTGGCAATCCAAGCACCATAACAATGGCTTACACCAAGTAGGACACTGATATGTCCTTGATCTTCACTATTGCTCTAGTCTGCTTGTTATTCTAGAATAAAAACATCTCTCCCATGTACCACTCCCCATTGGAAGTGATGATTGGCCACATGGGAAAGGCCTTTAGCTAATCCTGCACTTCTCTTAGTGCATGCTCTCAAAAGGGCCAAAGTTTAACTCCTAGAGCATTGATTTTTGGACCTCCCTTGATTTGATTTGATTTAAGTAGGCCTCTATTAAGGTCACCTCGAGGTTTACTAGTTGTGTAGGTGCATCATCCTAATGGGAGTATTCTGTTGCTACTGCTACTGGTTCTAGAATCTATCTGATAGATTCCACTTCTACCTCTTCCCTAAGAGGACCTATGGCATGGGTTGCGAATGGTTCTTTTTGGGGCTATTTTTGGCCTCTTTCCATTCCAGGCCATTTCTCCCTTGGTTGGGATGGTCTTGCTTCTTGTGTGTGCTTTCCTTTTGATGCCATTTACGATCACAACACAACCATATTTTAGTAGATGTAATGTGTAACTTTAAAGTTTTGAGTACCTTTCTTCAATAATTAGTTAGTTACACTTGGCTAAGGTTGGACCATGTTAGATTGATTATTTTATTAATTATTTATTATAATTATCACTTGACCTCGTTGGAAAGGTTTAACTCTTGTAATTTAGTGTTTAATAGTTGATTTTTTAGTTAAATCTTTGCAGGAGTTAGAAAAAATCATGAAAAATTATTTATCAAAAATGGTACATTTGTGGCCTTCACAATGAAGAGCTTACCTCTGGTAGTTGTAGTGTTGAAGAATTGAGTGATTTGGATAGACAATTTGTGAGTTATGGGCTCTAGAAGGTTTTAGGCTTATAAAAACTAAACAAACTCCTTTGGAATTTGTGAGAAAATGTAAAATTTTCTAAGTGGGGGTAGTGCCTATTTATACTATTTTTGACTTACATTGATGGCACCCCATATATGAGACCTCGTATACAAGTCTACTCCATTGATGGAGCCTCATATATGGGGACCATCGGCCAAAATTTTCAAACATCAATATCTCAAAAAATATCATGAATTTTTTAATGAAATTGGGGTCCATGAAATTCCAAAAAAGCCAAGAATATGATAAAATCATTAAAGAGGATCTTTGAAGGCTGAAAAATTGAAAATGTTTATGGAGAATGTATTTAATGAACAAAACATGTAAGGAGCACACGGTTTGATGTGGAAGATGGGTGTACAAAAGATTCTAGTTACGAGAATGCCTAGTGATAAGGTACTTAACAAACCTAACCAAGGGATATGCAAGTGGGTCCTCCCCATAGTAGGCATATACCCTTTTTATGCCCTTGCATAACCTCAACCTAAGGAGTCCGTGACTAATGGCCAATGAAAGTTAAGAACCAAAACTCTAAAGATTCTACCTAAGAATTCAAATACATCAAACCAAGACATGGAATCAAGAACATGAACACTAGTAGTAAGGTGGGTTATGAACAACATAAATGGATGAAGGAGAAGGTGGAATGGAATTTAGTGACTTAAGAATATCCATCCTTAGTCCACACCAGAACCAACCTCTTTTAGTGACTTTGCATCACCACTCCAAGACCAATCCACCCCCTCAAGACACAAGAGTTCTCCCACAAAACAATCACAATTCCATAAAGAGAAGAAAAAAGAAGTAGGAAGTGAGAGAGAGGGCCTTAGTTAGAGGGGACCTTCAGGCTTGGGTACATGTCTTTCTAGTCCCATAACCAAAGCTTGTAGCCCGTTTATTTGTTTAAGGGGTGTGCTTTAAATTCCCATCATGGTTTTTTTTTTTAGATTTTTGGATAGAAACCACACCATGCAAAGACTTTATTTGACTTCCTATTAGTGGAACATGGAACAATAAGGAGTCCATGAAAAACACTCAAGCACTTAAGTAAGAAAAAATGTACAAAGAGTATTGAGTCCCCTTGAAGTTAAATCTTGATTAAACCTTTGAATCCTTCCCAATTCTAGAAACTACCAAGGTCACAAATTTATTAGAAGTTTATTTAATGAAAGGAACCTCAAAATTCCAAAACAAGAAAAATCATAGAGTTTGTGAATGGGTGGATGTCATGGACTTAATGCCTATTCCATGAAAAGGAAACCATGACTAAGCCATCAGTACAAAAATTCAAAAATAGAAACCAGACATTAGCAAACCAATCATAAAGCACAAACCATCATTAGTAACAACTATAACACCGCTATGTATTATTGGCAAGAAAGCACTTTTATTAGAAAAAATTTGAAAACCACACTCAAACAAAACAAGGTAAAATATATAAGAAAGTATAAAATATCCAATAAAGACTAAAATGTACTAACGATGGAGTAAAACAAAAAATGATGTAAAAATTAGAAAAATTTTAAAGATCAAAAAGTTCTAAAATGAATAAATTGCAAAATAAAAAACATGGAAAACAAAAATTAGAAAAAATGAGGAGCCATATGGATGATTAGCATGGATGTTCATCTCTCCCATGACTAAGTTGAAAGGAGGAGATCTGAAAAATTGAATGTGGTTATCCATCCATTAACATATTCATTGCACTGGCTTGTCTTAGTTCTAGAAAAACCTTCACTAGTTGGATGTTGATGAACTGCTTTTTATTTGGGCTTTCAGGTTTATATATGGTCATGGCCCTAGAAGGAAAGGTTTCAAAAATTATATAAGGTCCTTCCCACAATGTTTGGAATTTTTTTTCTAAGGTACATGTGTGGGATTCTAGTAAAAAACCTTATCTCCTAGTTAGAATTTCACTTTCCATATTCTTTGGTCATGTTGTTGCTTATTGAATGCCTTGTGCACTTCATTCGAAGATAGGGCTACCAATCTATTTTCATCTAGCACATGGATATTGATTAATATTTCTTTTAGGGCTAGACTTAGATCAAGATTTATGTCATGGGCTATTGAGAGTGTATGGAGCTCAAATTGAACTGGAAGTCTTGGAAGTTTTCCGTACACTAACTTGTAGGAAGAGTAGCCAATATGGAGTTTCCATGTTGAGTAGTAGGCTCATACAGCATTGTTGAGTTCTATGCTCCAATCTCTTTGATATTTGCATATGGTCCTTGCTAGGATCTTTGTGATCTCCTAGTTAGTTACCTATGCTTGCCCATTGGCTTAGGGGTGATAGGGTGTTGTTAATTTATGTTCAACCCCTAAGAATTGCATTAATTTTCTAAAAGTGGCACTTATAAAATGAGTTCCATTATTAGAAATTAGTGCATGTGGCATCCCAAACCTATTTACAACATGTTGTTGTACAAATCTAGTAGTAGTGCATGATGTACAATCGGTGACAACTATTGCCTCTACCCATTTGGTACAGTAGTCAACTACTACAATAATGTATGCCTTTCCATTGGACATGGGCATGATGGGATCCATGAAGTCTATGCCCCATATGTCAAAGGGCTCTAGTGGTTGAATCCACTATTTAGGACCCTCCATTTGTGTGATCATCCCACCATATCATTGATAGCATTTACAAGATCAAACAAACTAGTGGGCATCCCTGAAGATTGTAGGCTAGTAGTATCCTACCATCAGGATTTTTATGGTTGTGCATCTTCTTGCATTGTGGCCTCCACAAGGACTTTCATCAACATCCTAAAGTATGCATAGTTGATCTACATTAGGGACACACCAACAAACCAAGCCATCAACACACACCTTGTAAACGTGTCCATTGATTTCCATGAAGTACTTTGCTTAATGAAGAAACTGTTACTTCTTCCTAAAGTCCAGACCTTGTGGCATCTCTTGAGTGAGAAGGTAAGTGAGGATGTCATCATACCATTTTGTTTCTATGGGCACTTGGTCATTTATTGCTCCTATAAAGAGGAGTTTTTCTAGAAATTGATCAGAGAGTGGACTTTCCTCCTCTTTATTATTCCATCTTAATCGAGAGAGATGGTCAGTGATCACATTTTCAAATCCTTTTTGATCTACCATTGTGAGATTGAATTCCTACAAGATCATGAGCCACTGTATGATATGAGGGCTCACCATCAACTTATTCATTAGGAAGCAAATAGCCCTATGGTCTATATGCACAAACACCTTGTAACCAAGCACATAGTGCCTAAAATTATCAAGAGCATATACCAATGTCATTAGTTCTTTTTCAATTATGGTGTACTTTAAGTTTGCATGCACAATGCTTTAGCTTGCACAATGGATGTAATATGGACATTTCTTATTGTCCAATTATAAAAGTACAACTCCCAAGGCATAATTAGATGCATCTATCATGATATGGAATGGTCTAAACTAATTTGGTTCCCATAGAATTGGAGTTTCTATGAGTTTCTCCTTTAGTAGTTGGAATGCATGTTCACACTCCTTAGTCTAAAAAAATGGAGCATCTTTCTTTGTAAGCTTGACCAATGGCTTTGCAATCCTAGAGAAATTCTCTATGAAGCACCAATAGTAGCTAGTGTGTCCAAGGAATGATCTAACATCTTTGACTATCTCTAGTTGGTGTGTAATTCCTTGGATGACCCTTATCTTTTCAGGTCTACCTCAATTCTTTCTTGAGTAATTCTATGCCCGAATACTATGCCTTCTAAGACCATTAGATGGCTTTTTTGCCAATTAAGCGTAAGGTTTGTTTCAACACATCTTTTCAATACCTACTCAAGGTAATCCAAGGCTTTCTCAAATGTAGCTTCATAGGTAGAAAAATCATCCATAAAGACTTCTACCCCTACTACCAATCTACTATTGGAAAATACTTAGGACTAGGTGTTGGAATCTTGTAGGGGCTTTACATAGACCAAATGACATCTTACAATATGAAAAAGTCCTCAAGGGACTCACAAATGTTGTCTTGGCCTTATCTTTTGGCACAATTATAAACATCCAAGAAGATATAATAACAATGCCTAGATATGGTGTCCAACACTTGATCCACAAATGGAAATGGGAAATGATCTTTAAATGTTACCATATTTAATAGCCTAAAGTTGATGCAAACCTACCACTTGCCATCTTTCTTTGGCACAATTACGAGTGGGCTAATCCACTTAGTATTTGTAATGGGATAGATGAACATGACCTTGAGGAGTTGTTCTATTTTCTCCTTGATGATCTACTTCAATTTGGGGTTCATCCACCTCTACAATTGCCTTTCTTCTTGGCTTCATGGCTAGGTTGGTGTAGATGCAATGCTAGCATATCCTTGAATCGATTCTTGTTAGTTTAGGATATGACCAAGAAAAGGTTGTTGGCCACTTGTTGACAACCTGCAACAACTTGTCTTTTTATTCTAAAGCAATATTTGCATTGATTATGACCAACTTACGATTGTTTAAAAATGCATATTCCATGTCAGCTAATAGAGTTTTTATTTGTAGGGGATCCTTCTTGAAATTATTAGGGATTTCTAACTCTCCCCAATAGGTATAATCATTTTCTTTGTCATCAGAGAGTTGGTAATGAACTTGCTCAAGTTCATCCATGCTTTCAACATAGGTGCATGTTTGACTCTCAGTTGGTTCCATGCATAGTGTGCTGTTATTAGAGTTAGCTGTCAACCACTGGGTGCCCTCTTGTTTTGTAGCTATTGCATACAGGCACCTTTGAATATCTTCTTCATGTGCATACTAATTACATGCTTTAATGAATGTACTCTTGATGAACCAAATCTTTTACATGCAATTACACCTGCTATTACTATACAAGATGTATGGAACACACTTCTTCTCTAATCATCCAAATTTCCTTGGATATTTCTAAGGAAAGGTCCCTTATACCGATACGTGCATCTACTGTGCTTAACAAAGCCCTTCTCATAATGATGGGGAAGTCACCTTTGTAGTTTTCAACCTAGATTACCAAAAAGTCAATATGATAGGACCACCTACAAACTGTGGTCACAATGTCTTCCACTAATCCTAAAGGAACAGTGATTGATTAGTCTACGAATTCTAAATGGATATTGCTCTTCTTGAGAGGTGGTAGGTTCTAGGCTTTTTACATGTCATGGGAGATGAGATTAACACCAAAACTAGAATCAAGAAGAGCCTTGCATGGCTTATGCCCAATAATCTACAAGTAAATGAAAGGACTTGATAGGTCAAACTTTTTCATAAGAAGATTGCTAGCCTTGATCTAATTAGAAATAGCATGAGTTAGCATTACAGTGTGGATCTAAGGCAGCACTTGGTTTGAAGGGTACTCAAATATACTTGATGTAGAGGATGAGGATGTTGGAGATACAGGGTAACCAACTGAATTTGGTTATGAGGACTTGGGAGGACTATTGGGTCGAAAGAAGGGTCGTTTCCTAGAACAATTATCTGAACCACTCAACTAGAAGGTCGATTATGAATGTACAACCCTTGTAGCATTTCATTGTTGTGGCTATGGGGGAATTTCACCTTGCATGGATGGAGCAAGAGGTAAGGAGGTTAAGGGTGGAGGGATGTGTGCTAATAGATGTGGAGGGTGGTATGGATATATGTTCTCCCCTCAAGTAGAGGGTGAATGTGTTTGATGGTACTCTGAAGGGTAATAGTGATGCTAAAATGAGGCATGGCTTATAGAACTTCTTACAGAACTTATAGGTAATAGTACTTGTATGGATCTAGTTAATTATAAGGGTACTGCTATCTTGGTGGTGGCATTCCCCATGTTTATGGTTAATGCCATTATTGGTATTGCTCATATGGTTGTGGTGGAGCTTCACTTGCATAATAAGCTTATTGGTGCTAATGGAACTACCTTGGATTGCCTTGGGGATAAGGTAGTCATCTAGGTGCTTGTCTCCTTGCTAGTCATGGATTCAATAAGTATACCCTATACTCTTGTAAGTGTGACACTATAAGGAAACATCCCTTTGGATGTTCATATTGACAAATTTCACAACCAATATCATCTTTGGAGTCTATCTCCACAACTTCTTCTACTACAACAACTTTTCCCTTGCCTTTCTGGTAGGCACATTTATCTTTTTTCACCCCCTACAATTACAATCACTATTTTGATCTTTGGATTCTTTAGCAATCTTCATAGTAGTTTAGAATTTTTCAGCCAAAGAGTCACATTATTTATTAACCTTTGCCAAAACATCAGAAACAAATTTTTGAATGGGCAAGGTTTTCTTGTTCACCACTTCATCAAGTGGTGACTCCTCCTCATTACAAAATCAGACCTCCTATTTTCTTATGGAAGGATCTCTATTATACTCTTCTACACTTTTCCTTTTTCGCAACTCACCTTCTTCTTTTACTACCTGCTCTATCAACCTTTGAATCTAATCAGCTTTGAGTTCAGACAATCTTCCTTAGGCATAAACCCCAAGAGTTCTTCTAGTTTCTGCTCTAAGCCCATCTATGATGTGGTTGAGTTGTTTCCTATAAGGATAACCATGGCTAGGACATCAATGTAAGAGTGATTAATATCTACCCATGGCAACATTGAAGGGTTCATATGTTCCATATTTGCAACCTTGGATTTTCCTTCTTAAATTAGACACTCTAGAGTATGTCTAGTATTTTTCATTACATAGCATGGTACTCCATTGGTAAATAGACTCTAGCTCCAAGGATGGATACCAACTTTCAACTTCCTTGATGAGTGTCTTGGGGAATAGCTTGAGTTTTTTCCAGTCATTCTCAATGTTTTGTAAGGCACAAGCATCATGGAAAGCTTGTAGATGATTCTACGAATCATAGTTGTATCTTCCCTCAAATCATGGGATATTATTCATGTCTAAGTGCTTAATTCGATTATCTTTCACATGCCTAGCTAGAATTTTAATTGCCTCTAGAATGTTAAGCATGCTTTAAGTTTCTAGTAGAGGTTCATCATCATCATTGTGTCAATAACACCAATGATGATTTCTATCACCCTTTGTTCTTGGCAGGCTTTACGATCATTTTTGTCCCGCCAATCACCTTCATCACAATTATATTTTTGATAACCTCTATTAGAACTTGAAGATGAAGAGGAATGTTCAAAATAGAATACCACCATGATACTCTCAAGTGTCATAACCATTTACAACATATTCCTTGTGAAGATCTAAAATGCCCAATCTCTTAAGAGTTTGGAAGAGCATCCTTTGCATAGATCAATTGGGGAGGTAATACGATGTTGCCCTCCATATCATGCCATCGTAATTGTTCATCTTGATGTAGGATGAAGGTAAGGTCCAATACATACTCATTTGGATGAGTATATATCACTTTTCACTCTTGTGGGACTGGCGGTTTGACATCTTTATGCTTGTCAAAAGAAGACATTTTGTAACAAATAAAACAATCAGTATGCTTTTGTAATTATAGGTCATGTGAAAGTGATGTTGACCTTAGGTTCATTCAATGATATTAATAATGTTCACTAATCCTAAATAATGCATGTTTTAATAGACAAAGTCCCTGGCAATGGCATCAATGATGAGTGGTTGAAGGATACCCCTATGCCCAACCATACAAATCACAAAGCACTCACGCACGATCTAGTCAAATTCCATGGACTTTATAGCTTTCTATGCACTAGTCTTTTAGGAAGTAAACCTTATGCTAAGGTCATTTTTTGTCTTCCCAATTACACTTGTGAAGCATAATGGTATGGTTAAGAGTAATTAAGACATATGATTTTTGTCCTTTTGTGTTTTATGGTTTTGGTGCTCGAAGAGAGAGATAGAGTAATTTAATAACTAATTTAATTTACCTAACTAACTAATCTTTAACTAATCCTAACATAAGCATTCAGTCCCACTTTTCATACAAGTCCTAAACCCATGTATCCATTGTTGGGTTACCAAACGCTACACTACTGAGTGCACTAAGCAATAACATTGCTAGGATTACCAAGTGAATACATGTTATGCTTGAAGCAGTCATACTTATGTATTTAATCTATCTAGTTTATCTTGCATAATTAGCTTAATTACTAAAAAATATTAAATAATTAACTAAAAGCATTAAATGCATAAATAAATATATAAACTATCTAGAATGCTGCATGGTTTATCAAGAAGCTCATCTTTATTGTCGTACACACTATTGTACTCAGGTATAACAATGCTCGAATAAAGATCCGTACACTCAATGACCCATACTACAAGCACTCAAGAAAAATATTCTAACTTTCAAAAGTAAAAACTACAAGATTTCAGCTAATGCTATGAATCTGATGCCCATAAACATGGCTAGAAGCTCATATTTATAATTTTTGCTATAGTACTACATCGAAGGGGCCCTATCAATGTAGCAAACGCTATGTCGATGTAGCCCCATCTATAGGGCAACACCACATAAATGGGGCCCCATCTATAGGGCAACACCACGTAAATGGGGCCCCATCTATAGGGCAACACCACGTAAATGGGGCCCATCAATGAGGCCACGTCAACGAGGGCCTGTCAATGTAGCAGATAGATACTTCAGTAATTCTAAAAGCAAATTTCTCAATATCTTTCTCCTTAATCCTTATTTGGTAATAACATGATTTTAAATCAATCTTTGAGAAATAACATGCACCGATAAGTTGATCAAACAAATTATCGATTCTAGGTAAAGGATAAGTATTTTTAATCATCACTTTATTCAATTCCCTAAGTCAATGCATAATCTTAACATACTATCTTTCTTTTTAATGAATAAGACTGGTGCATCCCAAGGTGATATGCTAGGTTGAATTTTTTCTTCTTCTAATAATTAATCTAATTGTACTTTTAATTCTCTTAATTCAAAACTCGAAAATCTATAAGGGGATTTTGAAATAGGTTGTGTACTAAGAAAAATATCAATAGCATGCTCAATAGTTCTTTTTAGAGGTAGTGCTATAGTTTCACCAAATACTGAGTCTTTATATTCTTCAAGTTCTTTTGGAATCTCAATCCTTGAATTTTTTTTAGGTTGGATTACTTTGACAACCAACATTATTGCATCCTTTTTAACTAATCTTTTAACTTGCTTAATGGTTATTGTATGAATTTGTTTTGTTGTTTGTTCCTACCCCCCTTAGAACCTTGACTCCATCAATGGTTGGGACTTTTAAAATACGAGTTCCAAAGTAGCTAGTAATATTAAATTTTTGTAGGAAAGACATTCCTAAAATCACATCAATATCACTTAGTTCAAATTCAAAGAATTCATCAACAAAAGACATGTCGTGCAAGGTAAAGTTAATTTCTCCATATCTGATATGCTTACTCATGGTCATTCCATCTACAAGTTCCATCTTAATAATTTTCATAGAAGGTCAACTTAATTTCAATAAATTAATTAACTTTAGAAAAATAAATTTATCACTGGCACCACTATCAATCAAAAATTTAATTTTTTTACCTTTAATTGAACTTTCAAAAATCAATAAAGAAAATTGAAATTTATGCAAACCTGACTTAGTTGGTGTAGAGATCTTCTTCATAGTTGTGGTGGTGCTTGGGATTTTTTTGTTTGTTCATCTTTGGATTGGATTTTTGATTCCTCGTTTGATTGGTCCTTTGTCACCTTCCTCACAATTTTGGATAGTTTCATTTGAAATGATCTTCTTCAGAAAAAAAACATCCTAATCCTAATTGAGCTCTTTTGATTAGTGTTTCCTCTACCATTACTTATGGAAGGGTAGCTTGTTGAAGAGTTGCTTGTCAAAGGGTAGTTTGTACCTAATTCGATTCTTCATAATCCTTAGCAATTTTGTATGCTTCATCAATGATTTAAGGATTATGTGCTAGTGTTTGGGAATGCACTTGTGCATGTAGTCCATCAATGAACTTTAAGGCTAATTCTCCCTCGTCTCGGTGACTTACATACCAAGAAAGATCATAGAATTCCTTATAGTAACCCTCCATGGATTGCCTTTCCAATTTTAAGGAATCAAATCTCATTTTGTGCTCTTTGAGGAAAGAATTAGGTACAAATTTTTGTTCAAAATCTTAACAAAAATTAAGCCAATTTGTAATCAAATCTTGAGATCTTAGTCCATTTCACCATGTTGCCACAAGTCCTCTTAAATATAGGGAGATAACTTCTAAATGTTCTTGACTTGATAGATTCAACATATCAAAGTAATTTTTCATTATATTAGGCCAATCCTTCACCTTGGCACTGGATCCAGGGGTTCCATCATAATGATCTAATTTTACTTTCTTGGCATGAACTTGTCTCAATAATTCTCTAGGTTGATTAAGCCAGTTCCCATATCCATCACCTTTAGTTTCTACTCTATGGCCTAAAGGAGGGATTTCAGTATCCCTCCATTAGGCTTGCATGACCCTCCATTGGTCCTATGATGCCCTTTACAAAGCCTACACAACCCTTTTTGGGGTCCTTATAGCCCCTTTACTAGACACATGTAGAGTCCGCATAGCCTTTCACAAGCTTATGTGACCTTTGTTGGCCCTCCATAGGCCTATGCAGCCTCTGTTTTCTAGGGCTTTTTTTAGTGTCGAAAGAGGCATTGATTAGTGGTACCGAAAGAGATGATCATTGGGGTGAGGAAGGTGATGATCTATGGTAGGGAAGGTGATGATTGATAGTAGAAGAGGTGATGATTGGTAGCACGGCAAGCGATGATCAATGGTGTGACAGGCAATGATTGGTGGTAGTTGTAGGACACAAGGTTTGCAAGACAACAATGTGATGGTAGGCAATTGGTGCAAGTGAACAACAATAGGCACAGGCATGGGCAAGTAGTGGTAAGTGTGCATGGTGGGGTTGTGGATCAACGAGCGTGGGCAACAGAAATAGAAAACGGTGAATAGGCAACATGCGGCTCATACCACTAGCCATGGATAGCAATAAGGCCTGGCCGCTGTAGCTAGCAAGGTCAATTGTCGCTACTAGTAGGGCTAATTGTCACCCTTCCAAGGGTTTTTTTTAATATTAATATTATTATTATAATAATTGTTTTAAAAAAAGTTTGGGACTCAGGATCAAACCCGAGAACTCTCATCCACTTTTTTTAATTAAAAATTAAAAATTAGATTTTTTTAAAAAATGGTTTTTAATTAAAAGAAAATTAAAAATTAAATTTAACAATTAAAAAATTTTAAAAATTATACTTTTTTAATTTTAAAATGGCACATCACCTGAGAAATGTTGTATCTCCCAAACTGTAGGTCAAATTCCAATGAAATTGGTACCGTTGGAATCATCTTGAAGAGCACTATGCATTGAGCTAGAGATAACATCATTTTAGTGAATCTAGAAATCATAAAATTAGAAAAATTAAGCATTATCTTTATTAAATCATTGATTAACTTAAGTTAAAACTTCCTCTTTACTCTTGATAAGATTCTTATTGTTCTATTATAAATATGAGAAGAAGAAAGACTTTGCCCATCACATCTCAATATCAATGGAAGATTGAAGAATTTCATTTGTGAAGAAGCTTGAAGATTTCTACAATCAAAGGATTCAAACCATCATCATCATGGCCCCAAAGCATCAAGCTTCTTCTCAACCTCAAGCTCTTTCAAATAGCACCCAATAAACCACTATTATTTTACATCAAAATAATTCACTCTTTGCTTTCTATTATGTTTTTAGCTTATTTGGGAAGGAAGGGTTTCAGTACCTTACAACTTCAAGGTTAGTTGATTTCCTTTTCTTCTCTGTGTTCAAACTTTGCCATTACAAAGGTGTACTCATGGAATGGTGTGAACAATATAACAGTGATAAAAGTTTCACTTCCCAATTAATTTTTGAAGTAGTAACAATAATTCTTTTGGATATTTGAACAGCCTTAGGCTTTCACCAAGAAGAGGATCCTTTAACTAGATCAAATTTCTCTCAAAAATTTAATTCATTTTGCAAAAAGGAAATATCTAATTATGTTAGGGATTCTACTGTTAGAAAAGCTATTTTATTCATGGAGATTTCATCAATGAAATTCACTTTGAATTATGTTAGTTCTAAAGAATCTAAAAGGCCCTAGATCTATGATTTAAGCTATAAAGAAAGCAAGAACTTAGTTAGAACAAACACACTCTTGTGAGACTCTTTTAAATTATAATATATAAATGGATATATGCTACTACAATTATATAGGCTTTGATCTCTCAAGAATATATTTGGAGAGGTAACTATGAAGGTTAAAAATCATGGGTATGATCCTTATCATCTTATTTAAGAATCTTCTTAACATGGGATGTACTAAACATGGGATTAGATAGGAATTATATAAATTGGATCTATCTTATTTAATATAGATTTAAGGATAAGATCTATCTAATTCTTTTATGAACATCTAGTCATCATATTTTACAAACAACACAACCCAATACAAACCCCCCCCCCCCCTGCCCAATGATGGTAAGAGGTTCCACTCCAAAGAAGTCTTGAAAAGATTCAAACTTTTCACAACTCAGAATCTTAGTAAAGATATCTACCATTCGTGCCTCAATCACACAATATTCCATGCTGAGTATGTTGTCTTGGATCAAGCTTTTGAGATGATTATGCTTGATGTCTATATGTTTGGAATGCCCATGATGAACAAGATTATGCACCAGATCAATAGCATTTGTGCTATTATAGTATAAACAAATGGGAGGTTCAAGTGTATATTCCATTTTAGTGAAAATGGAATGGATCCAAATGGCCTTAGTAGAAGCATTTGATGTGGCTATGTATTTTGTTTTTGTTGTTGAGAGAGTAACTATAGATTGCTTCTTTAATTCCCAGGAGAGAAGTGATGGACCAAAGAAAAAATAAAAACTAGAAGCTAATTTATGATCTTCAAGGTTGCATCCCTAGTATGCATCAGTGTATCCCCGTATCTTTTTGTATATAGTTATTTGGGATTGAAGATTGTTGAAGCCTTCTTGCATGAAAAATGCATGAATACATGTGTGCCATGCAAGTGGAGCTTACTTAAGCCCATATAATACTTTATGGAGCTTGTAAACATGATATATTTTAATTTTAAACATCCATTTTAACTTGATAATAGGCTTACTAGATGGATGAGGAACAAGGCTCCAAGTGTTATTTTTATGAATTCATTGTAGCTCTATTTCCATAGCATCAATGTAGTGGTTATCTAGTGTAGCTTCAATGACTATGAATGGTTCCATCAAACCATCATCGCTCCCCCCCNATTGGCATAAGCAATGCAAAAAAACTCATCGTCCATGGCAATGAAGAGAACATTTGTAGTAAGCACCACACCTTAGTTTGGTTGACCATTTTCCTCTTGAAAATGACTTTGAGTCATGTGCCTGATGAAATTTGTATCCAGCATATTAGAGGTTAGATGATTTTTAGCCAATCGAGAAGTGGGTGGAATCCATGGTATAGTGGAGGTGGATACATTGTTGATGAAGAAATTATCCCAGAGAGAATGACAAGTAATGAATGATTACTAGTATTATGTAGTTACAGAGTAATGACCTATGAACCAATAGGATTTATATCCCAATGTGGAACAATATGAGAAATAGAGGTAGATGGAATTGATCCCATAAAATGAGAAGGAAAAATATGGCTAGCAGCCACATGATCTATCTCCCAATTCTAGCATTAATGTATATGTTCAAAATACTTTCATAGAGCACATGGGACCACCACATTTAGAGATGTAGGATAATTGGTGTACTGTTTTAAGGATGTCCAATGAAGAAGTGGTAAAATTTGGCCACTATTGTGTTGGAATTTAGTTGTATTCATGGCACCTAACTTGCAAGAATAATACTTGTAGCACAATACATTTTCTTTGTTGCTCCATCACACACAGTTGGGGTTGGAAATAGCACTCACACCTCCTCCTCCACTACTATTGTCATTGTTCTACATGCTATAATTCATGTACTCAAAATTACAATCCACCATAGGCATGCAACACCCTAACTGGTTAAGAGGGTAGTTACTGAATTGCTCGAAGGAGAGTGTATTAGTGCATTGTTGGTTGAGGGCTAGACAGATGTAGGATTCGTGGATGCCATAATCACCTTGTAATGGCATTACTGATATGTTTCCATCTACATGTGGATAGAAAGAGTTCTTGGTAGGCAAAGTAGATTATCCATTGTGCAATTGATTAGATGGCAAGTTTCTATTCCAATCATGTGAGAGCATATGTTGCTACTATCTTGTGCAGCTACTATTGTTGAATGGTATTGCAACAAGAAGCCTTAGTAAGATTGCAGATGTTGTTGCTTCCATGGCTACTGCAAATGAGGATGAATGCCCATGGTGGAAGTTGAAATGTTGCAGCTAGAATATAAATGTGTCATTTCCTGCAAAGTGAATTTATTTGGCTACTATTCAATTACCTTTGTAGGTCCCACATAAAACTTACATTTTCCTTCACATTGTTTACTAGAATTGTTAGAAAATTCAATAAAGTGTATATCACGTGCATCAAGGATCTTATTTGTTTCATTGTCATAACAACAATATGTTTTTGAATTGTTGGAGTAGTCGATAAAGGTACATTGTTTTGCTTTTAAATATAATTTTTGTCTATTTTGAGTAGGAACATGAACATAGCAAATAAAGCCAAATATTTTTAGATGAGTAATATTTGGTGGATGGCCATACAAAAACTCATAAGGTGTTTTATCTTGAATTGACCTTGATGGCAACCCATTTAAAAGATAAATTAATGTTCCACATGCTTCTGCCCAAAACTAATTATCCAAGCTTGACATTTGAAGGAGTTACCTTGTCATTTCTACCACTATTCTATTCTTTCTCTTAGCTATGACATTTTGTTTGGGTATAAATGATGTGGTAGCTTGATGAATAATTTCATTTTTCTTACAAAATTCATCACCATGATCTATCCAAATTTTTTTTATTGTATTGCCACTTTGTTTTTCTACTTCCACCTTGAATTCTTTAAAAAATTCCAATGTCTAATCTTTCAATTTGAGAAAATATCCCCAAGAAAATCTTGAAAAATCATCCACTATGATTAACATATATTGGCTTTTACCTAGGCTCAATGTTTGAATGGGACTACATATATCCATATGAACTAGAGATCTATGTTCTTTCCAAGGAAATGGCAACCTTGTAATTTTTCCTAGTTGACATATGCCACAATCATGATTATCTAGCTAAGAAAATTTTGGCATACCTCTTACAATTTCTCCTTTTTTCATACAATCCATTAAGCTAAAGTTGACATGTCCTAACTGAGCATGCCATAACCATGTTGTGTCTTCTGGGACATTGAGACAAGGAGCATCCTTTTGCATCTACAACTTATACATCTGATTCTTGCTTATAGGGATAATAGCAATACCTTTATCATCATTGGCCTTAGAGATTTTACAAATATCGTTTTTAAATTCAACATAATACCCATTGCAACATAATTACCACACACTTAATAAATTTTTTGAAAGATTGAGAACAAAATAGATCTAGAAAATAATGTATTTATTACCTTGATTTGTTATGAAGGTAAGTGATCCAATCCCAATAATGGTTAGCTTTTTCCCATTACCTATAATTACCTTTCCATCATAGTTTTCTACACTTGAAAACAGTTTCTTATTTTCTTTCATGTGATTGCTACACCCACTATCAAAATACGAAATATTGTTGTTGTTGCCAATATCAAGTACCTTTGTAGAGATCAAGAGTTGATCTTCCTCCTTTTTAGTATAAAACAATTGCTCACATTTTTGTTGATCTTCATGTTTTATAATTTTTGCTTTCTCCTTCTTTTCATACTTCTTCCTTGACCAACATTCAAGAGTATTATGGGTGTTGGTACCACAAAAATTAGAATGCTTACCTTCCTTTGATTGATTTGATCTTCCACAACTAGGACCTCTAGATTTGCCATGATCGCATCCACATCCTCTAAATGAGGATCCACCTGAATATTCTTAATGTTGATTTTGATTTTAACTGGATGTCCTTTGAAATTATGCTTGAAATTCATTTGCTACTAAATTCTCATGACTAGGAATCCATTGCTCATATGTCCTTAAGCTTCATATGAGCACAACCATGGTCATCTTATTGAGATCTCTTGCTTCTTTAATAGCCATGATGATGGGATCATATCATCTAGTTATACTTCTAAGGATCTTTTCAACAACATGCCTTTCCTCAAGTGTTTCTCCATAAGATTTAAGTCCATTTCGAACTTCTTAAAATTGGTTGATGTATTGATCAATATTTTTTGAATCTAACATGTGCAAAGATTCAAAATCTTTCCTTAAAACTTGTAGTTTGACAACACAAACTTTTGATGATTCCTTGTATGCAATCTCTAGTGCATCACATGCAACTTTACTTGTTCGAGGCATGAAAATTTTGAGAAATATTGTCACATAAAACTCAAATTGAATGATGAATAATGCTTTTCATCTTTCTTACAAAGCTCCTTGACTTCATTCTTTTGTTCTTCCTTCAAGGCTTGAAATGTTGCTTAATCAACATCTTGGAATCCATTTTCAACAAGAACCCACAAATATTGTGAAATCAAAAATGTCTACTTCTTGATTTTCTAGTATTCATAATTCTCTCCATTGAACATAGGAACTTGGAGAGATACGGATCTGTGATTTTCGGCCATTCTAGAGAGATCTGTTATCGAGAATCTAAACTAACTAGCTCCAATACCAAATGAAGAATCTAAAGGGCCATGAATCTATGATCTAATCTATAAGGAAAGAAAGAACTTAGTTAGAACAAACACACTCTTGTGAGACTCTCTTAAATTTTGACATATAAATGAATATGTACTGCTACAATTATATAGGCCTTAATCTCCCAAGAATAGATTTCATGAGATAAGCATGAATGTAGGAAATCATGGGGATGATCTTTATCATCTTATTTAAAGTTCTTCTCAGTATGAGATGAACTAAACATGGGATTAGATAGGAATTATATGAATAGGATCTTATCTTATTTAATATAGATTTATGGATGACGTCTATCTAATTCTTTTGTGCAACATCTAGTCATCATATTCCACAAATTCATCTAGATCAAGGTTTTATGCCATCAACACCAATCTTATGTTAGTTCCTATTCCATTTACATACTTTATGGTGCCATAATATATCGAGTTCATGTTGATCATTGTCTTGTTTCTTTTCCTTATATAATGCCATGACTGGAGTTACTGCTGCCTAGACAAATCCTGCTAAACCTTGTATCATATGTTGGGTATCCTTGATCATGTGCTTGATCCTAAGTTGTGATCATCTAAACAAACATTTTAGTTACTACAATCCCCATTTATGTCCTAAATTTCTCAAAGAAGAAAGAGTTATAAGGTGTAGGATTAAGAGTGCCAATAAAAGTCAAATGGCTTTGCAGTAGGCTCAGAATCAAGAGGAAATCGATGAGGTATTTATATGTATATATTTTTTCTTTATTGTTAATTATCTCTTTCTTTTATGTATTTGACAATGCAATCTAGGCTATAGAATGAACTGATTTAGAGTTCCCAGGCTAGAGTTGCATAGGCTGAAGATGTTCAACGCAATTCAACCTTTGGTATGGGTTAGCCATGAGAAAAAATCACACTTACCACTTCCAAGGTATATATTTAAAATATAAAATAACTTAGTTTAATTTCTTACTTTTTTTCTAATAAATTTTCTTTTTGCGAAGGCAATGTACTAGGCAAAGTTCTAGTAGCCCATTACTTATACAAAAAATCTAACAACAAACCCAACCACAAGCTCAACAACAACCCCAGAAACAAACTCAACAACAAAGTATAGGACAAGATAAAGGAAAGGAAATAGAGGTAATTTTTAATTATTTGAAGGTTTAAATACTCCCATTTTTTCTTTCTTATGTATTATATTTTGTTGATCTTTTTGGAATGTAGATATTTGTGGGTTTATGATATTTTACTTGAGAGATGGATAGAGATGATGTAGTCACCACTTCTAAATAGAATCCCATTCCTCCATCTAGATCACTAAGAATGCTTTATTTTTATGGGATACCTATAATAGGTTCCTTTCTATAGGTAGAACTAACACTAGCTCTTGAGTTTGTTCTAGTAGTTTCTTCTTTCTCCATCTCGGGTTCTCCTTATTTGATGCGACATATAGTGGCAATTGTTGAAGAAGAACTCATGCTTATTTAGCATCTTGGTGAAGAGATTTCTAACAAAAAACCATATTCTATCCATAATCATGTTTACCACTTACAAGAGTCTCAGTCATGCAACTTCAAGATGGACTATGAGTTGGTACAGGTTGGAGTTTCATCATCTTTTCATCCAATTCCCAAGAATGCTCTAGAAGTTGTCCAAGATCTAGAGAAACTCTTAGGAGAATTAGAGAGTGCAATGTGTCTGGCTTGTCATTTGGAGACTCACATGAAGTTTCTTCAAGTTGACAATGATCGGCTTCAAGTAAATAATTCTTATTCTTTTCTCTCTCCTTTTTCTCTTTTTGTTCATAACTCAAAATTTTAGTCTTGTTTGTGCAGAGGAAAGAGAAGGAATGACAATAAGACATGGATGATCAATTAATTCAGATAGAGATGCTAAAGACCCAACTCAAAATAAATGAGGAATCAACAATTACAACAAGCAATGCCACTAAGTATATCAAACAATTGTATGACAGGATAGCGAGATGCAACATGGTGCTCAACAAGAAGGATGCCACTCATGAAGAATGGGAAGCATAGTTAAAGATAGTTTGTGATCTCTTCTACTATTTCCATCAAAATAAATGATCATTTTTTTCTTATTCCTTTTATTTTACATATTCTCCATTCTTGTATTCCTTTTCTATTGCTTCTTCTCTTACTTGTATTCTACTTGGATGTACTTCTATTACACAATAATAAAAATAAAATAATATTTTTCTTCCACTTTGGTTCCTGAATCATGGTTTACTTTGATACAAAATGTGACATCCCATTTCTGGATGTTGTAAAACATCACTTACTTTATGGCATTCATCATATTCTTAAATAATATAATGGAAACATTGTAAATACTTAATAAATGAATTAACTAATAAATAAATAATTGGTACTATGGAATAGGAAAGAAAAATTAGAAAAATTTTATTAATAAGAGAGAGTACTGTAATGCCTTGTGGGTTATCTTCCCATGGCACTTAAGCCTTAGAGCAATCTAGTACTATCGCCATGATTAGGCTGTCTAGCTAAAGGAGTCATCAATTCCTTCTTGTTCTACTTCACTCAACTCCTATCACTTACCTTTCTAAACTCTAAAACTCCATGCTGGCATGACCTCTAAACCTAGCCTTAAATGGCATAAGTCAAACCCATTCTCAAGGGATACATGAATAATTGTAACTCTTCGTAACAGGGTACCCCTTCATTTGAAAGTTAATTACATTATTATAATTGTTTCCATCCTTAACAAGGGATAGGACGTTACATTTTTCTCAAGATAGATATTTTTGGGCAAGAAGATTGCTAGACGCACTAAGAATCTGTTGCAGCATTTATTTCAAGAGCAAATAGTCCTAGACAAATGCATGAAGAATAGTTTCAAAACATACCCTACCTACCTACACTAAATCTTAAATAATAATTTTAGATAGATCTTTGAAATATTTATATCCTTAAGCTTTTGAAATCCAATCGATTTATCCTCTCTAAACCTTTGTTTTAACAATTTTTACAATATTTAATACAAATTTTGCAGTTTGTTTTGATTCCATCTATTTTTGTCTCTCTCATTTTCAATTGTTTATTTTTATAACAAACTCTCAAGTTCTTAGGTGATCAACCAAACCACCTAGGGTACCTTAGATCCTTTCAAGGCTTGTGGATTCTAAGGTAAAACTATTTAGTATGGATTCTTTTAATTTCCAAAAATGATTTTTTCTATCGCTATAGTTTTCTTACACTAGAAGGAGGGCCTCTAGTTGATTTCATCATCTAAATCAATGTGCAAACACCACTTGCATTTTTTATCCTTTTCACAATAATGTACTTATTACATAAAAGTTAATTTGAGTGATCTAAAACACTGACATATCTGAGCCTTGGTACCTTGTTTTTCTAATTTTTTATACTAGAGCATGTGTAGTTAAAACTTACAAATACGCTAGTCCTTGGTTGTCTAAATCCTCAAACACTACTCCAATTTACCCCTTTTTTTCATTTTCCCATTTTTTCTCAGCACTATCTCAAATACATTGGGATAAATTCAAATACACGGATAAATTCACAATAGCCATTTTTCCAATTTTTTCCAACACTGCCTCAAATATGTTGGGTTAAATACACTATAGCTAATTTACTCTTTTGCATTTACAAAAAACTATTTTAAAATTTTCACTTTACTATACTTTTCCTATTTCTACACTTACATTTTTACAAATTTTTTTAACTACGCTACATCTTGTTTACACTACAACTCAAATAAGCTATTAAGTAAGCTGCTCAATTAAGATGTCAAATAAGCTAATAAATAAGCTATCAAATAAACTATCAAACAAGTTGCTACTATAGCTCATCTATACCATTAAATCCTATGAAAAATCTACCTAATCCATTATCTCTACATTGTTTATGCCTTTTGTACCAACCATATTACTTCTTAACATAGTTGGTATGGCCTCAAACCAAAACTCCGCTTGCATCTATGACTTCAAAGACCCAACCATTATTGAACGTCGTCAAACCCTTATGCGTATCTAACAAAATTTCCTATATACAGATATAAACAAGGACTACTACAACTTAATTTGCATAAAAATACAAGGTGAATTATGTATCCCACACAAGAAACTTGATTCCAAGCCCTATGTTGAGATCATCCACAAAAATAGGAAGAAATTTATTCCTTCTCCATATAACCACATTAAACTATCTAAAATATATATAAACATGCTTGTGCAATTAGTAGATGCTTACAATGATGATGAGGTAATAGCAAGTGAAGAAGCTAGTTTAGACTAGCAATAAGAAGAACATGATGAGTTTGGGGCCTATTATGAAACTAACACTCATTTAGGGGATCTATTATAATGATTCATCCCTAAAGTATTTATGTTTAACTCTATACCTCTTATCTTAGTCATACACCAAGCTCCTGTGACCTTCATGACTAAATTTTTCAACCCACTTCTTTGTTTGCTTCTACATTTACTTATACACATTTTGTTACAGTGCCACAACCTCTACTAGTTTCATCCATGTCACAACCATTTACATTTTTAGTTGGTCGTTCTATGAAATCTCAAATACCATATGTGTTTCATAACCCATCTATGCCTGATATACCCTTCATTCATCACATTTCAAGTGCAATCCTCCTTTTCCATGTTCAACCCTCTTGCAACATCAGTTACCTAACCTCTCCATTCCATACCATTATCTATTTTAGAATCACTAATTGTCTAGTAATTAGCACAACCTACAGGAGCTCCACAAGGCCTCAATAAAGCCTTCTAGATGATTCAAAACATTATTGAGGTGCTACTAAGGCTTAAAGCTAGCACTACTTCAATGGTGAAAGTTATGAACTTTTACCAAGATGACCGCATCATTTCAACCATTCAACAAATAATTCTTTATGCAAGCATATCAATCTCTCATTTAACTAAATATAACAATAAGTGTCATCCCACTGCTTACCTCATTTCCTTTTGTTCTAAGTGCCTACTATTACAAGCTTGGCCACACACTATATTGTTCATGTTACCTATGTCTTTTCCCAGAAATGCTTTAGATTGGTATCATATGCTACCTAGAGGTTTAATGTTCGACCTAGCTAAATTAATAACTTACTTTGTTAACTATTTTAAGTACAACTTAAGGCTAGACACAACATTAGACTAGCTCATGAAAGTGAGGTAGGAGCCCCTTAAACTTCTCCAAATTTTCATTTAAAGATGGAATGCTGCCCTCAACAGAATTCTCGAGCCCATTTGTGAAATGCATCTTTTGACCATTTTCAAGGGAATGATCAACAAATTCATTTAAGTCAAAGCTTTATTACTTAGAACCCTGATCATTGAGCCAAGCCTTCTCACAAGTTAAGAACATTGAGGAGGCTACTAAAGCTACCAAT
This sequence comes from Gnetum montanum, assembly GCA_015680685.1. Lineage (NCBI taxonomy): Eukaryota > Viridiplantae > Streptophyta > Gnetopsida > Gnetales > Gnetaceae > Gnetum > Gnetum montanum. The sequence continues at coordinate 659,418 of MNCI01015132.1, forward strand.
GATCTAGCCTATGTAACCTATAAAAACCAACACACGAGGATGAATAAGGATGAGACAAAACAAGCACAAACAACCATGGTCACAGTAGCAAAAGATACAAGACATGCAGACACACAAAATTCACTACCACACAACACATCTTCTAACCCATCTCAACTATCTACTTCATATGCTTCTAACCATCCAAGACCAAAATTTAATTACAAAGATAGTTCTAAGTATGCTAAGTTGCCCATGAAACCATAAGCTCGTAGACTATGACTATTTTTAAGCAACTATTCTAGGAGATTAAAGAATAGTTGCTTAAAGATAGTCATATTCTAGTTGCCTTGTCTCTTACAAGTGTCCTCAAATAGTTGCCCTCCTCCTCCTCTTCTCAATACCATACGTGTTTGCAAGTACTAGGTTCATTATGTTTATGTAGATGACAAGGCAACAACCAACGTAATACAATTTACCATCATTGACCAATTACGTGTAATTGAAAATATCCAAGAAACCTTTACCTCTACATTCAAGTCATTCAATGCATCATAGGTAGCAATACAAGGTTCTATCTCCTCAGACTTTGTAGCTGGGGAACATTTTTCCACATCCATCAGTTTTCTAATGGTTGAAAAAATACTTGGTTTTAACTTGATCCTAGAAAGACCATGGTTGGCTATGGTTCAAGTAGCCTCATCTCCTATACACCAATAGATTCACTTGCCATATGAGGATGGTGAAATTATAATTCATGGGGATAACATGTATTTACCATCTATTAACAATATCAACATTCAACAAGGATCAGAAGTGAATTTTTGAGATGAAACTCCTGACATTCAAGTTGGGGCCAACAATAACAATAATGTTAACATCACCAATCCTACAACACTAAATGACAAACAAGAATACCAACCACTTGCCATATTGAATAATAATAATGATTAACATAGAATCGTGCAATAGGAGTTCTTTGATTTATTGAAAACCAAATAAGAAATTCACAGTCAACACCCCATTCATTCTTTTATCAATGATCATTTGTTTTCTTTTGTGGCCTTATACCATGTTTTCGCATTGCTATTATGTTGGTATTCTATTTTAAAATTTTCTCAAGCTTGCTAGATGAGTGTAGTCATGCCCTTTCATGGCCTAAAATTGGTAATACCATGGCCTACTAGGGCCTAAAACTGGTGAAGCCATGGCCTGCCAGGGCCTAAAACTAGTGAGTGTAATAGCCTCTTCTTTCTTTCCCTTGTACATACATTATGACCTATTCACTTCATTGCATTATTTACAATTTTTACTTTAACAGTTATGCCTAATTTTATATTTTTTATTTTATTACATCACATTATTGAATTTTACTTTGTAGCCTTATTTTTTTAACATGTGGCCTAAATTTGTTGTCTATAGAAAACATAAAATGTAAAAATATAAAACATAAACTAAAAATAAAAATCTGTATTCAAGAAGCTACGTTGAACTAGAGCCAAAATACAACATCATGAGCCCAAACATAGCTAGGTGGCCCATAACCATTGTCATAGCTAAATAGTGTAACATGAGTTTAACATTTTTTTCAAGTAGTTACATGAAAAACATAGGTTGGATATTTTGATGAACAATTGACATGAAACCTATAAAGCCCTTTGATAGTACGATTTACACTAAAACATGTATCCTAGATAAAAAACACTAGGGTCTAGGAGAGTTAAAGATCTCAATAACACTAGCTTATGAGCTTGGAATAGTTAAAAATGCTATGGTCAAAGAGGAAAATCTCAAACATGCTAAGGTTTCTTTGATTTGAATGCTCACACAATGACTTTCCTTTGCCAAGAAAATCCCAAATAACAAAAACACTACCCCTAAAGAGTCAAAAACTCTAATTCATAATTTTCCCAATACTTTGTATCAAATATGTTGCTTATATATGCACAAAATTGTAGATACACTCCATGTTTAAGCCTAAGATCATGGAATATATAGTGTTTGTTCACTTGAAGAATTCTAATCTGATTTCAATTAACCATGAAAGCTCTATAAAGAAGAAATTTGAAGCATGAAACCTTGTTACACTACATTTCCAACCCAGAGAGGCCAAAAAACCCTAATCTAGGATTTGGAAAATCTCAAATACATTGTCACTTGGTGGTTTTATGATCCTAGTCTATCCTAATATGCTATTGATATGAAATTGAAAATGAAATTGATGGCACATGCTGATATTTCATGGAAAATTTCATGCTCCAACCTAAACATGTTGCACCTAATTACCCAAATAGTCCAAGTCCAATCCAAACATGCTATGAGATTGAAATTAAAATTGAGATTAACTTTACACTTTGACACTTGATTGGAAATTGGTTTTTCTAGCCAAAAATGCTACCCATGTGCTCAATAATGTTAACATGTGGATCCCATAGAGCATAGATAAAACATATCAAAGGTTAAACATGCTAGATTAATGAAATTTACATTGAAATTAACTTCTTACACTACCTTCTATTTTAAAAATTGATTTTATAGCCTACTATACTACCCATCATAGCCTAATATGTTGTCATATGGAGCCTACAAAGCTTAAACAACAATACCAAAATCCAAAAATGTTAGGCCAATAAATTGAAAATGAAATTAACTCAAATATGTTGTAGGCCTCAAGTTAAAAGTGAAATAGACCGAATACACTACCCTTTTAGAGAAAAATTGACATCCATAGCTTAAAACATTGTCCTTTTTCTCTAATACGTTGACATATGATCCCATCAACTCTAGATCCAAGATACCAAGTGCTCAATACACTAGGGTAGTAAATTTGATAATGAAATTACCCTAGAAACGTTGTGAATCTTAGATCTATGGTCTACACATTACTTGCTTTAGTCAAAAATACTGACATATGGACCCGACAACTCTAGACTTCAAGCAGAAAAGGTTCAAACACACTATGCTGATGAAATTGATAATGAAATTAGTCCAAACACATTGATAAACCTCCATCCATAGTTAATAGATTACTTGTATGGTCAAAAACACTAACACATGGACCCCACAGCTCCATATTTGAAGTCCTAAGAGTCAAAAATGCTAAGACAAGGAAATGGCTAGCTTTTTTGACATAAATATGCTGTCAATCAAATCTATATAGTCTACACACTACTCAAAATAGCCAAACACACTATCAACCCAACCCATGATGCCCATACACTACCATACTAACTCAAACACATTAACAGTAAAGAGTATTTGGTCATTTATAGCTTATTTCACATCAAAACAAATCATTTTCATTGTTTTTGGTCTTTTTCATTGAATTATAGCCTATCTTGACCATATAATGACCTAAATAAATAATTGATATAATTTATTACATTATTTTAACCTTTTTTAACCTTGTTTCACCTTATTTTACCTTATTTTGACATTATTTAGGCTTATTCTACCTTGTTCTACCTTAATTTACCTTGTTTTACTTAGTTTACCTTATTGTGAACTTATTTTGCCTTGTCTTGTCTTATTTTACTTTTTCTTTACCTTACCCTACTTTATTGTGCTTTATTATTATATTATTTTGCATTATTTTAACATTTTTTAACAAAAATATTATGTAGATGTTGCTTAATATTATTATGTTAACATGCAGGATTAGGCTAAGAAGATGTGGGAACAATTAGACTTGCCTCTAAGCCTAAGGAGATCCTTCTAGTGATATGAATCAATCAAATGATCTTAAATACTTAAACCTTGAGCCTAGAGGCCTTTTGACCATATAGCCTTAATGCTCTAGAATGGCATAACTACTCTTGATCTAGAAGCTTGAAACATCACAGAAGATTCCCTACTGGAATTCACCATTTCAAGCCATAACGATGAGGAGAAAACACCAAAAAATAAGTTCCAAACTTACAGGTCAGTCTACCCAAGACATCACCAAAGCCCTACAGGCCAACAAAGAAACGTTCACATGGTCATTATTACTTCTAATGTTAACATGTTTGCTTTTAGTGTTGTTGGCCTTTTTTTATAGACTTGAACGAATACTTGGCATTAATGAACCTAGTAGCTTATAACAAGGGAGCCTGCATGACCCTCTATATTGTTGGCATCTCAAAGCACTACAAACTTTATACACCTTTGCAAAGTAAGATACATAGTTCTCAAGTTCTATCAAGTTCCATCTCATGGTGGCCAATGTTTACTTGTTATCTTATGCAACCTCATTTTAATCTCTAGTTTCTTTAACTTTCTTTATTATTCTCTCCAAGTTATTTTTATAGGATGAGCCTTAGTTCATCATAGAGGTATGACTCTACAATAGTGGATTATCATATGATCTCGACACATGAGATTCAGTTAGCTTGTTTGATCATGCTAACAATGCTTATCTCATATCATTACTGCTACCTTTTTTTCATCATAGCCATTCATCAACTTTATCCTACCTTACCCTTAATAATAATGAAAAAATATTTTTGACATTTACGCATCATGGCCATGTGACATCCTCTATAACATGGTCCAACAATCAATTCACTGAATCAAACACACTTCATTTAGAAAGATCACAAAAACTTAACCTTGGCATAAAGCCTAAAGAAGGTTTCACTCTCATAAGATAAAAAAAATAAGAAATGCTAATAAAGTCAAGAGGCCAAAGTATCTGCTATTGAAGCATTGACTTACCCAAATCCAAGTATAGGTAGCCAGTTAATCAAGCGTGATGCCATAACCATGATGTCAAAACATTTGGAATTTCCTATTAACCTATTTGACCATTTCCAAATAGTGAATGTGTCCAAATCTCTTGCTTCAAATCATTTCCATTCCATGTTGATCTTACTTCATAATCAAGAGCACTCCTTGGTATGATTCAATAGCTACCAAATCAACTATGGAGAGGGAAGCGTTGCTGATGAATCTACTATGGTGTTTCACATTTTTTGTTGATATATTTCATGTTAATTTTCAAAACATCAACATAGAGGGGCCAATGAAACATCTCAAAGAAAATTTATGATGCAAAAAAGAAGCCTTGTAACAAGATTTTATTATGTAATTTTGATCAGTTCAAGAGCAAAAACAAATGTCTTGATTTTCCTTTAAAAAATTCACTTTGTGATCTTGTTTTATCAAAATCATAAAATATTTTCACTTTGTAAGATGTAAATCATGACATAAAGTGTCTAATACACTATGAATTATACCAAAGCAGCGTATTTGAGCCTTCAATTGTCAAATACGCTACCAAAAATGCTACAATTAAATTCATAGCAATCAAAAATGCTGGTGACAAAAACATTGTGTAACCATCCAAGAAGCCTATCAAAACCTAAATAATGAAGAAATAGCAAATTGTGGTCACTTTAAGTAAGAATTGACATCATTGTTATGACCTTTTGGACCTCTTTTTGGCAAGTAAACCTTTTTTTTTGGCAAGAGAGATCTTTTTTGGCAAGTACATCACTAAAAGCACTAAGAACATATTGTAGAATCTATTTCAAGAGTAGACTAACTAAGATAGATACATGTAAGATAGTTGCAAAACACACACTTCCTACCTACACTAGATCTTCAACAACAATTTTAGAGAGATCTCTGAAATATTTGTATTTTCAAGCTTTTTAATGCTACTCAATCTATACTCTCTAAACCTTTATTTTTACAAATTTTTACAATATTTAATACAAAGTTTGTATTTTTTTTTTTGGCCACATTTTTCTCATCCCTCTCATTTTCAATCATTTATCTTGATAACAGACTCTTACATCCTTAGGTAATCAACTAGATAGCCTAAGGCACCTTAAATCCTTTTGATACTCGTGGATTCTAAGGTAAAACAATTCTAAGTGGATTCTTGCAATTTCTAGCCTTGATTTTTTCCATTGTTACAAAGTGAAAAAAATTATGATAGAAATATTGGAGGGCACCTACTTGAAACATAATATCAAACTTTTTGTAACATTTACATTCTTTAAATATCAATTATTCTCCTTACTTTAGATTGTGAGGAAGCAAAAATAGAGAAAAATTCTTATGAAAGGCATCAAATGATTATTTAGCAAAGAGTATTTACAAAACCATTAGCTTTTTGGAACTTGGCAGAAATATACTAAACATCAATATACTTCTCTAGGTACTTCTACTATACAAAATGAATGTTCATCTCAATATGTTTTCTTTTATCATGATAAATTGGATTTTAAACAACCTTGATTACTGCTTAATTATCACAATGTACTGTAATAGTCTTAGGAACATCAATACTACTATATGTAAGGAATTTCTCAATCCATATTACATCATCAATAGTTTCTTGTAATGCATGGTATTTAACCTCCATAAATGAAAGAGGGAAAACCTATTACTTTTTACATTTTTAGCTTATGATATTTTCATAAATTTAAATTAGGAATCAAGCATAGAAGCTTCTATCAATGGTATCACCACCCCAATCTACATTTGTATAAAGTTCCATAACCTTTAATGATTTAGTCTTCAATAACAATCCATAGGAGAGTGTACTTTTAATATATCATAAGTTCATGGTGGTCTCCTACATATGATGTTTTTGCATTACCGATACTAATTAGTTAACAATATATTAAATATTTGGTCTTGTATTCATATAATACATAAGGATACCAATGATTTTCTTATATTGTGTAGCATCAATGATTTCTCTTTTAATACTAATTTTGAATCCAAGATTCATAGGTGATAAGTAGAAAGGTACCCGTATGCCCAACCATATGAATCACAGGCATTCATGTACAATCTAGTTGAGTTCCCGCAAACTTTAATTACCAAGTACGCTAGAGCTAAACAGTGAGTTCGTGTTGTCTATTCGTTGTCTTCCCAATCCCACTTGTGAAATACAAGTGTATGGTTAAGTGTGGCTAAAGCATAAGATTTTTATCATTTTATGCTTTATTGATTTGATCACCTAAAAAAATAATGAAAGTGAGAGTAACTAAATGCTAAGTAAACTATTATCTAATATAGCCTAACACAAGTAACCATCCCATTTCCTAGACACATTCTGAACTTCGTGTAAACATTGCTGGGTTATCAGAAGCTAACCGTTTCTAAGCTACCAAGTGTCACACGTATGTTCGAAGGGGTCATGATTTTGTATTCTAATTAGTTGGTTAATTAATCAAAATTAATTATTGAATGGATAACACTAATGTAAACTACATGAAATCATGATATGTAAATGCATAAAGAAAGAAAGTTTCAAGTGCTGCAAGGATCAATCAAAGAGCTCGTATTTATTGCCAACACAATGGTGTGTTCAAATACGTCAATGCTTGAATAAAGATTTGATCACACTTAGACATCTTGCTGTGGGAACTTGGAAAATATTCTAACTCTCAAATGAACAAACTGCAAGAGTTTCCCTACTTGGCTTCCAAAACTACCCCCAAATTGTGTGCCAAATGGTTGTATTTATAGGCCTAGGAGTAACCTTGCGATATCACATGCCCAATATCGCATCTTGGGCTGTGATATCACAAACCCGAAATTGCGACCGTTTGGATATTGGAGCTTAAGTAAAACAAAATTCATCATACCCCCACGACTGAATGAAAACTCATCCTCAAGTATAGAAGAACAAAAACAAGTCCCTTACAAAATATATTAGGAGGTATGGAATGTTTAATTGACATGCAGAATGACATAGAGGAAACAGAAAAATATAGAAGTGCCCAAGCATACAACATTACAATTGTGTACAAAATTAGGTGTTCATGACAATAGGAAAGAACACCCTTAGATCCAATGAAATCCAACCCCTCTTGGCAATATGAGAATGAGGGAGAGGTAGAAGAGATCTAGCGGTCATGAACAATCTCTCATGAGTGATAGTGTGGCATCATCCTTGGTGAAGATAGTCCCGCTTCCAGTCCATGCTCCCCACTACAATAACAACAAAATAAAGGATTAGTATACAAAGTGTAACACATAGTAGTTGAATACCTTGTCTCGTCAATGATTTTATTTAGCTAAGTTGTAATTGCAATAGATTGGTTACTTGATGATGTTAGTGGGAAGACTGACAAATGGGTTAAGTAAGAGAAGCGATCAATAAAATTCAGAAAAAGCTTAACACAAGGAATATCAAAAAGAGGGTATAGAATTTCACAATAATAAAAAGAAGGAATTCACTAAAGACAGTTGTGAAGATGTGCACAATTGGATGGCATTGATGGGGTAAATAAAAAGAATTCAATCGTAAAAATGTCTAAGGTTAAGAAAGTTAACTGAACCAAACCAAAAGATACACAAGTGGGTCCTCCCCAAAGCAGGTACACGTCTTTTATGCCCTTGCATAACTTCAAACCAAAGAGTCCATGGGAACCATGGATGATGAATGATTACGAAAACTTAAGTACAAAAACCTAGAAGTAACAAACTAAGAAACCTGACACATGAAACCAGAACATCAGATCAAAACATGAAACCTGGTAGTGAGGTGAGGCATGAAAAGCATAGATGAATGAGAGAGAGAATGAAATGGAGTTCCTAATTATGGTCACATGAAGTCCCTTGTGGAGTTCATGATTAAGTGACTTAGTAGGGTCCATCCTTAGTCTAGACCAAAACCAACCACTTTCAGTGACTTCGCATTGACATTCTAAGACTAGTCCATCCCCTGAGACATAAGAATCCTCCCACAAAACAACCATCATTCCAAATTGGAGAAGAAGTAGAAAGTGAGCTAGGACCTTAGTTAGAGAAGACAAGACAAGTCCCATAACTAATGCTTGTAGCCCTTTTATTTGGTCTAAGGGATGTGCTTTGAATTCCCCTTTTTTTTTAAATGGGAACCACACCATGTAAAAACCTATGCATTTTCACATTTATTTTGTCCAAGGGGTGTGCTTTGAATCCTCATCCATTTTTTTTATGAGGACCATACCATGCAAGGACTTATTCAACTTCCTATTGTGGGATGACATAGAACAATGAGAAGTTTACAAGAACACCCTCACACACAGGAAAATGGAAAAGCACAACCAAGATTGCATCCCTTTGAAGCCACACCTTGTCTAAACCTTTGATTCCTTCCCAATTCTAGAAACTACACAAGTTACAAATTTATTAAGGTTGTATTAATGAAAAAGGGACTACACATTTCCAAGATAAGGAAAACCATAGAGTGTGTGGATGGGTGGATGATGTGGACTCACTACCTATTACATGAAAAGAAACCATGTCCTAGTTATCAATGATGACATTCAAAGTCAGAAACCAGACATCAATAATCAAATCAAAAATGATACATACCACCATCGAGTAGCACATTACCATTGTACTTGGCACCTTATCAGAAAAAAGAGTAGAGAATTATACCAAACATAAGAAAACATAAAAGAAAGTAAAAGAGTATTCAAGAAATATTAAATATACTAACGATGGTGTAAAATAGAAGTTAGAAAAGATCAATAACCTAAAAAACAAAAAGATGTAAAACAAAGAATATGAAAACAAAAAGTTGTAAGACCAAAAATGTATAAAACAAAAAAGTCAAAAGACTAAGGAGCCATGTAAAGTGTTAGTATGGATGGCCATCTCTCCCATGACTAAGTTGGAAGGAGGAGATCCAAAAGATTGAGCATGGTTGTCCATCCGACGAGGTGTCTGTTAAGTTCATTGGCTTGGGCTCATGGAAAGGTTTCAATTGTTGGATGTTGACTAATTATTTCTTGTCTATGCTATTAGGTTTATAGATAATCATGGCCCCAGATGGAAAATTCTCATCAATAATGTAAGGTCCTTCCCACAACATTTGAAATTTGGTTCATTGAGGTACATGTGCAAGATTTCAATAGAAAACCTTATCTCTTGGTTGAAACTTCACTTTTCTTATTTTTAGGTCATGGCATTTCTTATTGAATGCCTTATGCATTTCATTGGATGATAAGGCCATTAACCAATTTTCATCTAGCAAGTTGAGGTTCATTAATCTTTCCTTTCGTGCTAGACTTAGATCCATGTCAAGGTCACAGGCTATAGAGAGTGTACGGAGCTCGAATTGATGGGCAGTGTTGGTAGTCTTCCATACACGAGCTCATAGGGAGAAAAACCTATGGGAAGCTTCCATGTGGAGTGATAGGCCCAAAGGGCATCATTTAATTTGGTGCTCTAGTTCCTTTGGTATTTGCTAATAGTGCACATCAAAATTTTTGTAATCTCCCAATTAGTCACCTAAGCTTGACCATTGGCTTGAGGATGATAAGGTGTTGTAAGTTTATGCTCAAGTCCCAAGTGCTGCATAAGTTGTCAAAAAGTGGCACCTATGAAATGAGTTCCATTGTCAAAAATTAATGCACAAGGCACACCAAACCTATTTATCATATTCTATTGTACAAACCAAGTAGCAGTAGTGGATGTATAGTCAATGATGGCTACTACTTCTACCCACTTAATGATATAGTCACCTATGACTATTATATATGCCTTTCCATTTGACAAAGGTGAAATGGAACCCATATAGTCAATGCTCCAAATATCAAATGGCTCGAGAGGCTAAATCCATTGCTATGGCCCTTCCATTTGAGTCATCATTCCACCATCCCTCTAACAATGATCACAACCACGGACGAATTAGTTTGCATCCTTGAAGATTGTTGGCCAGTAATATCCTACCATGACGATGTTTATGGCTATGCATCTCCTAGCATAATGGCCTCCACAAGGGCCTTTGTGAGCATCCTAGAGAATGTGGAGATCTGTGTCAGGGACACACCAAGGTACCAGGCCATTGGAACATACTTTGTAAAGATTCCCATTAATTTTCATGAAATTCTTAACCTGGTAAAGAAATTGTTGTTTCTTCCAAGTGTCTAGCCCTTGTGGTAGTTCTTGCTTAAGTAGATAAGTAAGAATGGTGTCATACCATTTTGGTTCATTGGGCATCTATGCATTAATTGTGAGGAAAAATTCATTAGGAAATTGACTAGATAAGGGGCTTTCTTTCTTCTTGTCGTCCCATCTTAACTATGATAAGTGATCAATGACCACATTTTCGACACCCTTTCGATCTACCATTGTGAGATTGAACTCTTGCAAAATCACCAGCCACCGTATGACACAGGGGGTCACTATTAGTTTATTCATTAAAAACTAGATGGCACTATGATCTGTGTGCACGAACACTTTATAACCAAGCACATAGTGCCTGAACTTTTCTAAGGCAAACACCACTACCATCAACTCTTTTTCCATAGTGGTGTAGTTCAACTATGCACCTGTGATACTCCGACTTATGCAGTGAATGTAATATGGACGTTTTTGATCATCCAATTACATAAACACTAACCCCAAAGCATGAAATGGCCTAGACCAATTAGGTGCTTGTAGAATTAGGGTTTCAATAAGCTTCTACTTCAATTGTTGAGATGTTATTTCACATGCAAGGGTCTAGAAAAATGGTGCATCTTTCTTTATTAATTCAACCAACGACTTGGCGATTTTGGAAAAATTCTCAATCAAGCACTGGTAGCAGCCAGTATGACCAAGGAATGACTACACTTATTTAACTATTTCTGGTTGACAGGTTATTCCTTGAATGACTTATCTTTTCAGGGTCCACCTCGATTCCTTCTTTTGAGATACATTGCCCTGAGACTGTGCCCTCTTGGATCATAAGATGGCTCTTTTGCCAATTGAGCTAGAGGTTTATTTCAACACATCTCTTCAACACCTACTCAAGATGGTCCAGGGCTTGCTCGAACATGGCTCCATAGGTAGAAAAGTCATCCATAAAGACTTTTACCCCACTACTGATTTGTTATTGGAAGATGTTAAGGACTAATTATTGAGATGTAGCTAGGGCATTACATAGACCGAATGGCATCTAACGGTAAGAAAAAGTCCCCCAAGGACTTGTGAAAGTCATCTTCACCTGGTCCTCTAGTGCGATCTGGATTTGGTTATAGCCACTATAAGCATCCAAAAAGCTATAATAGCTGTGCCTAGAAATGGTGTCTAGCACTTGGTCAACAAAAGGCAACAGAAAATGATCTTTGAAAGTTGCTATATTAAGTAGCTAGAAGTTGATGCACACCAGCCATTTGCCTCCTTTGTTGGGCACAATCACAAGTGGACTAACCCACTCACTATCTACAATAGGGTAGATGAATCCTGCCTTGAGGAGTTGCTCAATATTCTCTTTGATAATATGCTTTAATTTGACATTCAAATGACACTACGACTATCATTTTAGCTTAATGGCAGGGTTAGTGTATATTTGATGCTAGCATATTCTTTGATCTATTCTAGTGAGCTTGGAATATGACCAAGTAAAGGTTGTTGACCATTTTTCCATAACCTTCATCAACATCGTCTTTTTTCCTGCAGTAAGCTTGGCATTAATAATGATCAATCTTCCATTTTTTAAGAATACATACTCCATTATAATCTGTAATGTCTTTAATTCAAGGGCTTCTTGTTTAAAATTATCAAGAATCTCCAACTCTCCCCAATTGATATCATCATTTACACTCGTAGAGAGCTAGTGATGAACTTGCTCAAGTTCATCCATACTTGCAACATATTTACACATTAGGCCCTCAATAGGTTCCATGCATAATTTACTACTGCTAGAATCAGCTATTAGCCACTAGGTTCCTTCTTGTTTTGTGGCTGCCATGTATAGACCTCTTTGGATTTTAGCTTCTAGTGCACACTGCTTGCATGGAGAGATAGATGTTTACTGACCATAGCTTCTACACACAATGGCACCTTGAATCACTGTACACAATACATGGAACCCTCTTCTTCTTGATCTTTCCAAATTCATTTTCTTTAGATATCTCCAAGGAAAGATCTCTAACACCCATTTTGGCATCAACAGTGCTTAACCATGCCCTTCACATAATAATTGGAAAGTCCCCCTTGCAATTCTCGACCTTGATTACTAGGAAGTCGGTAGGATATGACCACCCACAAGTGGTGGTTATGATGTCCTCTACCAGTCTCAATGGAACAATGATGGACTGGTCTGCTAGCTCCAACTTGATGTTGCTCTTCTTCAAGGGAGGAAGGTTCAACATAGTATACATCTCATGTGAGATCAGATTAACACTAGAACTAGAGTTAAGAAGAGCTTTACAAGGCTCATTCCCAATAATTTGAAAATATACTAAGGGACTCCCAAGATCAGCTAACTTCCTAGGCAGGTTACTGGCTTGAATCCAATCAGATATAGCATGGATCAACATTACAGTATGGATTCAAGAGGGATTTTGGTTCAAAAGGGACTCAGATAAAGGTGAGGTAGAGGAAGGTGGAGGAGTAGGGCTACCAACCACTGATGTGTCTGAGGGCTTTGGTGGATTTCGAGGTTGGAAGAAGGATCTTTTCCTTGATCATGGTTCCAACCCACTTGGTTGGTTAACCAATTGCAGATTAATTGCCCTTGTAGCATTTCTTTGCTATGGTTGGGCAAGTAATTCACACTGCATGGATGGAGCAAGTGGTAGCTATGTAGGAGGTAGAGGAGTAGGTGTAGAAATAGAAGGAGCATGAGGATAGTAGGTGGCATCCCTCCTTAGATATGATGGTTGGTACACTTCAAGAGGGTAGTGGTCAGGTTGGTAAGTAGCAACATGACCAAAGGAGTCCTGTGAAGATGAAGGTTGTTGAACATAATAACCATAGGGATTAGCTTACTGGTAAGGGTACTGCTATCTTGGAGGTGCCAACACCCATGATTGTGGTTACTACCACTACTGGTACAATTCATAGGATTGCAATGAAGTTCCACTTGGATAGTACTATTGTGGTTGGTGAAACTATCGAGAGTTGCCTTATGGATAAGGAAATATTTTGGGTGTTTGCCTTTGTGCAAGTTGTGGATGTAAGACATACACCCCAGATTCCTGCACGTGTGATACAATTGGATAACATCCCTTAGGATGTTCATACTGGCAAATGTAACACCCACCATCATCATCTGATTCGTTGTCCACAACCATCTCTATCATAGCCATCTTACCCTTACCCTTAGATATGGCACATTCAGCTTCCTTACATCTTCAATGCTCATGTTCACCACTTTGCACCTTGGACTTTTCAGCAATTTTTAAGATATCTTGAAACTTATTATCCATGGAGTCCCATAATCAATCAACCTTAGCCTTGATTTTAGATTAACCACCTCATCTCTAGTTAACTCATCCTCACTGTCACAAAATTGAACCCTCCTTTTGTGGATAGAAGGATCCCTATTGTATTCCTCTACACTTTTTCACTTTCTCAATTCTCCCTCCTCCTTGGCTACCTACTCAATCAACTTTTGGATCCAACAGGTGCTTAACTCTGTCAATCTCCCTTGAGCATAGACACCAAGGGTTTTTCTTGTTTCAAACCACAACTTGTCTATGATATAACAAAGTTAATCAAGCTGAGAGTATCCACGACTAGGATACTTATGCAACAAAGAGTAGTATCGACCAATAGCAGCATCCAAGGGCTCATGGTTCCCACCCTTGGATCTACTTCCTTAGATTGGATACTTAGGAGTACATTTGATATTTATCATTGAATAATTCTAACATCATACTCCACTGTTGGATCGATTCTGGCTCTAAGGACCGGTACCAGTTTTCTACTTCCTTAATAAGTGTTCTTGGGAATAATTTCAACTTTTTCCAATCATTCTCAATATTCTGCAAGACACATGCATTCTGAAAGGCTTGGAGATAATTTTGCAGATCAGCATCGTAGCCTCCCTCAAACCAAGGGATGTTGTTCATATCTAGCCTCTTTATTCTACTATCCTTTACATGCCTTGTTGGAATCCTTACAACCTTTGCAATATTTAGCATGATCTGAGTGGAAAGTAGAGGTTCATCAAGGCCATGGTGATGGTGCCTACAATGTTCTCTACTAATGCTTCTTTCATAGTAGTTAGTCTCCCTAGATTGCCCACACCTTCGATTGTGACTGTCCTAATGGTCCCTTCTATTGTTTTGGTCCTATCAGTCACCTCCATCATGGTCATTCCCTCTACAACCATGATTTGAGCCAAATGAAGAAAAAGAAGATAATGAAAAGTAAGAGGAAGGAGAACTTGCATCATTCCAACGCCTATCACCCTTTCTTCAATGATAGCAACCATGATCGCGATCGTGACCTCCATTTACCCCCTTATCATGACTTGCTCCTCTAGATCCATTTTTGTCATTGAATCCATTCTAACTAGAACTAGGATTGTGGATTGTGGATTGCACGTTTTGGTTGAGGGCCCCTTGACCAAAGTCAAAGAGAGGAGTATCACCAAAGGAAAAGCCCCCAAAGAAGTGCTCACCTCCATCCAATGGGCCAAGTGGAGGTGGAAAAGTGTTCAATCCCTTGCCCTTCACAAGCTCATGTTGGTGCTCCAACTGATAATCCCTTAACCTTTGTGCTTCAGTGGGATGATAATCCCTTGAATTGGGATCTCACATCTCATACTCCCCATGGAGATGTTGAAGTCCATGTCATGCCAGCATTAGCTGGAGTATAGCTAGAACAGATCAATTCGGTGGCAACATAATGTTGCCTTTCATGTCATGCCACAACAACATTTCATTTTGATGTAAGATAAAGGTGAAGTCTAGTACATACTCCTTAGGATGAGCATATACCACCTAGTATTGTTGAGGCACCTAGCTTGCCCTATGCAAAGATATACTCCTATAAGAAGAATACATTTTATGTTAATGAATCTATATGTAGTGTGCAATGAAGATTTAATTTAATTATAATAATAATTTTTTTTGTAAGATTTGACTCTTAGGGTTCGAATAACGAGGTTACTAAGTTTCACTAAGTTTAGATAGCACACATAGAACTAAAGTCCCCAACAACAGTGCCAATGATGAGTGGTGAGGTACCCCTACACCCAACCATACAAATCATAGGCATTCACATGTGATCCGTTCAAGTTCCATAGACTTTAATTACTAAGTACGCTAGAGCTAAATAGTGAGTTCATGTTGTCCATTCATTGTCTTCCTAGTCCCACTTGTGAAACACAAGTGTATGGTTAAGTGTGACTGAGGCATAAGATTTTTATCGTTTTATGTTTTATTGATTTGATTGCCTAAAAAAATAATGAAAGTGAGAGTAACTAAATGCTAAGTAAACTATTATCTAATCTATCCTAACACAAGTAATCATCCCCACTTCCTGAACTTCATGTAAACATTGCTAGGTTATCAAACACTAACCGTTTTTGAGCTACCACGTGTCACATGTATGTTTGAAGAGGTTGTGCTTGTGTATTCTAATTAGTTGCTTAATTAATCAAAATAATTTTTGAATGGATAACATTAATATAAACTACATGAAATCACGATATGTAAATGCATAAAGAAAGAAAGTCTCAAGTGTTGTAAGGATGAATCAAAGAGCTCGTCTTTATTACCAACACAATGGTATGTTCAGGTACATCAATGCTTGAATAAATATCCGATCACACTTAGACCTCCTACTATAGGCACTTGGAAAATATTCTAACTCTAAAATAAACAAACTACAATAGTTTCCCTACTTAGCTTCCAAAACTTCCACTGAATCATGTGCCCAAGGGCTATATTTATAGGCCCAAGAGTAACCCTACGATATCGCATGCCCGATATCGTATCTTGGGTCACAATATCGCATACCTAATATCGTGTACTTGAAATTGTGGCCGCTTCAATATTGGAGCTTAAGTAAAACATGATTCATCAATAGGAATATGACATTATTTGTACTTCATCATATTATGTTTCTCTAATAGATCAATTGTATACTTCATTTAAAATAATTTTATTTCATTTATCTTTTGTCTCAACTCCATTCCCAAATAGTAGGGTGCTAGACCAAGATCTAAAATGTCAAATTGTGAGAATAATTAATGCTTAAACTTCTTTGCAATTTTTTCCATCATTATCACTAGTATATTATATAGGCTAGAAGCATCTAAATTTTCCCTTTATCCTTGAATATGTATAGGTTATTATCTATTTTAGACTTTATAAATCAATAAAAAATCAGAAATTGATCAATATTTTGATACCATACTCTTATCACTTGTTTAAGATCATATATTTATTTTCATAACTTACACACTAGCTTATCATCCTTTATGAATCCTTTTAGTTATTCCATGTATATTTTTTCTTGTAAATCATTGTAAAAGAAAGCTAACTTGATGTCAATTAATGTATCTTCTACTTTAGCTTAACAAATAGGGAGATCGTTATTATAAAGGCCACCATAGATTTTGTAGGAATAATTGTTTCTTTGTAATCTTTAACTTTAATTTTAGAGAATTCTTTTGCAACCAACATTTTCTTGCATTTATTTAATGTTTCATCTCCTTTTAACTTAGTCATAAAGATGCAACAATTCTTAATAGTCTAACATTCTTTTGGACATGGAACCAATTTCCACACTCTTCATTTTTTTCATCATTACAATTTCTACTTCCATTACCTTTTTCCAATGATTCATCATAAAAACTTGAGTAATTTTCTTAGGAATTTCTTTATCATGTATCATAATTTTAGCAATAATATCATTATACTAGCTTCTCAAAAGTCTTGATTTAATGATATTCAAGTTGGTCCAACCTCCAACAATTTTAATTAACTACTACCATTTCTAAATCTTTTAGACTCTATAACATCATTACTCTTATTGTTATAAGAATCATTATCTTCAAATGAAGCATTCAAGAAAGTATTTCCAGTATTTTGGTCAACTTTCTTGTCTTTATAACGATATTCACTTATGCATGCTTTTGACTTATGATTGATACAACTATTATTGTCATCTTCATAAGTATTATTCTTAGGAGATTCATTGTTAAATATTTCTTCCAATAATTCTTCTTCATTAAATACCACATCTCTTATAATCACTAATTTCTATGATTCAGGGTCCTAGATTTGATATTATTTTGTATGCAAATAATATCCTATGAAATGTGATTCTCTTAACCTTAGACTTAATTTGATGGGTAAGCCAATTTGTTTTTCCACCAATGCTTTGAATTTTTCAAAGGCACCAAGAACATTAATTTTAGAATTAATTATGTATATCCAAACATTATATGTGAAGTCATCAATATAGGTTACGAAATACCTAGATCCACCCAATAACATCACATTGTCATATGAATTTACATTTGAATGTATTGTTTCCATTTTTTCTATTGTAGCAATATTTCTTATGCATGAAAAGCTAATTCTAGTTTACCTACCAATGGCACATGATTTGCAAACCATATCATGGTTTAATATTTTTAAGTGAGAAAACTCATGAGAGAATTGTAATAATTCTTGCATATATCCTTTGTTCATGTGACTAAGTCTAGCATGCCATAGTTTTCCTTCTTCGGGTTTGAGAGTTGCTACACAACTAAACTCTCTAACAAGATGTAGCTTGAATACTCCATTTAACTCCTTTGTTTTTGCTATTTTCAGTTCTAACTTACCTTCTAATATTGTGCATTTCACATTCTTGCTTTGCTCTTGTTCAAAGATTATCTTATGTCTTACTTTCACCAATTCTAATACCAATAATAGATATGTCCTTTTAGTGCTAAAGTGTAATACACATTTGTAATTTGTATGGGTTGATCTATAATCTTCATGTTGATATCTCTAATGCCTTTATACTTACAAATAGCTTATAGGTGTTCTATCTTCACTAGCATTTATGGTACATAAGTTCTTGAACAAATTACATCCAGAATTAATGTACTAGGCATCATACTCTACCTTAGCCACTTTATCTTTATCTGTAACACTCTTAATGATTAAGATCACTTCATCTTTAAGTAGGTTCACTTCATTCTTATGGTAGAATTTTTTAATTATTATTGATGTTTTTATTCTAATTCTATCAATCCATCGTTTCTATGATAATCCTTTGAATCATAGAGCACTTTGAATTCTTAAGAGTAAACAAGAAATACTTAATTTCATGTCCTTTTCTTCCACAAATAAAGTAATTCTTAGATTGATTTGACCATATATTGAATCTTTATCATTGCTTATTATTGTATTGTCGATTTTCTACACCACATCCTCCTTGTTTATTCCTTGGAGTGTACATAAATTATTTTTTATTCTTTGACTTTTATTCTAATTATACCTTAGTTTATTGTAATTACAATTAGGCTATTAATTTCAAAAAGTTTTATCTTTCTCCAAGGGTACCAAGTGCTTAAGTGAACCCTTTATACTTATTAGGAAGTGCTCTAAGAAGATAACTTACTATTTCTTTAGTTGTTACTTCTTTGTCTTCACATTCAAGCTCTAATATAACTATTTTTACGTATTTGATGAAAGTTGTTAATTTCTTATTTGTATTCATCTTCATTGTTTGTAAATTTAAGAAAAGGTGATCCTTCCTAGCTTGGTCAAAACATCCAAACATTTGATACAAATATTCCAAAATTGTTCTAGTTGTAGCTATATCATAGACCAAGTGGGATACTTTGTCTAATATACTTGTATCAAGAATACTTAAGGTTGTATCATTCGGCTCCCATTTTCAATTATCATAAAGCTAGAAATTAGGATTCAAAACAACATGCCATAATCTACTAAATAGTAGGATGATTCTCATTCTTTGTGCCCACATCTTATAATTCTTCATCATAAGCTTCTATGTGTTTGTAATCGCTATCTTACTTATTAATGTTCTTAGAAGATTTGTATCATCTTCTTTCAATGTTAGTTGTACATGGATTTGCTAACATCTTTAATAATTTCAGTTCCATTTTTCTTAGTGGATTTTTGATCATTGCTTTTCTTTTTATCTTTTCCTTACTTTGATAATATGTTAAACTTAACAAAGTTTTTATTGAAAGTAACTTAAGAAGGTAATGGAAGGAAAAAAAATCTCAACAATTTACAACAAATTTTTAATATCATAAGAATTTCACAATTTGATAATTTTTGAAATAAATCTTCTAAATAACTTGATTTAGATCTTTTGGTCATGATAGTTTGTTCCTTATTTTTAAACAACTATTATTCCTATTGAACTCCTTATATTCTTCAAACTTTACTAACAAAAAAACTTAGTGTTGGCCAAAAATTTAACTTGACAAAGAGTTTTGACTCACATAAATGACATAACATAACAACATTTTGTTATGACTTTGTAAGAGTATTTAATTAGTTTTATGAATTGTTGTACTTTTTAACATATAGGCTTATGAATTTCTTTGTTTCATAACACACATACTTATGAATCAATTCTATATGTCATGAATTTACTCATAGTACTTACAAATGACTAACTTAACTCGATACGACATTTACGAATCAACACAATGTATGAATTACTATCTAACAAGGTAAGCCATAGTTGGTCATAATAGCTTGAGAAACAAAGAAGAATAATAATGAGTTTTACCAGTGCAAGTAGATTACAAGTCACAATCCAAATTTGTGAGGTGGTTACAAACTATAAGCAATGTGTGAATTTGTCAAAGGTTTACCTATTTAAGGAATTTTACATAGGAAAATAAGGATTAAAAATTAAAGTGCACACTTGTAAAAATAACTAAAACCATGATAGATCATCACCTAGTTAGTTAATACATGCTTATATTAAGTTAAGTGCATATAATATGTTGTTATTTAATATTTACCCTTTATTTTTCTTTGGATGTAAAAACCCATAAACTACAACCATCATTTGAAGCCAAACTAGCTAAATTATTTTTGTAGAATTTGTAATGCTATGAATCAACATTAATTAGAGTTTAGTAACAATGTATTCTTAGTAAGAAGTGTGAATCATTTCTAGACTATTTGTATTGATCCAAATAGAGATTGATTAGTTTCATGAGAAAGAAGCATTAAATGATTCTTAGTTTATACGGTAAAAATATGTTTAGCATCTTTTATAATAAATGGTTGACAAGCACCATCACTTGTCAAAGTCACATCCTAGTCGCAGGTGCTCACAATTTTGGAAAAAATGATTTTTAACAAAGGATGTGATTTTTAAGAGAAATTCTAAAAATCGGGGAAGTCCAAGGATCAAAGGACTATCACGTAGAACGACAATGCTTATCGAAATAATCATCTTGTCATCACTCCAGATGATGAGGAAGGCCAAGGATCATCTAAATGTTATAAAAGGTTATATGTGTATTGGAAGTTAAATGTTAATTACCATATATGCCTTGTAAGTTTAAGAAAGAAACAAAGTAAGTTCTTCTTAGGCATTGTGAGTGAGTGATCATTCTCTTGACGGTTCTCCTTGTATTGTAATAGTGGAGCAACGGTTTGATTGATTGATTATCTCTCCTTGGAAGTGGAGTAATATTATTTACGCATTGCATCTTAGTTATAAGAGACGAGCTCAATTATGATTGCAACGTCATTGTATTTTTGCTTTCTTTCCTTTTCAATCTTTTATATTTCTTAATTAATTCTTTTGATTTAGTTTTTATTTATTTTATTTTAATGTTTTTTTGTAAATAGTAGGTTTACTTTTCCTAAAAGATTACTATCCCCTTATAACAACTAAACTAACAACAACTCCTAATACCCCCTAATTTCACTACCATCCTATTTACCCTACTTTTTTCTTACAACTAGCCATTTTTATGGTAGTTGTTATATCTTATAAGTTTTATTTTCTTTTTTCATTTCTTTCATCTTTCTTTTTATCTACAATTAGTTTTTTTTATTATAGTTTTTATATCTTTTTTTTTTCATTTCTTCATTTCTTCCTTTTTCCTACAACTAGCTATTTTTCTTCCCTAAAACTAACTATTACTCGCTACATCTTAACTAGTTGTTCACTATAATGCTATTATTCTCTCTCTAACTTTTGAAAAATCAATTACAACTTATGATGAATCTAGTCTAATTAGAAATGTCTTTCAAATAAAAAATATGCAAGCTATACATCTTATAATGTATTTCATTTCTTTTAAGCAAGAATAAACTTTTATTTATTTACTTGTTCAATTATGAGTTTTCTTGAGAATATTTGACTTTTGAATAAGCTTAAATTATGGAATCCAAGGAAGCTCATTACCACTCTTCTAGGGTTAATGATCAAAAGCTACTTATACAAACCTACAATTTTTTTTTTTTGCAAAATCCATTCTAACCCAAACTTAATGGGCATGCTTGGGAGATAACCAAATAACAAACCAGTACCTAGTGTGGATTTTTTTATTGATTTTTTTTAATTTAAAAAATATTTTCAAATTCATTTCCCTACTTAGATAATAAGATTTCCTACTTGTCATGCCAAGGAAAATTCAATCATAATTATATCATACTCATGCTTAAAAACAAACAACATTGCATTACCTCAAAGAGCGCTTATTTGAATTGAAATATAAATCCATGTATGGGCTACCTAGGCTTGCAGGTTCTTCAACAATGGGCCTACCATTGAAGGAGTCGATGAGCAACCACTATAATTTTTTCCATTACATAGTAGGACTATTTTAGAAATGGAGATCCTTGATATATTTGTGCAATCAAAAGATCCAAAGTCACCATCTTGCAAATTTTGCTAATATGACTCGAATCAGATCTTACTCCATAGATTATCTACAAAGGACATTCCACTCTTTGAAATGTTATCATCTCTATTGCTATAACCAAGAAAGATACCATAGTAATCCTAGGGTCATTGCTTCAAATCCTTTACTTTGTAGAGTTACTACTTGAGTCCATGTTCACTATTATCCCTATTTGGTATATGCTTTTCATTTTCTAGAAATGATCTTATTAGTTAGCATTAACTTTTTAGATGTATTTTTTAATTCACCTTCTATTAGAAGTTCTAGCTCTAATGCAATATTAATTTTTCTAATTTATGTCCCAATCATAATAGAATTAGGTTTTCCTATTAACTTGTATAAGTCTTAGTTTTTCTCTTGCAGCAAAATGAATTGCAAAGTGCATTAATGAAGATGATGTTTGGATGCCTCTTCTAAGAAATAAACTTATGCAAGGAAAACCTAGGAATAATAAATTTTCTCATTTAGTAACTTTCTTCACTATCTTCTTTTTCCTTAGGCCATTTCTATTCTAGTTCTTTATTTCTTAAATAAATTTGGAAGACATGATACAAGCTTACTAAATATTGGAATTACAATCATATTACAGTTTCAGGAGATGTTCTTAAGCAACTTAGCCCATTGTGGCTTCCTTTTAATGAGGGCTGCTAATGTCTCTAGATTGCATACCACTACAATTCCTTATTTGCGTATGCATGATAGATAGATTACTTAGAATGAAGCTTCTAGCCTCTATGATTTGAATAGAAAGAGAAAAAATAATTTGAAATTTTAATTTTCAATCTTTAAAATTTATTTAAATTTCATAATAAATTATATAGAGACTTTCCAGATAATTTTTAGAAGGATGGTAGATATGTTTTTCTTTTTAATTCAAAAGTTATGAGATTATTACAAAGAATTATTTTATTCATAAAAAAATTAATAAATTCTAGAAAATATAATTATCATTACACTTTTGGATGAAAAAAATGAAAAATATTTGAAGAGCTCCTATATTTCCTAAATTTTGTATTTTTTATGGTATATTATTCATCAAGATCTTCCTATCAGCACTTATCTTAAGTATATAAGAAATACTTCTCCTTGATGTCCTCTTTGTAAAAGTGAACACTCATTCTCTTATGTTTTTTTAGTGTCCTATTGCTTAGCATGCTTAGAAATGGATAGTCATTCTTAGTCATTATTTTTTTTTAACAACATCACTTCTTTGCATTTGAAATTGTCTTCAACCACTTATTCTCTACTCTATTTAAAAGCTTTAATGTGTAGTTATTTTCTAGCAGTGAGAGCATAACTATGACCTCTCTTTAGGTGTTAAATACTAGATTCTCAAAGATGGTTTTTTAGCTATAAATTTCAACAAACAAGCTTCTAGTGAAAGTTGAATAATTAATTTATTTTCTATAGTGTTAATTTATTTTTGTTTTGAAGGCTCAAGGATGGGAAGATTTTAGCTTTTGTAGCTATTTGTTCTTTATCTTTTATTGATATATTCCTTTTTCTTTAAAGAGAGTTTTCTCCTCCTCTTTACAAGAAACTCTTTAGTAAGAAGCAAAATCTAGTGAGGGCACTTCTAAATAAGGGTAAGGATCTAATACTTTTCCTATCCCAAAGGAAAGTTTTCAAGGATTGGTTATAAGGATGAAAACCTAAAAAGACATTCCTAAAATTATTAGGCTTTTTATTTAGACTTTCTTTTCAATGATCTCATGTACTCTAAATTTCTTAAATATTATTATTCATATTTTTGGAGGCCAATACTTCTCCTTACATATAATTAAAAAAGATAAAAAATAGTAGTAGTTTTATATGGATGTCTAATACCAAAAACATAGAAATTAAAAATAAAAATTTAAAGCACAAAATCAAAGGAGTACTATAAAGAGAGGAAACTTCAAATAAATAAAGATGAAAAGCCTAATGATTTTGGAATACCTTTTTAGTTTTCATCCTTACAACCAATCCTTAAAAACCTCTTCCTTTGGGAGAGAAAATTAGACATTCCATGAAAAGATTAAAATTAGGTGGAGAGAGAGAAGACTCCCACCCTATTAATAGAATCAACATTATCAAAAGAAATTATCTTTATATAACTAATAGGTGCAAACAAATTATTCGAAGTTAAAATATCTTCAACATGCTATCTATTCTGAAGATTTGACATGTAATTGCTAATAGATAAACTTCTTCAACATTTTTTATTATGAAGAGCCATTTGAAAATCATTTAAATGAATAATAGATTTTTGTGAGATCTTAGGAACAAATATTTATTTTTTCTTAGTCATTAAAGTTTTCTTTGAAATTGATTTGACTGGAACCTTCCTCAAAGGTACATTTTGTTAAATAGTAATTTAAAAAAAAAGGATAGACTAACTATTAAAGCATCAATAGAAGAAATAGATGCATGATCTGTAGCATCTATAGAAAAAACCTTACCAAGATTTACAATATTTGTAGAAGAAACCTTAGTAATATTTATAGTAGCTTGATGTTAATGCCCTTGGATAGCTTTTCTTCACACAATAAAAGATATAGATCAACCATATGATCCTCTCAATGATAATAGTAACATGACTTTGAAAGATTGTAATAAATAACCTTCTGCACATAAATAGTTCCACTAGAATGTAGAAGGTTTTCTCTCTAAAGAAAATCAAGATTTATCTCAATTATATATTGAATCCTACGAAAACCACTAGATGTAGCTAAGGTTTTAAAATGCTTTCTTTGCTCATATTGAGAGACAATATCCCTTTCAACTTTTCTAAAAATCAATAAAAGGTTTGGCATTTCACCAAAATAAGAAATCCTTTAAAATTCAAGACATGTTGAATTAAAAGAAAGAATCCACTTTCAAATAATTTATAAAGCATGATGATGATTAAAAATAATAATACTAAGAACCTTAGAAAATAATGTCAAATTAACAACTTCTACCAACAAAAATAACTTTGATAGATAATGTGATTAGACAACAACTAAACCCTAATCTTTTCAAACCAAACTTAAATGACTCAAAAAACTTCATGAACAAGGTAAATAACCTAAAAAATTCATGTAAACATACCTTCTAGAAATTTCTTCATTAATAAATTAATATAAATCATTAGGTAATTCATAGAATGACAAAAAAGCAATGGATCTACATGAAGGATAATTTATTGAATCTAGTGTTATTCTACGTAATTTCAAATAAATTCACTAAAGAAATATTTGATCCATTAAAAAATCAAATTCATTGAAGAAACATCAGATCCATTGAAAAATCATAAGATCCAATGCAATAATATCAAATCTCAACAACCCTAACATTATGGATGAAACTTTAATATTAGTATTATATGTCAATCCTCGGCATTGCACCATGCAACATTGGTCATCAACATTCTTCAAGAGCCATCAACTATTCATTTCTTATACTTAAATTCTTTTAAAACTTACTAATAATACTAATTCATGATTTTATGCATTTTATGTAATTACCCTTGGCATTCTTTTATTTCTAAATTTTCAAAACCACTTAGATTCTAATAGCAAGATTTCTAATTTGTCTTTCATTCTAAAGTATTCTAGACTTTACCAAGGTTTCATTTCCCTTTTGTTAATAATTTTTAATTTTTCGAAGGATAGTGATGAGCAACGAGTATTCCCTAAGCCCAACCATATGAATCACTAGTTTTTACACATGATCTAGTTGAATTCTATGGACTTTATTCACCTAAGTAGCTAATATTCCTAGATGGTGAACTATGTAATCGTTAGTTATTGTCTTTCCAATCAACACTTGTCTTAATCTTATGTATGGTTAAGTGTGATTGAGGCATAAGATATTTATTTTTAAACTTTTTCTTGTTTTCTACATTTACTAAATAATTAAGTAAAGATTTAATATTTAAATTAACTAATTGTTTAACTACTTAATTAAGTAACTAGCTTAAGGTGGAGCATCCATATCCACTTTTCATACATATCCTGAACATATACTAACACTGTTGGGTTACCAAGTATCTACTACTAGATTTATCAATTATCCACTATTGGGATTACCAAACGTTAATATATCCTACTCGAAGTGGCCATATTCACATTATTTACAAACAATAATATTAATTGCTTAATAATAAAAAAGTAAATTGCATGTAAAGTAAACTATTAGAATGTAAAGTTATGCTAATCTAAGTGCTACAATGGATGGAAGAAATTTCAATTTTATTTTTGTATGTACATATGCACTCAAATAAAATGTCATGTAATCACTTGACTTTACATTGTGGGAACTTAGAGGAAAAAATATTTTAACTTCTAAAGGAATAAGTTGCAAGAATTTGGCTTAGGGAAATACCGAAAGATGTCATAAATGCAAGGGGTATGCACATTTATATAGCTAATGCCTGCATCAATGAATCCTGACATACATCAATGAGGCTATATCAATGGACATGCATTGACATGGCCATTTTATTGATGTTTCGTCATACCCTTATGACTAACTAGAGATTCGTCCTTAAATAAACAAAAATGAGATTGAGCTTCTTACAAAATATAAGGAAGTATAAAATTTCATTAATTGATTAACTAATTAACTAACTTTGTGCATCATATTATACAGATTTACAAAACACATTACAATAAAAATGTGAACACTTAGATAAAAATTAGTAAGAGCCTATTGAAAGGACAAAGGCAAGATGAAGTTTTCACACAGTACCTAGAGGTGGAGGCTTCTATGGTTCTGACAATCCTTCATCATGTCTCAATGCTGTTGGAGGTTGAGACTATCCTATTGCAACTATTGATACTACTGGAAACTTAAAAGCATCTAAAAGTGTCTTCATTTTCTCCTATTTACTCTAAGGATCATATATGGTTCAAGGTACTTTGCTTAGATTAGCTAGTGCTAGGATATTCCATAGGCATGACAATGAAGAAAACATTTTCTTCATGTTGACAAACCATGCTGCAAATGTTTTACATTCAACATCAAACATTCTAACAAGGTTTTGTAACTTCTAGTACTCATTCATCCTTCTCACTAGGTTCTCAACAATAGATCATTGATTTGTGAATCTCTTTCTAAGAACTTCAAGCTTCGCATTGGCTTTTTCCAACTTTTTTTTATATCTTTATAGAGCTTGAACTCCACCTAATAGAAAAGATAGGAGCTAATGACCTACTTCTCTAACTCTAACCTTGGCTGCCCTGTTGTCAACATTACTAGGTTTGCATAGCAAAGGTTGGAAAACTTAATTTATTTTTTCATCTCCTTGATCTACAACACCTTTATGTGGATTTCTACTTAGTTGTATGCATTCAATCCATCAAAAATGGACTACCATACATCACCTTTTTGTTAGAGTTTGTTAGATAGCATAGTTTACCTTCTCCTTGGCCAATTTGATTTCTTTTTCATTAAACTCTTTGAGCAGTATAACCTGGTTCCTATAATGATTCTTCACTTTTTCAAATTATAGAGCTTCATTTTTCTAGGAAGGAATCTCAATTGTAGTCCTATAGCGCATGGATCTTCTCCATTGAGAGATTCCTATTTTTGGTTGCCAACCTTCTCAAATCCAAATTAAATTTGGCAAGTTGCTCTTGTTGCTAGTGTATATATTCAGCCATTTGGTCATTTTGCTACTCAGCATTCCACAAGCAATGGTTATCATAGGTGAGGGCCAAGCTTTCCTTGTAAACTTGTGATAGGTAAAGATCAATGTTATTTACCATTACTTCTAAAATTAATACATCAAAGATCACCACTCTCTTGGCTCTCTTAGCCTCCTAGTACATTTATTAAAGCTATTGAAAGACTTCATCTCTTATTAGTTTAGGCCAAAGAATGACAAGATTGAAGAGATGGGCTCATAATTCTACAACCTCAACGACCAACCATCAATTGATAACAATGGCATTCTCAAGTTGCGCATTGGTGATTAGCAACTTACCCCTTTTCTCTAAGAGCTATGACTAGTTTACTATTATATCTTCCTAGAAATCAATGATCTCTGTAAGCAATTGCCTAGTTCTCACCAGTCATTCCAATGCTTCTTCATGTTAGTCAACACTCATCCATCCACTCCCTACTCCTAGTGATGCATGAATATCTACCATGGTAGTAATGTCTAATACAAATGCAATAGAAGCATTGAGGGCTTTTACAACTCTGTCTGTTAACACCTCTACCACTATTTCCTAGGCCTTGTATGACATGACTAGGATTGTCACTCCTTCTCCTTCCTTCAACATGATAGAGAAAGCTAGTGCATTCTCCAAAATTTTGGAAAATGCTTGTCATAGAATATACACAGTGACTTCTCTAGCACTTAGATTGGGTTGGATAGATGCCTAGTTTCTATGCAAAAAATAATAGTTCCATCTTACTCTCTAGCCAACTATTGGTCCTTGCGAGCTCATTTAGGTGGTTCATGGCTAGATAGTAGATGAATGATTTCCCACCACCTCTAGAGTCTTGTTGTTGCTACAGTTATTACTTCCAAAGTTTTCTAAGATGCTCAATAGTTGTAAGCATCTCTTATGTTGTTTTTGGAGCTATAGGTAGTGGTGGTGGTTGCTCCTCTTTTTGAAGCTTAGCAATAGCTTTATCTTTTATTATCTCCTATCATGGTATAGGAGTGTAGCAAACCACATCATTAAAATAGTAAGCTATTCCTTCCTTTTTGCATAATGTTCTAATCAAGCATGGAAAGGGGAGTGTCTTCCTACCCTGCTCTTTTTAATTGAAATTTTTTTCTATTTCAAGAAAGATGAGATAGGGTAGGTTTACTAGAAATTTTCTACTTAGAGCCATACATGCCCTAGTGGAGAAGGTTGTCACATCACTTGACCTCACCATTGGGTTAAGGTGATAAACTACAATCTTGAAATAAGCTCTTTTCACCTTTTTCAAGTCACCATACTTCTTACAGTCTGGTCAATAATACCACTTCATCCATTCTTTCTTTACTTCAGGATTTTCCTGCATTGAGATATCTACTAGCTCGATCTCATGGTTGGGCAAATTGAGGGCTTCCACCATGGCTTCAATCAAATAAGAGATAGTTATGTCCTTGATTTTGATTGATCCATCTCCTTGTCAGTTGTTCTAGAAAAGGTAGGTTTCTCCCATGTACCATTTCCCACTGTTTGAGAGAATGAACCATAGAGAAGACCCTTACAATTATGCCCTAATCTCTTCTAGTACCAATTCCAAGAATAGTCCAAAGTTTAACTCCTACAAAATATAGCTTTCAACCTCCTTGGTTTGAATTATTTCTAGTTAGGCTTCAGTAAGTATGACCTCCAAGTTAAGTCTTGGTCTTAGGACCTCATCCTGCATCGATTAACCTGTTTCTGTAGTGATGAGTGGCGAGGTACCCCTACACTCAACCATACGAAACGAGCGTAGCATGCACGATCTGGTCGAACTCCGCAGACTAAATGCCTAAACGCCCTATGGAACACTTGGGGTTAATCGTTCGTTGTCTTCCCAGGCTTGCTTGTATGTGTCACGGTGTATGGTTAAGCAAGTCTAAGGTATATGATTTTTTTTGGTATTTTCCAATTTATCTCCTATACTAAACGGTAAAGGGTTGAGAAACTAAAACTAATTCTAACTACAGCACTAAGTCCTAGCATCAACATCCATTCCCACTTGTCGTACACACCTTGAACTCTGCAACTGTGGCTACCAAAAGCTAATCGTTACTAGGATTACCACACGTAACGCACGTGCTCTAAGCGATCGTACTGAGGCACTTAACTAACCTAAGTGTGACAAGCAGCTGATTCCTTGACTAGCCATACACATCCGTAGATGCTCGTAATCAAGTCGTACTTGTCCACGTTCTAGGAGGAAAGGGTGAGAGAAACTAATCGCGATGAGTAGCCGATTCCTTGGCTAGCCATACACATTTGTCAACGCTCGTAACCAAGTCGTACTCATGCCGCGTTACTAGGAAAGCAGTAAATAACATTAATTAAACCTATCCATGCACTGCAAGGTTTATCCACAAAGCTCGTCTTTATTGTCGTACACAACTTGCGTTCAGGTACAAAGCTGCTCGAATAAAGAACCGTTCACTTGGGGGACTCCTACTACAGGCACATGGAAAATATTCTATCTCTGGGGTGATCAATCCGCCAGAGCTTCGCTACTTTACGCCTATTATTCTCATGAGGGGACTGCCACCTCTTATTTATAGATATGGCGACGGACCGCGATATCGTGTATGCGAGATCGCAGGGAAGGATGTGATATCGCGTACACGATATCGCAGGGGATGCTATATCGTGGCTTGTGCAATCCACGTCTCATCATACCCCCATGAATGAATAAAAACTCGTCCTCGAGTTCCTTACAATGATATCAGGTAGGTATGGGATTATTGAGGGAAATGGAACTAATGGAATGACATGTGAACGGTTCATTATTACAAGACTTGACAAGACTGGTGTTCATGACAACAAGGGTGAACACCTTATTACAATGACATCAGGCCACATTTGGCAGCTGAGAGAAAAGAGGAGAGAGAATAGAAGAGAAGAAGAGAGAAGAGTCTTGCTGCTGCCAACGCCTAGATTGTGCCTTCCGTTGTCCATCCGTAAGTGCATTATCCATTCTACTCCTTCATAGCTGCTTCAGCGCTACTCCATTCCAAGTGTTTTCTCTAGTTCCATTCTGTTGTTGTATGATTGCCATTTGCACACACAACACAATCATATATTAGCAAGGGTAATTGAATCATTAAGTAAATAACACCTTGCTTTGGTGTAGGTTCATTGGCTAGGTTGTGGTATGGCTGATATGGATCTAGGAAAATGTAGATGATGACTACCGAAGGTGTAGGGGTTAAGAAGAAAAACGAAAAAATCTGGGGCTTAGGAGAAAAATCGAAAAAGCAGGCCCCGTACCCCCATGACTAATCGCGAACCTCTGGTAGCGTTAGAATGGAGAAAGAAAAGGAGTAAGAAAGATAGGTAAAAAGGGATAACTATGGCATCAATGAAATGGATGTCAAGATGGAAATGAACAAAACTAAAATTAATTGCAAAACGTTAGGGAAAAGATGTTAACTAATGTTCCAAATAGGAATGTCAGTGGGTCCTCCCCAAAGCAGGCTCATGCCCTTAATGCCCTGACAATCC
>MNCI01015132.1:725438-745074 GCA_015680685.1 Gnetum montanum
TCAACCTTCATTTATTAATCCTTGCCATCCTCAACTGATTAGTTATGGGGGATATCCCCCATTTTACTAACAAGCAGAATTAATAAATATTTTTCATTTTCTTTAATTTTACAACTTTTTGTTTTCTAGTTTTTCATTTTTCAACTTTTTGTTTTATCTTTTTATATTTTTGTGTTTTTGTCTTTTTACATTTTTGTAAGTAATCTCATCTACAAATAAAACACTCACATGGATTGTTGGTTGAGGTGTGTTCTATGTTATTAAGTCATGAGTAATCAATTATTTGGAATAGTGAGCCCATTACACCCACTCATCCACTCTACAAATAAGAGGTTCTGTTCGAGGGTATAGTGATATTCTTGAAATTTCTAAACTTAAAATTAATTTTGTGTTCATTGTACCCAGAATGAAGAAGGATGGACCAAGAGGGAATGATTAGGGTGTGACATCAAGGGGACTTGTGGATTCTCTTTGGTGACGTCTGTGGGAGTTATCATGCAATACGGTTGTACTAAGATCCTTGTAGATCTAATGAAAAATGGGAGTAAGAGTAATCAAAAGGGCACTTAAAAATCAAACGCTATTCTAGGGGGTCCCACTGAAAAGACATGCACCCATGCCTGAAGGTTGGCAGCTTCTCTGGATTCAGTAAAGTGAAAAAAAGAAGAAGAAAAGAAAAATGAAGTGCCATAAAACAAAAGTCACTCCTCCCTAGCATAAAATGCCAAGTGATCGTACGCCTTGTTGTTATGGTACTCTCATAGTTGTTCATCATGGGATGAAACAATGCGATGTCACTGTTTAGAAGGATGGACTTGGTCCTGATCTTGGAACAACGGGTCAATGACACATTAATCATGCTTTACACGCAGGATTCACTATGCCTAGGTCAATTACCTCATGTCCCGATCTCTATGATCCCTTTCTATAGTTCGTCTCATCTCACTGTTCATGTAATTGTAGCTCGTGTCCCATGTAGCATAGAATTTTCATCTCATTTTGGTGATATTTACATGCATGTGTTTTGTGGAGTTAGTGCGGATTACATTTAACCCTTCTAGTGCCCACTGACACTTTAAGTGTGATTACACAAGGGCATTATAGGTTGAAACCTACTTTGGGGAGGATCCACTTGTGTAATTTTGTTGTAATCTTCACTAATTCTCTAGCTCACACACACAATTTCTTACCCTCAACTTAATTTTTCATAATTTTCTTTCCCTATTATTATCCCTCCAAATTTTAACATTCCAATGTACCATTACATTCCCTTTTTTCGTAACAGCCAAATCTTTAATTGCAAAAATTCACATCATTATCATTAAGAGTGCCTCTCGAATCAATGAAATTACCCTAGGATATCTTAATACTTGTTAATGTCCTCAATTTTTAACATTAATTTCAAGAAAAATCAATAAAAATTTGGTATTTTTCATGTGTCTCACATCACTAGGGATGAGATATTGCGTACGCGATATCGCGTCCCACGTGATATCACGTACGCGATGCATCGTACATGATATCGCGTCCTATTTTTCTATAAATAGGATACCCCCACCGCAACACTTAGCATCATTTTGCCCTTTACGCAGGGGGAGTTTTTGAAATTTTTCTCTGCGACTTGCGATTGCATGACCCTTGCTTTTTCACTCATATCTCACTCACTGGTGCTCTGATTTTACTTCCGTTTAAACCTGCTTGAACACAAAGTGTT
Organism: Gnetum montanum; assembly: GCA_015680685.1. Taxonomy (NCBI): domain Eukaryota; kingdom Viridiplantae; phylum Streptophyta; class Gnetopsida; order Gnetales; family Gnetaceae; genus Gnetum; species Gnetum montanum. The sequence goes on from MNCI01015132.1 coordinate 727,153, forward strand.
CAGTTTAGTCGTGGGGGAGAGACACTTGCCGAAAAGTGCCCAACTTTTTTGAAATTTATCATCTACGAAAGGACATCAATTAGGGTAATTAACATTAACACTTAGAAAAATTGTGCCAAAAATCATATGACCTTAGGTACACCGGGAGATTAAAATGAAATCCACCTAAGTCATAGGACCCATTATTATAATTTTTGGGCACGATCACACGATAACATAAGATCTTTAATTAAAGGCATGTAGTAAGGTATAACTTGACTTTGAAAACAACCTTACTAACGTTTGGCCTGTGTGATTACAGATGGCCCCGAAACGTGCACAACAATAGGGTCCTGTTCAAGGTGGAGTGAAACAACCTCGGAGAGGTAGAAGATAGGTCCCTGCTGGACAACATGTAGAATAGAAGGTGCAATCATTTAGCATCCATCAAGAAGAACCTCCTACCAGATGGTCCGGGCAGGCAAAAAGAGGTGCTGCTGCTATGCCTGAACCGGGACAACAACACACGTTGCCCCTGGAGTGTGTTCAAGCTATCCATGAGAAGTCCACATTCGTTGCTGTGATTGTGGAGCTAAACTTTGAATCTTTTGCAAAGTTCGCTCCTGAGGATGTTAGGGATCACCTCAAGGGATCTCCCTTATGGCCTGTCCTCTCTGAATGCGGTGCCTGGTACTTAGGTGAAACGTACCAGTTCTGGCACAATAAGGAGCAAGGAACCACGGTTAACATTTGTGGTATGACACTAGACTTTTCTGTGCAGGTGATTTCGGAAGTGTTAAACCTTCCGAATTCAGGCCCCCATGTTGCTCGGTTATCTACCCGATCGGACCCTGATGTGCGAAAGGATTGGTTAGAGAAGGCTTATGGCAGAGATAAAGCTTTTGGGGAGTTGACGACGGAAGAGCGGGTTTATTTCAAAATTGAAACCTATCACCTCTTCCCCACAAAAGGTTTGAAAAGAATATCTACATATGCAGCCAGGGGATGTGCAGTGTTGATGGGAAAGGTTAATGCTAACCTTCCCCATCTATATTTGATGGAGATCCTAAGGCGATTTGAAGAATGGAAGTCAGGGAAGTTGGCACTGCCTTTTCCCTGCCTTATCAGAAAACTGTGCCGACGGGCTAGTATTCGGGGGTACACAAATGACATCCTCCGAAAGGCCTAGAATGCTTCTTATGCTGAGTTATTAAAGGCACCAGCTCCAAGAAAGAGCACTGGCGAAGAGCTGAGACCCCATAAAGAAGAAGAACATATGACTAGACCACCTGCAACTCAACTTGCAGGACCCAGCCAACCTCTAGCCATGGGCCCTAGCCAATAACAAGAAGCAGGGCCTAGCACAGGCCAGGATCAGCCGCCGCCACTGCAAGACTACAGACCGTCGATGAGCCATCTTAGGCCATCGCTGAGACGGTTAGTTGGGGAAGTCGTGATGACACAAACCTTTTCCACATCATCGATGATGCTGACCAGCCTACTATTTCATTAGATCGCACAAGGGACAAATTATCAATTCAAACAGGAAGAAGGAAAAGCAGATGGTCACAACAGATCTCAAGAAACGCAACATCTTTTCAAGTACAGTTAGAGATTGGTGAAGGGGCCACTGTGATGGTCATGCAACACCAGGATGTCGTGGGAGCTGCTGAAGTGATCGCTGATCATATCAAAGAATCCTTTAACGTACCTGTTGTGCCACCGATAGATCTTTCAGGAGCACGGGATGCTCAAACTCTTGCTGAAACCTCAATGACTCCTGTGGAACATGAGGATGCGCTAGATCGATTGCTACAAACAGGACAAGTTCTGACATCCTTATTTAACATCCCCCAAGATGTAACAGCAATTCAATTAGACCTCATTTCCACAAAAGGGAAGCTGGTCATATCTGAAGTAAGGGCCGAGCATGCTGAAGCTAAAGTGCAAAAACTACAAGAGCAGCTCATAGCCTTACAAGCAACACAGCGGGATCCTCTACAATTTGTTCCTGCAAACCAGCTGGAAAATTTCAGAACCGAGCAATTAACAAAGCTAATCGCAGAAAATAAGAAGGTGGTAGAAGAAAAGGAGACGGCCACTTGGGATGCCTTTATAGTAAGGATGCAAACTCATGCACATATTAAGGCACTCAAGGCCTTAGAAGAAGAGAATAAGCAGTTGGTTGCAGATAACCTTCGGTTGACTTCTATGGAGAAACAAAAGAATGTTCTCGATGAACACTTTCATCAGTTACGAGAACAGTTCATTCGGGTCAACTGAGATGTAAGCCGTTTAGCCAGAGAAAATCGAACCCTCTCAATACGCTATTCGCCAAAAATCAGCCATCGAGATAAGCACGTGGCAAAATGAGGCTAAATGACATGAGAAGCTAAAAGAGCATTTCCGTGATCAACTGGGATGTACAAAAAAATCCTAGAGAAGAAGATCCATATGGCCAAGGCTCAAATCAACAACATCAGTGCTCAGCACACTGATTGGAGGGCCATTCTGGACACTTACGCCTTCACCCACCAAGCGAAGTTAAGAATCGGGACCTACAGATCTAGGACTTAACAGAGTACATGGAGTTGGCAAATCTCAGGTATGCCAATCTCACCATGGTAACAACAGGGTGCCCGAGATCAAAGCTCGAGTAGCAGTTAGCTTCCACCCACATCAAATATGAAGCAGAATTTGCAGAGCGCAAGAAGCTGGCTGAGAAACTAGATGTCACAAATTCTGAACTTGCGGTGGTAAAAGAAAGCTACCAGGGCCAGAAAGACGTTACAACCGACTTGGCTCGATGGCTAACAGACCTTCATGAATACAAAGATAAAGCTAGAGCCTATGAAGAGGAACGACGGGTGTTCGCGGTGTGGTATGTCAAAGCCAATCAGATGTTCCTGCAACTACCCTGTCCATGGGAAGTGCCAACTCCATCAAACATCGGAACATTAGCATGGACGACACAAGATCCTTGGACTGAAGAGGAGAAGCTCCAGGCCATACTTCAACACAATCAAGCTTCAAAGCTTGGAGCACATGACAAAGGGAAAGCACCCATGGAGGAGCCACCACTACCAGGAACTACATGAGTTCCATTTTTTATAGTTGTAGTATTCATTTTTCTATGTTGTGTATTCCCACACTGCGGCATCATTTCATTTTTTGTTTTTCCAGTTAATAATCCCATACCTATCCACTGTGTAATCAATGAAGCTTGTTCTCCTTGTAACTTGAGGACGAGTTTTTATTTAGTCGTGGGGGTATGATGAGACGCGATTCGCATAGGCCGCGATATCGCGTACGCAATATCGTAGTGTGCCATAATTTCTATAAATAAGAGGCGACTTTCCCAGTTTTAGGTATTAGGAGTTAGAAGTAGCGAAGCTTTGACAGTTTGATCCCTCCAGAGTTAGATTATTTTTCCATGTCTACCCGCAGTGTGGTGAATGTAATTGTACGGTGTCTTTATTCAAGTGTGACGTACTTGGACATGCACATGATAGGCAATAAAGATTGAGATTACTTCATCATTGCAGCAGTCACTTTGTTATTTATTTATTTATTTAACGTTATTTACTATTTTCTCTCTCTCACCCTTAAACTCCTAGAACACGGAACGAGTACGACTTGATTACGAGCATTTAAGTGTGACTACTTGGTAGCCCAATGGTGTACCTAGGATCTGCACTTGTAATCCCAGTGGTAGTCTTGCACGAGGTCCAAGATGTGTACGGTTGATCAAGGAATCGGTTGCTCATCGCACTTAGGCTAGATTAGATTCTCTTACCCTTTTCCTCCTAGCTTAGCTTAGTTAATATTATTTTCCACTGCCTTCAAGACTAGCGTTAGAATTAGGATCACATCATACACCTCATCTGGACTAAACCATACGTGACAAATATAATACTGGTCCAGGTGGGAAGACATCGAACTACGACCTAAGGATAACTGTCTAGGTGCCACAACTAGTCCATCTGCGGAGTTCGATCGAATCGCGCATGCTACGCTCGTTTCATATGGTTGAGTGTAGGGGTACCTCGCCACTCACCAAGGTTCTACCACTTGTTTTCAATGTTTTGCAAGGCATAGGCATCATGAAAGGCTTGTAAGTAGTGTTGTAGATCAACACTATATCCTCCTTCAAACTTAGGGATATTATTCATATCAAGCCTTTTGATTTGACTATCTCTTTGATGCCTAATAGGAATTTGAATTGCTTTTGAAATATTAATCATGCTCCTTCTAGTAAGCAATGGTTCATCATAGTCATTATGTTCATGGTGACCCCTATCATGGCCATGTCTCCTATGATGTGACTTTCTATGCCTTCGTTCCTGATGATGCTCCTCTTCCTCTTGTAGTTGACTATGCTTTGTTTTCCTATTACTCTAATGGGATTTTCTATCATCTCTATTTTGTCCCAATTATTCCTCCTTTAGTCTTGCTCATGATCCCTCCTATCATAGTTTGATGACAAGGAGGATGTAAAGGTGAAGGGCTAGGAGAGTGGTGCCCACTTGTCCTTCTCCTATGGTCCTTTGATTGTTCTTTTTCTTTTTCTTTTAAGGAATAGTTTAGAGACCTTGCCTTGAGGTTCTTTTGGTTGTGGACCATATTCTTCCTTCATCTTGATTATCCACCAAGGTCGATTGTAACCATTGGTGAAGTGTATCTTCCTCACCAAAAAAAAAAGAGAATCTTAATGTTGAGATTGCCTTGTTAGAAATTTAGGGTCCTTTGTGATTATAGAAACAATGGTGTTAGGACCTTTTTGCCCTTGGAGGCTTCATAATGCACCTTAATGCATTGATCTTTTCTAAGTTGGGCATCTGTTAACTGATAATTTTTGGAGATATAATCTGTTACCTCATAATCTGGGTATGATGATTTAATCCCAAGCTTCATGAGATTGGCAATGAGCATTGAGGGAACATAACAATTAGGAGGTAACAAAATATTGCCCTCCAAATCCCTTCAATGTAGTTGTTTGTCTTGATGGAGGATGAAAGTGAAATTTGGATAGTATGAATCCTAATGTGCATAGACCACTTTCAGTTGTTGAGGTTTTTCACTAGTAGTTCTTTTGGATCTATTATGCTGTTGGTTGGAATCATCCACAGGTGGTGGTTAATCATTTTTGTGAGAAGAAGCCATCTTAGTTGTTTTGACAAAGTGTGCATTGATAAAATAGTATTATTATTTTGTCTGAAAGATAATGCATTAGTTACTCCTTACAACAACTTTGCATGCATTAGTTACTCCTTACAACAACTTTGCATGAGTTCACTGTCTACTAAAACTTAGTGCACTTAGCTAAACTAAGTCCTCGGCAATGATGCCACTAATGAGCAACATGTGTTCCCTACATCCAACCATATGAATGACTAGTGTGTATGCACGATCTTGTCAAATTCCATGGACTTTATTCACCTAAGTGAACAATATTCCTAAATGGTGAAGTATGTAATAAAAAGGATTACAAAATAAAGGGTATAATGTATTTGAGGTAAAAAATGCACAACATTTCAGCTTTAAACTTGAATATAAATAAGAAGGTGTTAGCTTACTAGTAAGACTCTTGAATTAAAAGTTCCAAGTCATTTTAATGGACAATATTAAACTGAATTATAGATTTTAAAATATAACTATATTATAATTATTTTAGAGTTCCAACGCACACATAAACTTCGCTGCATAAAAGTGTTACGGAACTTCCTTTAGCCTGTACCTCAATTTCTCGTTACCCTAATTGAAGCCCATAAGTATATGTTTTAAGTACGAACAGTATTTGGCCTAATATAATATAGGTCGTTTGTTTCAGTTCATGGTGGGGTGTTACAGAAAATTGATCTGCCGCAACACCTTCTGGGCTGAACCCCTGTCCAGGACAAACGAATGAGCTCGGCAGGCCGATGGTGAGTTGCTGTAACGCGGTGATACTAACGGTTTTTCTAACCTTTAAATTAAGGAAATTCGTCCATGTAAATGGCACCTTATTCTGATATCCTGCTACTTATATTTGTTAACCTTCAAAATATTCATCAGCATAGACTAGTTTGGGGATTGTCATTTATTTGGGATTATGATCTAGTTTTGAGCACTCGGGCTGAAACTGTGAAGTTCGTGTAAGAAAGGCATCAGCAAGAAGAAAAGAAAGCTAAACTTCTAGGATCGGCTGTAATGGAGGAAGCTCTGAAGAACTACACTGCGGGATTCGCAGCAGGAATCGCCACTGTCATCACAGGGCATCCTTTCGACACAGTCAAAGTGCGTAAATTTATCCGTTTCCTCGAGTTTTCCTTTTTAATGTAGGCACATGAATTATTTCTGAAATCCCAGCTCCACTGCATCTTTCAGTGATCGTTGATTGAATTGCGATTGTTTTTTCGCACTCAGTTCAAAGCAGGAATCGTATTTCGCAAGAAAAAATAATGCATCTTTAAGTAATGTCTTAAGGGGCAGAATCGATTGACAACATGTATATAATTACATGTTCACGGGGTTGAAGCTGTTATCAACAAACTATAAAAGGAGACGTAATAAAAATAAAAATAAAAATAGGCAGAAAACGTACATGGGAAAATCGGAAGCGTTACCTAAATGTTTAAATCTAGTTATTTATCATGAACTCATGATCTTGCATCTCCTAAGTGGAATAGAGAAAGAAGTCAAAAAGAAAAAGGGGAAAACAAAATGAGAAGTAGGAGGTTGCCTAATTGATTACTAAACCCAAAGGGACACAATTTTACTCGAAAGAATATTCTAAGATCAGGAAATAGAGTATTACTGTCTAGGATAAATTGTTCTGTCAACTATATAGATTGAATTCTCCGAATCAGATATACCTTGAAATAGTCAGAGTTCAAGGATATAAGACCCAATGTTAGTATCTTTTATATGTTTCTGCCTTGTATTCTCTGTAATTTTATCTACGATCCTTAAAAAAGGAGTTTAGAGATATCTTTGCCTGTTGACTGTACTTTTAGGGTTGCATTTGGTTCCATTCTCTAGTTCAGCATCTTTACATACATGCTTTTGATTACTAGCATGGTTTTGAACAATTCTTGTTGATCTTGTATTCACTATTTGCTATTAATGAGAAATAATTATGGTTTCACATTATAAGGTAGAGCACTGTCATGTCTGTGCTTTGAATGCCAATGCTTGCTATATACTGTAGGTGAATTATTAATGGAATAAGCTGGCTATGTGGTTTAAAGATGAACAATTTTTGGGCAGAACTCGAACAAATGCATTGTTCTTTTTTATTTAAGGTGCTACCTCAGAGAGGCCTATGCGTAGAAGTCAGAATATCTAAGAAAGATATCAAATTAAATTTATCCTGATGCATAATGACTTACCTTTTGATCATGCTATTCAAATTTGTCTACTGAAAATGGTTTTTGGTATGGCAGGTGAAACTACAAACACAAAGCACTGAGGTCCATGCACTTAAGTATCGTAATGCATTTCACTGTACTAGACACATATTGACAACAGAAGGTGTATGTTCCATGCTTACTAGCAGGAAATTTCATCATTAAATGAAAATTAGATTTTAGTTTAAAAATACTGTTAGAATGTATGGACATATTTTCACCTACTTGTTAAATGTGTTGCTTGTTTTTGTTTGATTTAAGCATTTTTAATAAAAAATAATTCCCACTGTAGACAAGGTTTGGATATTTCCATGCAAAATTTCGTTGCAGTTGAAAAAATGTTGAATTTGCATTGTTTTCTATTACTTAGATTTTATAAACATTTCAAGTCTTCTAAGAGGTTCTGAAAAGCATTGACATACATCTCTGAGGATTTTTTCTTTCAATGCTTCAGGTTAGAGGCCTGTATAATGGTGCAACATCATCTTTTGTGGGCATGGCATTTGAAAGCTCATTTTTATTTGGTTTCTATACGCAGATGAAACTAGCATTACAGGTTTATTCACACTGATCAATGAAATGTATTTTGCAAACTGTTTTGCGCTGATATTTGAACACGTTGCTAATGAACACGTTGCTAACGATTCTTTTGAAAGGGAGCAGACCTTACAAATGGCAAACCAAAACTTGGCATTGTTGTTCCTTCTGCTGCATGTGGAGGAGCTCTCATTAGTTTTATTTTAGGACCAGCAGAACTAGTAAAGGTACTTAGAAGCACATTCACCCCATTATTACCTGTATGATATCATAAACATGGTTAAGGCTTATGCCAATTCAGCAATTTGTAAGGTCTCAATATACGTTATTCTCATCAGAACTTTTCTTTAAATTGTTTTATTTTAGTGTAGACTGCAAGTTCAGATGAAATCTAGTGCCAATGTTTTGCCTTATCAAAGGAGATATAATGGACCTTTGGACTGTGCTCTGAAAACCATAAAAAATGAAGGGGTTGGTATGCTGTGATATTTAATTATTTATGCCATTTGTTGAGCCTGTCTCCTCTTTAATCAGCTTGTTGGTGTCCATGTCACAGTTAAAAGGATTATATCGTGGTGGTGTCACTACATTTTTGAGAGAATCCATTGGAAATGCAGTGTTCTTCAGCACTTATGAAACGACACGTTATTATACACTTTTGGCTTTTGGAATTCATTCAAAAGCTATATGTGATGATGATGTAAGATCTTTGAAGGTTTCCAGAGTTTCTAAATTTGTCATAGAAGCTGGAGCTGGAATCCTCAGTGGTGGCCTTGGAGGAATGGCAGTAAGTGTGTCTCCAGTTCAAGTTAGTTGAAACTTTTTTTTGGCTGTCAGTTATTGCTCAAAGCTTACGCCGCTTTTTCTCTTTTATTGCAGTTTTGGCTAGCAGTTTTGCCATTGGATGTGGCAAAAACACGCATACAAACAAATCCTCATATTAATGCAAATAGGAATCCACTACACGAACTCAAATTGGTAATGGCCTTATAAATTTATTTGTCTACCAGAGCATAATAATTGCCATTTCATTGCTATGTTTGCATCCAAACAGGCTAAATGTGGGATTGAAAACTGGATAGTGATCACTGTGTCTATTGTGTCCCTTGAGAACAGATCATGTAGCACAGTTGCTGTTTTATTGAAAGAGCTTTTATTTTACATTTTGAAATTTAGAAATGAATTAGATGAAATTTAAGCTATATTTGTTCCATAATGTTAGAATCACACGTTGTAACACAATGAAATTTTTGTTTTTGCAGATTTTTAGACAACATGGTTTTAAAGGATTATATGCAGGATTAGGACCTACATTAGTTAGAGCTTTTCCAGCAAATGCTGCAGCAATCGTTACATGGGAACTTACAGCTAATTTGTTAGGGGTGAAACGGTCATAACGCCAGATTCTTGCAATCAAGTTTTTGGTAGCTGTTGTAAGGTTTCTTATTTTTTATTTTTTATTTTTCCTCTTGTGGATCTGGTTGACATTTCTGCTTTGCTTTGAATTAAACTTCATTTACTTATCTAAGGACTGCGGGTTATACATCCGCAAAATAATTATTTCTTCAATGTTGTTCATGTTGGTCTCAATAACGATCTTAAACTATATTCAACCAAGTTATTAATGTCATGGAAGGAAATTCTTTTATGCACGTAGTTTAGGTTAAGATTAGAATGGTAGATGTTGTTTCTCCTCGGTAGAAGAAAATTTCAAGTCTTTTAAATATGCACGTAGACGTTAAATACCGCGGTTGCTTCAGCCCATGGGACTTCCAAGAACATAAGATTTGTTAATATGATAAAATCAAACGCTTATGTTCTTTCCTATCCATGTGTTTTGTTTTCTTTTTTTAAAAATAACTGTGGCATCAAAATTCATCTTCTACATTCCTTCTGTACAATAGTTTAGCACACCGAATGGTGAGCATCCCCAGTTCAAACTGAAAGGTTCATGTAGCAGAACAGAACATGGAGTGGAACTAATGTTCACTTCGCATGATATAAACATCTGTGTCAATGATGAGCAACAGAGGCAGGAAGGTAAGCTACTTACAATAATTGACCGGAAACGAACTTCATGTCTGTAACATGCAATGAGTCTATGTTTCACAAACAAAATGATTAGCACCTAGAGCTTTAATGCTTATCCTGTTAAGCCCTGTCTTGGGATGTTGGTAGATAGCGATAGCTTATCCTTTTTAAGTTGCTGCAACCAGGCTCAAAAAGTCTTTTAACTTGAAAAATAAGTGCCTTGTGATCCCTCCAAATGATGGTCCCTCACACTGAACCAACTTTTTTATTAAATAGAACAGCAAATTGAGTCTGCCAGGCACCTTATAAAGGGCAAATAGGTATCATAGGATTTTTCTTTGCTGCAGATACACCAATGTGTTTGGGTCCTTTTAATGGTTCCTACTAGATAATAAACTTACGACGGTTAGTGAATAAATGAGATGTGGCTAAATAATTGGTCAGCTTCAGAACTCATCCATCCATTGCAGTTTTGAACCCAGTAGACAGTGCGTCTTTGAGGCCCTGTGACGCAGTTCTGTGTGGAAAGTGGTTATACAAGGATTGGGAGAAATATGTAATTTACTATTAGGATTGAGCCTTGGGTACTCGGAACGAACCCTATATGCCTAAATATTGTTTTTCTTCTCTTTTTGAAAGTATAGCTTGTGCTGCGTATATTAATGGATACATCTCTCTCTGGCCTTTTCGAAGAGCAACAACAGACAAGAGGCTAATAACTTTTGAATTTCTTGTCACATTTCAACCGTACAAAACTGTATCTCTATCATGTTTGATCCACGGAATGTTTACAGTGGAATTCGTTATGCAAAACTATCCGCGAAAGAAATATGGGCCGCATGGGTGGGAGGGACGGAGTAACTGAGTATGAGCAGGCATTCTCCATGCTCTAAAAAATCTTCACACAAATCTGTAATGGCAGCCTACACGTTTTACATTTGTCAAAGCAGCCATCCCATCAAACTCTGCAAAGAGCAGACATGTTCAATCAAGGGCTGACCTCAAGCACAATATGGCAATGCCTGAAGCTCAAGCCTTGCTGCAGCTTCAGAATCGCAGTTTGGGACTTGTGGTCCGGACTTGGAAGCCAGCAGTTCCTGACAATACAGGTAAGTGGTAGTGTCATGATCATCTGGGTCATCTTGAATCCTCTCAAGAAGCACAGCAACCTGCCTCATGCTGGGTCTTTTATCAGGCTGTCTGCTAACACAGTGAAGAGCAATGCTTAGTGCCTGAAGCATCTCCTGTGACTGTGTCTCAGACCTGTCCTGTAATCTTGGGTCCAGAACCTCCATGGCATTCTTCTTGTTCTGCAGATTCTCCTTCAACCACTCTACGATATGGGTTCCTGCCTTGAAAGAAGGGTCCACTGGCTGCTTCCCTGTCAGAACCTCTAGCATTACCACGCCATAGCTGTACACATCACATTTCTCTGTGATGTTCAGTGAGAACCCGCATTCTGCATCAATGAACAATAAATTTCAGAAAACAGTGAATCCCCTTTTAACTTCTCAACAAGTATGAGACCTACTGAGACCTCGCAAACAACAGGCTATAAAGATACAAAGCAACCAAACGGCTGCTACCCCCTAATCCGTATTCCCTGCCTATGGGATGAATGCTTGCTAAAGTTCGAAGAATTTACCAACCGGCTAACGTCATTCAGGATAAGCGCCTTTATGAAACTGAAACTGACTGGATCCAGGAGAAAGGTGCATGAACATTATTAGACAGGTGGGAATGTAAAACAGGAAGCAACGTGTGTGTATCTTTTCAAGTTGAGTGAAAAGTGAGTTTTTTAATTTGAAGAGAAGTTCCTTATCCATCTTTTCTTGATCAAAGCTACCATCAACTGTGCTGGCAATCCTGAATGTGGAAGTTGAACATTGAAATTATCAAGATTTTCATCTTTACCAGTACACTTGTTGTTCTATTTTCTTTAACTTTTTATTCTGACTTGACTTGCAATGGCTGTGGGGCTACATACTAGTATCTTCTTGATCGCTGGTTTGTAGATGTGTTAATATTGCTTGGTTGTTTTAGATTATGCATAAAGCTCTAAAATCCACTTCAGATCTAAACTTGCATCTGTTATTACACGCTTTGACGTGAGCGTTGCCTTGTTCACTCTGAAATGGTTTGGGCGTCTGAAGCAGAACTTAATAATATGAAGCATCCCATATCAAGTTTCTGATCCAAAAAACAAGAGAAAAAAAGAAGCTAAAGTGCATACCAGGAGCAACGTAGCCACATGATCCTACAATAGTGTTGGACGGTCTGGCAGAGTCCGATGACATCAAGAACTTTGCGAGTCCGAAATCACAGAGGTAAGGCTCATAATGTGGTCCCAGCAAAATGTTGGTAGCCTTGATGTCCCTGTGAACAATGCAGGGTGTACAGTCGTGGTGGAGATAAACCAAGGCTTGAGCTGCTCCAAGAAGAATACGGTACCTGGTCTGCCATTCCATCATCTCATTCCCAACATGAAGCTGGTACCCCAAACTTCCCTTGGGCATGTAATCGTACATAAGCAATCTTGCGCCACTGTTACTGCAGAACCCCAGAAGCCTGACAATGTTCTTGTGCCTTATGGAGCCCAGAACTTCGATCTCCGTGGCAAACGAATCCTTGCCATGGTATGCCTTGGTGTACTGCCACAACTTCTTCACAGCAATGGCTTTGGACACTGTTATCTGGACTTTGTAAACCATGCCTGAAGAACCCTCCCCAACGATGTTAGCATCCACCAAATTCTTCAAAATCTCATCCAGAGGAGCCCCCAGTCTCTGATACAGAGTTATCCTCCACTTGCATTCAAGTTCTGCATGAATATCCTCGCGTTTCTGTCTGTGTTTCCTAATTCTGTAAGCCCTGATCGTGAGATGGGTTCCTACCAACGCAGCTACACCTGCAACGATGGAAGCAGACAGGCTTACTGTGGTTACTATCTTCTCATGCGTACTCTTTTGTTTTTTGGTACTGGAGATCTTTCCGGCACAGGAATCGTTAGAGAAATAGAGACCAGGGTTGCCCTTCAGTTCTGGCTGTCCCATTTGAGAGAAGATCCGGGTTATGGGAATTGGCCCTGTGAAGCAATTATGTGAAATGTTGAGAGAAACCAGATTTTGAAGCATTTCTAGAGCAGTTACGTTCCCGGAAAGATGATTGTGAGAGATATCCATTGTAGAGAGCTCTGACAGTGCAGAAATGGAGGCAGGAAGAGTCCCTGACAGGTTGTTGTTGCTGAAATTCAGATAAATCGAGAGCCCATGCATGTCCCCGATTTGTGCAGGAATCGATCCAGTGATCCTGTTGTTGCTCAGATCCAGATACTGCATAATATCGTTTTCTAGTAGCGAAGCAGGGATCGAGCCGCTCAGAGAATTGCCATTCAACAGTAGCTTGTTGACCTTTGACAACGAATCTGGAACTGGGCCGCTTAAATTGTTGGTGGACAGATCCAGCAGCTGCAAGTGGGGTAAAACGCCGAGGCTTTGGGGCACGGCTTCCACCAGAAAGTTCGAATGCATATCCAGATACTGTAAATTCGAGCAATTACCGATTTCCGCCGGAATCATTCCTGAAAACTGGTTGTGGGACAGCTCCAGAAAGTAGAGTTTTTTAAGATTCCCTATCTCCGGAGGAATCCTGTTGCCGAACCTGTTATTGCTTAATCGAATCCTGGCTAGAGCCGTGCAGTTGCCCATTCTTGGCGACAGAGAACCGCTGAGCTGGTTGGAAAGCAGCAGAAGCCTGTTCAGATTTCTGAGCGTGAACAGTGCTTCCGGAATTGGTCCCGTGAGATCGTTTGTTGACAAATCCAAAGCTTGCAGATTTCTGCACTTGCTGAGAGTTGCAGGAATCGGGCCTTTCAGGCGGTTGTTGTAGAGAAAGATCTCTACAACATTGCTGAGCTTTCCCAACTCCGGAGGAATTGGCCCTGAAAGCTGATTATCATACAGATGCAGATACCGAAGACTTTTGCAATTGCCGAGCTCAGGAGGGATTGAGCCTGAAAGATTTGCTGAATGCAGTAGCAGCTGGGTCAGATTTTGGAGGTTTCCCAGCGACGCAGGAATTTCTCCTGAGATTTCTCTGTTGCCTCTGATACCTAATTCACTGAGCGCGGAACAGTTTCCTAGCTCAGGCGGTATAGAACCCGAAATGTTGTTGAATCCCACTCGCAGTTGGCGCAGGAGATATAATCTCCCAAGATCTGCAGGGATTGGCCCGGAGAGCTGGTTTTTGAAGAGGAGCAGATATTCAAGATTTCTGCAATTCCCCAGCTCTGCAGGAATCGGGCCTTGAAGCATGTTTGTGCTCAAATCCAATGTCTGCAGGTTGCCCAGCAAGCCGATTTCTGCAGGAATTCTACCACTGAGTGCATTCTTGCTCAAATCCAGCACTACCAAGCTCCTAAAATTTCCAATTTCCGGGGGTATGTCTCCCGTCAGATTGTTGTGGCTGAGGAGCAGGGATGTCATGGAGGTGATTGCAGAAAACTGGGAAGGAACAGGACCCTGTAACTTCATGTATTGCAGATTCAGATCTGTGATGAGGCCTTGAGAGTTGCAGGTGACACCCAGCCATCTGCAGTGGTCTGGCATTTCTGGGTTCAGTTTGGAGTCGCAGGAGGAATTGGGATTTGACACGGCCCATATGCTTATAGGGCCTGAGAATTCAAGGCTGTCCCGCCATGAAAGCAGAGCAGAGGTCTGCAAATAACTAGGGGAATGACAAGCAGAGGCCTGCAAATTGACAAGGGGGTGGCAAGCACATTGATGGTAGTGGAAAAGCAGCAACAACAACATAACGTGGAAAATGTAGACATTCAGAGTCATTGTCTGTAGCATTTGTGGCCAGCCATACTTTCAGTAAAAATAGTTTGGTAGCAGAGCGAAAGCCTTTACCTTCATTCACAGATGAAAAGTCCCAAGCCTCTGTGGAGGATGCAATTGGTTGCTTATAATTCACAGCAGTATCAGGTATTTTCTGAAGTTGCTGTATTGCAACTATTGATGTGAATGCCGTGCTCTATCCTTACCCCAGTTTTTCTCCTTCTGCATGTGCCTGATTTCTTGATCTCTCACATTTTCTGCGCGCAAAACATCAACGGCTGCATACGATCCGCAGTTACAATCATACCTGGGTAGGCAATAAGTTGTCCGGAAATGTGATTGGTTGCTCACCTCATCATTGTTTTGGTTTGAAGATCTTTCCTTGTCTGGGTAAAGATCTTGTTTTACTATGTTGCTCATGCATTCTGCTCTTTTGTAGGCGATCTCCCAAAAAATGCCAGCAGGCGTTGGCTATATATGGCTTCTAATATTTAGCAATGATACGATTACATTTTAATTTGAGCGTGTACATAATCATCAGCAGAATGTACTCGACCGATACGGGTTAACCCATTACCGATTAAGGGTTGGCTGGTGATTGCACGATAATAATAAGTTTCTATAATGATGTGTCCCTGACGTTATTGAGCGCTTGCATAATGTGCAGATGAATTTAGAACCTGAACGTTACCCACTAGCACTGATTTCATGCATGGCAAAGAGTTCTAAAAATGTCACAGTAAAGTGATCTACAAATATCACTGTAAACCTGATCCCTATTTAAAAGGTGAAGGTTCAAGTACTTTCTTTGGTAACTGCATATTTTGTTTGATACCAAGTTCTTTCAGATGACTGATGCCCAACTCTATAATTCGTCCTACATTGATTCTGACTTCCAAGGACTCGCAAAAGATAAAAGATTTAGGTGTCTACTCATGAGAGGCCCTTGGTTGGTTGACTTTGCTTGAGATACACAGTTTTGTAGAAAGTTTACTCGTTCAGCAAGCCCAGAACCCAGAACCTAGATCTTTTATTCAGAGTTAAATTGCAGTAATGATGATACAACGTGTAGCTCAGAGTTCAGTTGCAGTCTTACAGCTTGAGCGTCAATATGTTTACGGTAAGATTTTGGTAAAAATCTGCTAAAGGGAAACGAAGCATAAGCGTAATAAATAAATGACTGAAGTCCCATTCTTTTCCATGCATGTAGGGTTGGCATAAGTTTGATGGCCCGGAAACTGTCTAACCCATACAAAGATAAAAAGTTTCCTATGCAGCGGCATTATCATTATCAACCTGGCCTTCTCTCAACCGATAGGTTGGCTATGTGTTTTTTTATACCACATTATCATTCTTTTTAATTAAGAGCTAAATAACTATTACTACATAAATCTTGGATGTGTTGGCTATGTGTTTTTTTATACCACATTATCATTCTTTTTAATTAAGAGCTAAATAACTATTACTACATAAATCTTGGATGTGTTTTTGATGGAGAGGTCAATTGCGAAGTTGTTTATTGAAGGTCTGACCAAGTTCTTGCTGCATCATTGCTACTCTCAACCTTGACTACCCCAACCTACAAGATTTCAACCTTGATTGCCCAACTTGCCATAATTATGGTGTAACTTTTTGAAAATAATAAACTCAACTCAAAGCACTATGTATGTATGTAGGTTGCATCTGAGCACACCATAATTTCACTTTGCAAAAAACAAAGCCATATGGAACCTATCATGAATTTCCCAAAAAAAACAAAGCCACATTGAACCTATCATGATTTCTCCATGAGATAGTTTTTGCTTCAAAGAAATTTGAGGGGTTCATTAAAAAAATTGAGCTTTCAAGAATTTTGACTTAGTTTACTTTTACTTGCTACAATGCTACTATCACTTATGCCGAAACCCAACACAAAGCACTATGTATGTATTTAGGTTGCAGCCTAGCATACCATAATTTCACTTAACAAAAAAACAAAGCCATATGGAACCTATCATGATTTTCTCATGAGAAAGTTTTTGCTTGAAAGAAATTTGAGGGTTCATAAAAAAAAATTGAGATTTCAAAGGTTCTGACTCAATTTACTTTTGCTTGTGATAGTGAGCTTTCAAAAAAGTGGGTATACCATTGCCTCCTCTTGATGGATGCTGCTAAGATGCTTAAGGAGAATCCATCAAGAAGAAGATGGATGATGAGTTGATGTACCTACAATAAGGGAATAAAAGAAGCAAAATATAGGGAGAAAAGTTAAGATATCACCTATACACTTGTCATGAAGATAGTATTTGATGAGACGCGACTTGCACTAGGCCGCGATATCGCGTCCTGCCGCNGATAGCTGAAAGGATCTCATTAATGGTGATCTCATCTTATCCCATTCAAACTCTTAACACATCCTCACACTGAGAATAATTGAATTACTTAATCCTCACTGATTGTGTTGATGAGAGGAAGGAAAGTAGATAAGAAGGGAAGTTAGAGGAAGAATGGAGAAATATGTAAGAGAAGGGAAAACTTAGAGAGTTTTGAAATTGAGAAGTTGATAAATCAAGAAAAGAAATAAGGGACATCACCTATATACCACATTGAAGTGTTGTACCATAGAAGTGGAGCACAACTAGATCCCACACTTTAATGATATCAATATTGATGTGTTTGATAATTCCTTTCATATCCCACTCAAACTAAATATAATTTAACATGGTAAATAATTATAAAACACTTATAGCTCTTAACATGAGGAAAACTGCTTATAAATATCCTCATATTTAATGTACTATGGAAGAAAAAGAATGGAACAAATAGGAATAGGAAAGATAGATGAAACCATGCAAAGAGATAACATAAGAATGATAGTCGAATAGAAACTAAAATAATGATATGAAGAGCAATATGGAAAAGGAATTAAAAATAGTACAATAAAACTTAATTGAGAGGAGAGAAGGGTTAGAGCAAATTTATTCATTTTTTTCCTCTAGATCAAATGTAATACTTCTTGATATAGATGTGGTTGATAAAATCTAGATATTGATTTGCATCAAAATTTGCCTAGTAATATGCTTTGTTCTTAAGACTTTTAGTAATAGAGAAGGGACCTTACTAGTTAGGGAAAAACTTTCTAGTCTTGGCATTCAAGAAGTGCTATAGAA
>MNCI01015132.1:748635-759958 GCA_015680685.1 Gnetum montanum
GAAGTCTTTGCATGGTGTGGTCCCCACGCATAAAAACACAAAACAAAAAAAAAGAAGATAAAATGGAAAAAAATGGAAAAAATAGAACAAAGAAGCTCAAAAAGCTAAAAGTGAGGATTCAAAGCACACCCCTTAGACGAAATAAAATTTGGGCTGCAAGCACTGGTTATGGAACCAAAGTGTTTCCTCTAACTAAGGCCCTTCTCGCTTCCCATTCTCTCCTCGTTTCGTCGGAATGGTGGTGGCTTCTTGAAGTTGCATCCTTGTTACCCAAGTGGATGATTTAACCACCTGCATTGATGCGAAGTCACTGGAAGTGGTTGGTTTGAGGCCAGAGTTGGAATGAGATCCGCCAAGTTACATTAATCATGAAACACACAAGGGGCTGTACACCACCTTGTTCTTGGGATTCCATTCCATTCCTCTTTCTTCCCATCGTTCTCTTCATTGTTCACCTCATTGCTAGTTATCTCATTGTATATACTTTAGTTGATGCTTTGTTTTCTTTTTGGTAAATTCTTCCAGTTAAGACTTTAACTCTTGTTTCCAAAGGACATTCCCAGAGCCCACGGACTCTTTGAATGTGGGATTGTCAGGGCATTCAGGGCATGAGCCTGCTTTGGGGAGGACCCACTGACATTCCTATTTGGAACATTAGTTAACTTATTTTCCTTAACATTTTGCAATCAATTAACATTTTTGTTCATTTCCATCCTGACATCCTTTCTATCGATGTCATAGTTGTCCCTTTTACCTATCATTCCTATCCTTTTTCTCTTTCCATTCTAACGCTACTGGAGGTTCGCGATTAGTCATGGGGGTACGGGGCCTGATTTTTCGATTTTTATCCTAAGCCCCGGATTTTTTCATTTTTCTTCCTAACCCCTATACCTTCGGTAGTCATCATCTACATTTTCCCAGATCCATATTAGCCATACCACAACTTAGCCAAGGAACCTAAACCGAAGCAAGGTATGCTTTACTTAATGATTCAATTACCCTTGCTAATATATGATTGTGTTGTGGGTGCAGATGGCCATCTTACAACAACGGAATGGATCTGGAGCAGACACTTGGAATGGAGCAGCGCTGAAGCAGCATGCAAGGAGTGGAATTGATAATGCGCTTACAGACGGACAACGAAAGGCGCAATCTAGGCGTTGACAGCACCAAGACTCTTCTCTCTCCTCTTTTCTCTCAGCTGCTAACTATGGCCTGATGTCATTGTAATAAGGTGTTCACCCATGTTGTCATGAACACCAGTTTTTGTCAAGTCTTGTAATAAAGACCGTTCACATGTCATCCCATTAGTTCCATTTTCCCTAATAATCCCATACCTACCTGATATTATTGTAAGGAACTCGAGGACGAGTTTTCATTCAGTCATGGGGGTATGATGAGACGCGGTTTTCACTAGGCCGCGATATCGCGGACGCGATATCGCGTCTTCTCCTGCGATATCGCGTACGCGATATCGCGTCCCGCCGCCATATCTATAAATAAGAGGCGGCACTCCCTTCATTTCCCAATCCTGGCTAGTGTAGCGAAGCTCTGGCAGATTGATCACTCCAGAGTTAGAATTTTTCCCCATGTGCCCGCAGTAGGAGTCCTAGAGTGAACGGCTCTTTATTCGAGCAGCTTGTAACCTGAACCCAAGTTGTGTACGGCAATAAAGACGAACTTGTTTGGATAAACCTTGCAGCACGTGGTTTCATTTATTGCTTTATTTCCTGCTTTCCTAGTGCGTTCAAGTACGACTTGATTACGAGCGTCTACGGACGTGTACGGCTAGTCAAGGAATCGGCTGCTTGACGCAATGCATGAGTACGACTCAATTACGAGCATTGGATGCTTGGTAACCCAGTAGCGTATTCCAGGATTCTGCGCTTGGTAACTCCCGGGTCTAATGTGTACGGCTAGTTGAGGAATCGGCTGCTCATTGCTAGGCTAGATCGTGTGATAAGTACGACTTAGTTACGAGCACCCACGGGTGTGTACGGCTGGCTAAGGAATCGGCTGCTTATCACACGTAGGCTAAATAGGTGCCTCAGTACGACCACTTCGAGCACTTGCGTTACGTGTGGCGATCCCAGTAACGATTAGCGTTTGGTAAGCTGCAGTTGCATAGTTCAGGGTGTGTCCGGTAAGTGGGAACGGATGCTGACGCTAGTTAATTTAGACTTAGATCTTAGTTAGAGTTAGTTTAGGTTTCTCAACCCTTTCTCCTGGTAGCATAGAAGATAAGCCGAAAATACCAAAAAAATCACATACCTCAGACTTGCTTAACCATACACCGTGACACATACAAGCAAGCCTGGGAAGACAACGAACGATTAACCCCAAGTGTTTCTTGTGGCGTTAAGGCATTTAGTCTGCGGAGTTCGACCGGATCGCGCGTGTACGCTCGTATTCGTATGGTAGAGTGTAGGGGTACCTCGCCACTCATCAATATCCCACTTAAACTAAATATAATTTAACATGGTAAATAATTATAAAACACTTATAGCTCTTAACATGAGGAAAATTGCTTATAAATATCCTCATCTTTAATGTACTATGGAAGAAAAAGAATGGAACAAATAGGAATAGGAAAGATAGATGAAACCATGCAAAGAGATAACATAAGAATGATAGTCGAATAGAAACTAAAATAATGATATGAAGAGCAATATGGAAAAGGAATTAAAAATAGTACAATAAAACTTAATTGAGAGGAGAGAAGGGTTAGAGCAAATTTATTCATTTTTTTCCTCTAGATCAAATGTAATACTTCTTGATATAGATGTGGTTGATAAAATCTAGATATTGATTTGCATCAAAATTTGCCTAGTAATATGCTTTGTTCTTAAGACTTTTAGTAATAGAGAAGGGACCTTACTAGTTAGGGAAAAACTTTCTAGTCTTGGCATTCAAGAAGTGCTATAGAATAAGATTGTCTTCTTTGATATCTCTAAGTTGAACATGCTTGTCTTAATGACGTCTCATGGCTTCTTGATGATTTTGAATGTTGATAGTAGTTTGTTTATGATTTTCTTCAAGTGCGTCTATCTCAACATAATGCATCTTGTCAGTATCTTTATCTAGTATATAATTGTTTAGGGTTGCTTGAAGAGAGTATTACACCCACTTTTTGGGTTTGCTAGTGTTTATGACTAAGTGTTTTTTTGACATTGTCCTACCTTATTTTGAGCATCAAACTCTCCAAAAGACAACATAATGGGGTATTTTTGTAGCTCTTGGGGATCTCCATGAACCATTTGGGTTCATAACCTAGCTTATGAACTCTATTCTTATTGGCCTTGGAAAAGTTTAGGAACCACAATATGTCAGTGCTTCCCTTGGACCATTAGGTCCACATCAATTAAATGAAAACTACATTTTGACCTCAAATTAGGTCTTGCAAGACCCAAAATGACTCATCCAAGATACCTACAACATCACAAACTTTAAAATTTGGCATTTAGGTAGTTTGAATTTGGGACTCAGGACCAAAGGTTTTCTAACTCTAGTGTAATGTTAGTCGTCACATCATGATCATTGACACTACTAGGGTTCATCTTAACTATGGTTTGACATGAATCTCAATTTTTCGAAACTTTCTCGTAACTAGTTGACATCAATTATGGTACTTCAAATAGAAGTTTTGGTTTGTTAAAAATAGTAATATGAAAGTCCTTCTTCATTTGCACAACCATAATATTAATCCCTACCTACAAATTCACCTTTTTAGCCTACACTTGATGCACACCCTTAGAGACTTTTGCAATGATCCCAACTTGAGATGAAGAGGATACCAATTACCTTGTCACTATGACTATGACCACAATAAGGCAACAATTAGTTCATCTAAAGATAAACCTTTTTTTTTCCTCAAAAAATCCCAAATCACATGATGTTTTTGCTAGTTTACATAATCATAGAATCCTAAAACCCTCGCTCATTGCTTCCAAAAAACCCTTAGATGTTGCTTCTAAGAAACCCTAAAGGCTTAGTGATCATCCACACTAGATCATACTTATCATTGATAGTAACTTGATTTTCATATCTTCAACTTAAGATTGTTTATTTTTTCATCTTTAACATCAATTCTAATTTTCTTTTCCTTAGCATCTTTTTCTTGAGTAGAAAAGGTCAAGCTTTAGAATGACAAAGTTTGCAAGAATTAGGAAGATTATAGTATGTAATTGGATAAACATAAGTCTTCTAGCCTACTTGTAATATCAATTTCTTTTTATAGTTAAGAAGATTGATTTCAACAAAAAGGCAACCATGAAAATTAAATGTTGTAGAAATAAATTCCATATGCTTAATAGGACCAAGAAAACTAATAGTTTCTTACTTAGCTTTTTGAAAAATCAACGAAAGATTAAATACCTCAACAAAACATGGAACTTTAGAATATTCTTCAAATTGGATATCTAAATATAAAGTTCATTTACAAATGATTTGCACTACATACTTATGAATAAATGACCCTATATCTAGGGCATATTGCATCATTGAAGCATTGTTTAATTTAAAAACCATAAAAAATTAAGAATAATACTTAGCATTAAGGACTTGAATGTTATGTTTTTTTCATTACATAATTAAATTATGAAGTGAAACTTCAATTTTGAGGTAGGTAATCTAAAATTTAAATAAACACATATTTTGATGTAAGATTAGCAACTAGTGACTTATATACATTATTAAGAAAAACAAAATCAAGTGTCTTAGTTGATGTAAAATAATTTAATAATTTAATAATTTTATCATCGTAACAGTGAGAGCCATTTCCCAACCAATTGGACTTTGTTGATGTAAATAAATAGTTATTGTCATGATAATGGGTAAGTGATAACTATTTCATAGATTTATTATTTTGGATAATGTACATTGGTTTTGATTTTTTTTTCAATGTGAAAATTAATTCTAACTGAAACAATTTAAGATTTTGAAAATTTAAAAAATATAAAAGATTTTTTGGGCCAAATAATATATATACATATCATAAATATATAACTAAACTACTAAGTAGAAAAATACGATTGTCTTGATATATAAAATCAAAATAATAGTATAAATAAAAATAAATCTCAAAGAAATTTCTATAACTAGTTAAATTATGAATTCATAATAAATCTACTTGAAAGAAAGTATGAAAGATTTTAAATAACTTTGTATTTGAAATAATGTTCACAAGTTTTAAGACAGAAAGATGCATGTCAAGTGATGAATCATTGTTATGTCATGTTGATGGGCCCTTGTTAACATGGCTTCGTTGATGGATCCCTATTGACATGGCCTCGTCTCTGTGGTGTTGCCTTATCGACAAGGATGCATCAACATAGCATTTGTTACATCTATGGGGCCCTGTTGATGTATCTCCATAATAAAGTCTATAAATACACACTCACTAGCTGTGTTTAGGGGAAGTCAAAGTCATAGTTGTAGCAAAGCTCTTATAGTTTTGTCATCTAAGAGTTAGAATATTTCTTTGATTGTTTGCAACATGAGTCAAAAAGTTTATAGATCTTTATTTGAGCATTGTTGTACCTAAACACACTAATGTGAACAATAATAAAGACGAGCCTTTTGATCAAACCTTGTAGCAGTTGACATAGATTAATTATTTATTTATGCATTTACTATTTTCATTAATTATGTAATTACTTAAGCTAAATTAAACTTTAAGTGATTAGTTAATTAATTAAGCTAAATAGATTAAACACATAAGTACGACCACTTCAAGCATAAATATGTATTTGCTTGGTAATCTCAACAACATTATTGCGTAGTTCTCCCAATAGCATAAATGCTTGGTAATCCTAGTAGCGTATATGTGGGTTCAGAATGTGTACAAAAAGTGGGACTGGATGCTTATGTTAGGACTAGTTAGAGTTTCGTTAACTAGTTAAATTAAATTAGTTATTAAATTACTTCATTTCTCTATTTTAAGTAATAGGAACATAAAACATAAAATAATAAAAATCAAATGCCCTTGATTACACTTAACCATACCTTTGTACATCACAAGTGTAATTGGAAAGACAACGAATGACTATTAGGGTAAAGTTCACTTCCTAGGAGACTACTATATTGAAAGACATAGAGTTCATAGAATTCAACTGGATCACGCATGAATGCTTCGTGATTTGTATGGTTGAGCGTAGGGGGTACCTTCACCACTCATCATTGACACTGTTGCTAGGGACTCTTTTTGTTTGAAACATGTGCTATCTAGGTTTAGTGAACATCATTAACATCATTGGACGAACCCTAAGGTCAAAATCATTCTCACAATAAATATAATCACATAAGTACATTGATATCTTATTTGTGTTGCAAAATGTCTTCTTCTCACAAGTGTGATGATACTAAATCACCAGTCTCTCAAGAATGTAAGGTGGTGTATACTCATCTAGATGACTATGTGCTTGACTTTACCTTCATCTTGCATCAAAATGAACAACTATGATGGCAACATATGGAAGGTAACATTGCAAGCCTTCCGATTGATTTGTGTTTGGGATGTTGCTTTAAAATTTTAGGAGGTTGGGTATCCATGATCTTCAAGAGAAGTATGATATGCATGATTATGACTACTAAGATTACCATCTCACTGAAACTAATGCAGGAGAGATCGACACTAGGAGAAGCACCATGAGTTTATGAAAGGGAAACGACTCACCAATCCCTTGTTGCTACTTAACCAAAATGATAATGAGGAACCTCCCACTTGGGATTTTTAACATGAAGATTCTCCAACCCTTGTTATTGGTGATGGGGATGCAACCCTGAATTTGAAGTCCACTATCAACAATCTAGGTTCAAGTAAAAATGGAAGTCAAGACAGGGGCTTGAACAAGTGTTAAGAGGATAAGAAAATTAATGAATGTGGTCATGACAACTAAAGAGGAGTTGGCAAACACCATGGTGGTGGTAGTCATCCTTCCTCTTTTTCTTCTTCCTCTTTTGGTTCTGACAAACGTCGTAGAAAGAATAATCATGATGAAGGGGAACAATGAGACAACGATAATGATCATCAAGCCCACCATGAATGAAGGGGTAGTAAAGGATGTCATTGAAATAATGATGATGATGAACCTTTGTCGGCAACCCAAAGCATGCTAAATATTGCAAAGGCCATAAATATTCTAGCTAGGCATGTGAGAGATAGTCAGATCAGATGACTTGATATGAACAATATTCCTAGATTTTAGGGGGGATATAAATTTGATCCACAAACACATCTTCAAGCTTTTCATGATGCTTGTACCTTACAAAATATTAAAAATGATTGGTAGAAATTAACGCTATTTCCCAAGACACTCATCAAGAAAGTAGAAAGCTAGTACCAATCCTTGGAGTTGGAATCCATCCATAGGTGGAGTACGATGCTAGAGTTATTTAATGATAAGTATCAGACAAACTCTAAAGTGTCTAATATGAGAAGGTAGATCCAAGGATGGAAGTAAGAAAATCATGAACCCTTAGACACCACCATGGGTAGATACTATTCTCTCATACATTGATGCCCTAGCCATGGTTATTCCTATGGGAACAACTTCACCATATCATAGATGGACTTAGATTGGAAACAAGAAGAACTCTTGGGGTCTATGCCCAAGGGAGACTATCAGAACTTAGAGCCCATTATATTCAAAGGCTAACTAAGAAAGTTGCAAAAGAAGAAGAAGAGTTAAGAAAATGGAAAACTATTGAAGAATACAATAAGGATCCTTTCATCAGAAAGAGGGAGGTTTGATTTTGTGATAGTGAGGAGGAGTCATCTCTTGATGAGGTGGTGAATAGAAAGACCTTGTTAATTCAAAAATCTATCTAAAATTTTGGTCAAGGTAGATAAAATGTGGGATTTGTTAGATAAAAAACTCCAAACTACTCTAAAAATTGCAAAAGAATCATGAGAGCAGAGTAGTGATCATAACCACAGGAGGTGAAAAGAATCTAAACATGCCTACCAAAGGGGTAAGGGCAAGATTGCTGCAATAGATGAACTTGCAGAAACTGAATTAGATGATGATGGTGGATGTGACATCTACTACTATAAACATCCTAAGGAATGTTGCCGCATTGTGTCACACTTATAGGAGTTTGCAGTGTATGCTCTAAATACACAACTAGCCAAAAGAAAAACACCTAGCAGATTGTCTTGTCCTTAAGGCAATCCCAGGCAGTTCCATCAACAACAACAATATTATCCAAGTGGAACTCCACTACAATCATATGAGCAATATCAATAATGACAACAACCATAGTCATGGGGGATGCCACCACCAAGGAAGTAGTACCCTTATAGGCAATCAGATCCATATGGGTATTACGTTTAACAACCCCTATCTCCATGTGACTCTTCTAATCATGTTTCTCCTTTCCAACATCACTACCACCCTCCCGAATACTACAGAGATCATTCTCCACATTTTAGGAGGGATGCTACATTTTATCCTTATCCTCCTCTTGTTCCTGCACCTATTCCTCCATCCTTAACATAGCTATCACCTACTCCATCCATGTAGGGTGAACTTCTAGCCTAGCCATAGCAACGCAATGCTACTAGGGCTATTAATCTACAACTAGTTCATCAATTGAGGGGTTTAGAACCTCGTGCTCATAAAAGATCATTCTTTCAAACTAGCAGCCCTACTAAGCCCTCACAGAATTAGGTGGCTGATCATCCTATTCCTACCTCATCCTCTGCAAATAATTTCATTAGGTCCCTTTCAAACCAAGTGCCACCCAAAATCCATATCATTATGCTTACTCATGCTATATCTGATTGGATCTAGGCTGGCAACCTTCCTAGGAAGTTAGTTGATCTTGAAAGTCCTCTTATCTATTTATAACTTTTTAGGAATGAATCATGTATAGCTCTTCTTAATTCAAGTTCTGGCGTGAACTTGATTTCTCGTGAGATGTATATTACCTGGAACTTATTGCCTCTCAAGTAGAGCAATATCAAATTAAAATTAGTAGACTAGTCCATCATTGTTCCATTGGGACTTAATAAAGATATTATAACCACTGTCTATGGGTGGTCTTATCCTACCAATTTCCTAGTAATAAAGGTTGAGAACTGTAAGGGGGACTTCCCAATCATTATGGGAAGGGCATGGCTAAGCACTATTGATGCAAGAATGGGCATAAGAGATCTTTCCCTAAAGATATCTAAGGAAAATGCATTTGGAAAGATTGAGAAGAGATGAGTTCCATGCATCACATACAACAATACAAGGTGCAATTACATGCAAAAACTTTGATCTGTGAATGAGCATCTATTTCTACATGCAAATAGTGTGCATAGAAGGTAGATATTCAAAGGTGTCTGTATGTAGTAGCCATAAAACAAGAGGGCATCTAGTGGCTAACTACTGATTTTGATATAAGCATAATGTGCATGGAATCCACTAAGAGCCTGACATGCACTTATGTCGTAGGCATGGATGAACTAGAGTAAGTTCATTACCAACTCTCTAATGATGAAAACATTTATACCAATTGGGGAGAATTGGAAATGCCTAAGAATTTCAAACAAGAGCCCCTTAGAGTTGAAAACTCTACTCACTAGTCTAGAATATGCATTTTTGAAAAATGGCAAGCTAGTTATACTTATTGCCAAACTTGCTCCTAAATAGAAAGTAAAACTATTGAAAGTGGTTAAAAAATGATCAACAACCTTTACATGGTCATATCCTAAACTCATTGGAATTAATGCACAGATATGCTTGTAATGCATTTACATTGATCCATCCAGGAAGCCAAGGAGGCAACCACAATGATGGTTGAACCCAAAATTGAAGCAAATTGTCAAAGAAGGGATTGAGAAACTCCTTAAGACAAGGTTTATCTACCCCATTGCGGATAGTGAGTGGGTTAGTCCACTCATGATAATGCTAAAGAGAGATGGAAAATGGTGGGTTTGTATTGATTTTAGGCTATTATACATGGCAACATTCAAAGATCATTTTCTATTGCCATTTGTTGATCAGGTGTTGGACACCATATTTGGGCATTGCTATTACAATTTTTTGAATGGTTATAGTGGCCATAACCAAATCCAGATTACACCAAAGGATCAAGCCAAAACAACATTTACGAGTACTTGGTGGACCTTTACATATGGCAAGATGTCTTCTGGTTTGTGCAATGCCCCTATAACTTTCCAATGCTTGGTCTTAACCATCTTTCAATAGAAAATTGGTATCGAAGTGGAAGTCTTTATGGATGACTTCTTCACTTATGGCACTACATTCAAGTGAGCCTTGGACCACCTTGAGTAAGTACTTAAAAGATGTGTGAAAATAAATCTACAGGAACAATTGGTAAAAGAGCCATTTCATAATCCAAGAAGGCACTGTATTGGGGCACAAAATTTCACAGGAAGGGATCGATGTAGACAATGAAAAGATAAGGGTCATCCACGGAATCATCCATCAACCAAAAATTGTAAAATATGTTTGACCATTCCTTGGACACACTAGCTACTACTAGCGCTTTATAGAGAATTTCTCTAAGATTGTCAAACTATTGGTTGAGCTAACAAAGAAAGATGCTCCCTTCATCTGGACCAGGGAATGCAAAAATGCATTTCAAAGTCTCAAGTAGAAGCTTGTAGAGACTCTAATTCTATGAGTACCTAATTGGTCTAAACCATTTTATATAATGATAGATGCATCTAATTATGCCTTGGAAGTTGTGTTTATGTAGTTGAACAATAAGAAATGTCCATATTACATCCACTATGCAAGTTGAAGCATTATGGATTCACAATTGAATTATACCACCACTAGAAAAAGAATTGATGACAATGGTATTTAATCTAGAGAAGTTTAGATACTATGTGCTTGGATATAAAGTATTTGTGCACATGGACCACAATGTCATTCGCTTCCTCATAAACAAGCCAACGGTAAGCCCCCATATCATACAGTGGCTAGTGATCTTGCAGGAATTCAATATTATAATGATAGATCAAAAGGGGATTGAGAATATGATCACTGATCACTTGTCTCAGTTATGATGGAATAACAAAGAGAAGGAAAGCCCACTATTTGATCTATTTCATGATAAACTCCTCTTTGTTGATGCAATAAATGAATAAATGCTCACAAAATTAAAATGGTATGATGACATACTTACTTATCTTCTTACTTAGGAGATGCCACAAGATCTAGACCACAGGAAGAAACAAAAATTTCTTCATCGAGCTAAGGACATCATGGAAATCAACGGACACCTTTATAAGGTGTGCATTGATGGCTTGGTTTGTTGGTATGTACCTAATGTAGATCAATTGCGCATTCCCTAGGACACTCATTGG
>MNCI01015132.1:760516-780857 GCA_015680685.1 Gnetum montanum
TTGAATATTTTATACTTTCTTATATATCTTACTTTATTTTAGTGTGATTTTTTTAATTTTCATTAGTAAACATGCTTTGCGTTAATAGGACATAGTGGTGCTGTAGTTGTTATTAATGGTGGTTTGTACTTAATGTTTTGTTTGCTAATGTTTGGTTTCTAGTTTTAAATTTTTTTACCTATGGCTAAGACATGATTTCTTTTTAATAGAATAGGCAATGAATTCATGACATCCACCCATCCACAAACTCTATGGTTTTTCTTATTTTGTAAGTATGAGGTTCCTTTCATTAAATAAAATTTTAATAAATTTATGATCTTTGTAGTTTCCAAAATTGGGAAGGATTCAAAGGTTTGCATAGGGTGTGACTTCAATGGGACTGAATACTCTTTGTACTCGTTTGCTTACTTAGATGCATGAGTGTTTTCATAGACTTCTTACCATTCTATGTCAACCAATAATAGGAAGTTGCATAAGTCTTTGCATGGTGTGGTTACCATTTAAAAAAAAAAGAAATAAAATAAAACAAAATAAAAAAAATGAAAAAAAAAACATGATGAAAATTCAAAGCACACTCCTTAGACAAATAACTGAGCTACAAGCATTGGTTATGGGACTAGAAAGACATGTAACCCATGCCTAAAGGTTCTCTCTAACTAAGGCCCTCTCTCACATCTTGCTTTTCTTTTCTTCTCTTTAAGGAATGGTGGTTGTTCTGTGGGAGCACTTTTGTGTCTTGAGGGGGTGGATCAGTCTTAGAGTGGTGATGTGAATTCACTGAAAGTAAGTTTTGGTTTGGACCAAGGATGAATCTTCTTAGGTCATTTAAACACAAATCCAAAAGGGACTTCTTATGACCTAAATTCAAATTTCCATTTCACCTTCTCCATCATCTGTTGATGCTACTCGTAACTCACCTCACTATTGGTGTCCATGTTCTTGTTCAGTGTCTTTGTCTAACGTACTTGAATTCTTTAGTAGAATCTTTTGAGTTTTGATCCTTAACTTCCATCAACCATTAATTGCCTATAAGATCAACGAAATCCTTAGGTTGAGGTTATACAAGGGCAAATAAGGCATGTGCTTGCTATAGGGAGGTTCCACTGGCATATCTCTTGGTTGGATTCATTAAGCATCTTATCCTTAGGTATTCTTGCAATCAGAATCTTTTGTATACCCATCTTTTGCATCCAACCATGTGTTCCTTTCCATATTTTGTTCAATGCACATATTCTCCATCAAATTTTTGAATTTTTGAGCTTTCAAAGATACTTTTCAATGATTTCATCATATTGTTGGTTTTTCTAGAACTCCATGGACCTTAAATTCACTCAAAAAATTCCTTGTATTTTTCAATATATTCACATTTAAAAATTTTGTTTATGAACCTTGTAAACGAGGCCTCGTAAATGAAGTTGATGCATATATGAGGCCTTGTATATGTGGCCTTGTCAACATAGCATAAAAATAGTATAAATATGCATGACTCCCCTTAGAAATGTTCACATTTTCTCACAAATGGCAAGGGAGGTTTTTCAATTTTTTAGAGCCCAGAACCTTCTAGAGCCCATAACTTCCTAACCATTTAGTCAAATCACTTCATTCTTAAACCTTGTAGCTACCAAAGGTAAGCTCTTAGTTGTGGGGGCCACAAATGTGCCATTTTTGATAGAAATGTTTTTGCCATTTTTCTAACTCCCACAAAGGTTTAACTAAGAAATCAACATTTAAACACCAAATTATAGAAGTTAAACCCTTCCAACGAGCTTCGATGACATATATAATAAAAATTAATTAATAAAATAATTAATCTACCATGGTCCAACCTTAGGCAAGCGTAACTAATTAATGAGATAAGGTATCCAAAAAATTCAAAGTTGGACACTATATCTACTAATCCATGGATGTGTTGTGATTGTAGATTGTACTAAAAGGTAAACACATGGAGGAAGGAGGACCGTCCCAATGAAGGGAGAAATGGCCAAGAATGGGAAGGGGCTAAGAACAAGCCTAGGAAGTACTAGTTGCAACCCATGCCATGGGTCCTCTTAGGGAAGAGGTTGAGGTGAAATCTATCTATCAAATTCCAAAACCAGTAATAGCAATAGAACATTCCCACTGAGATGAGGTACCAGCTCAGCAAGCAAACCTTGAGATGACCTTGATAGAAGCCTTCTTGAATCAAATTTGATCAAGGTCCAAAAAATAGTGCTCTAGGAGTTAAAATTTGGCTCTTTCCTAGAGAAAGCACCTAAAGAAGTACAAAACTGATTGAAGACCTCTCCCATGTGGCCAATTATCACTTCTAGTGGGGGAGTGGTACATGGGATAGACATTATTATTTTGGAACAATGGTCAGGCTGGTTCAATGGTCAAAATCAAGGACATCTCAATGTCCTACTCAGTGTAGGCCATTGCTAAAGCACTTGGGCTACCAGAAACTAGGATGAATCTCACTAAGATTCCAATGTAGGTGGACCCTAGCATAAAAAAGGAATGGATGTAGTAATGCTATGGTGTCGATTGCAAGGAGTATGATGTGCTCACACTAGTAGAAATGATCCACTTCAAGATTATGGCCTTTCACCTAAATCCCACGATGAGGCCTAGCAAGATCACTGCTTTTTTTGCCCATGCATGCATTGCTCTAAGTGGGAGCTTCCCCATCAACATTCCATAGCTAATCTATCTTAAGATAGAGAAGTGGTTTAAAGAAAATAAACTTGAAAGGAAGGCACTCCCCTTCCTATGCCTCATCAAGAAACTTTGCCAGAGAGAAGGGATAGTCTGTATATAAACAGTGTTGTTAGATGTGCTTTGACCACCAATTGGGTAGAGATGATGAAAGATAAAATGCCTACAACAACCAGTAAAGAAGAGGAGCAGTAGCCACCACCTTTACCTACCACTCAAACAACTATGCTAGACATTGTTGTAACAACTGAATGATTGCATAAATATTGAGAATGACTCTTGAGCTCACAAGAGTAATACGTAGGCATGAGTGGTGGGGATCCATCTATGTATTAGCTAATGATGAGTTACCTAAATGAGATAGCCCAAAAAGTTAGCCTAATGGGAGGAGGTGCATCCATTTTCTTGGCCCAACGAACATAGTTGTCTGTGAGATTGAATCCTAATGCTAGAGAGGTAATGATATCTCTCACAAAATAGTAGCCACTCTGAGAGATTTCTAGGAATGCTATGATCTTCTTGGTGCTTTTGGAGGAAGGAGAGAGGGCAATAGTATTGGTGATGTAGCACTAAGGATAGGAGACAGTAGTAGAAGTGGTTGTTGATAGAATTACTAAAATACTCAATGCACCTACGACATCTATACTAGACATCACTACACTTAAAGATGTGTAGATGTCTGCAAGGATTATCAGTGGTAGATTAAATGCAGCACAACATGAATAACTACTAGACTGACTAGTGGCAACCAAGCAACTGCTCTTGGATGTCTTTAATCTTCAAAATAGTATTACTACAACCTAGTCGGAGTTACTAGAGGTAAGGAAAAAATCATTATCTTGGAAGGGTAACTTGAAATAGCCAAGGAGTTAAAAGAACACTTGGCTACTAAAGTTGTTGAATTAAAAGCCCAAATTTCCAACCCTACATTTCTTAACTTGACATTAACAAGAGATGAAGCTCTTGAACAACTTCATACTAGACTGAAATGGGTTGAGGGCACAATGAAGAAGGTGGTGTTCTATTGATCCTTGGTAGAGGTGACCTAGCACAAAATCTAGAAGGCCTTGGATCTGACTCACCAAGAGAATGTGCAACTAACCATAGAGAACCATCACCAATGAAATGTTGATGTGCATAAACAACAGTTGACCAACTTTATCCATCAACAGCAAGAGCAACTAGCTAGAGAAAACATAGAACTAAGAAGATTGATAGCTAAGATTAAAAGCCTCTCTATGAAGGAGATCCATGCCCTTCACTAGAAGACTATAATAGAAATAGTCACCTAGAAATCAGAGGCTCTCAAATTTGAGAGAGTCAAGGATCACTATAGAGACCAGGTTGGCCTAAAGAAATAACTAAATGAAAAACATATTCAAGTGGTGAAGGTAAAGGTGAATAAGACCCTCTATCAACTCCAATAAAGATAAGAATTATGGCAGCCCATTATTGATGGGACTGATTAGTACAATAAAGCATAAATTCACATAAGAGAGTTGTAGATAGAGGAAATGATAAAATACATGGAGCTCACCAATCTTTGGTACATGAATCTAGCTATGTTGATTGCTGGACATTTGCGGATAGAACTGGAGAAGTAATTGACCAGCTTGTACTTGTTGTATAAGGCTGAGTTCAAGCACTACAAGGAGACCAAATAAGAGCTTGCAGTAGAAAACACAAAACTAAAGGTTCTTAAGGGCAAATACATTGATAAGAGATATGCTACCGAGAACTTGGCCAAAAGAATGAATGACTACCATGAGCTGCAAAACATTGTTAGGGCTTTCGATATCAAACCAAATAATTCACTATTGGGTTTATCAATGTTATGAACTTGTTCTGAGTAATGCCTTGT
This sequence comes from Gnetum montanum, assembly GCA_015680685.1. NCBI lineage: Eukaryota > Viridiplantae > Streptophyta > Gnetopsida > Gnetales > Gnetaceae > Gnetum > Gnetum montanum. Next base: position 765,072 of record MNCI01015132.1, read on the forward strand.
CTGTGAGCTATCCCTATTCTAGCCCACATTAGCAATGTCATGTGAATTGTGAATGATCCTTAGAGAAAGGAGAAGAAGATGAAGGCGTTACTAAGCCATTGCACAGGCTTAAAGTTGGTGAAGGTCCTTCAGAACCTTAGGAGCCTCAACTACCTAGGACTATTTGATCTTCTCAACTGCCTTATGCCATCAAAGGACATGCTATCTAGTTTTTAGTAGTTGATGAATCATATTTTGTAGCGCTTTGATATCAAATATTCGATATCAGAGCTATAATGTTGGGTATATGATATTGGGCCCCAAGATGCGATGTCGAATATCCACTATTCTAGGGTATATGTCGACTTATAAATATAGCACTTGGGCACATGGTTTCCATATGTTTTTTTCATAGCATAGTAGAGCTATTGTAGTTTTTTTTTTACAGTTAGAATATTTTCCAAAGTACCTACAGTAAGAGTCTTTGAGTATACAAATCTTTATTCAAGCATTGTTGTACCTAAGCATGATTTTGTGTGCATCAATAAAGAAAAACTTGCTGATCAAACCTTACAACACCTTGGCTAGCTTAAATATTTTATTTATTCATTTAATGTTTCATGTAATTTTCTTTAATGCTTCCAAGTAATTAAGCAAAAGTAAGCTAATTAGATTTAATAATAGTCAATTAATTAAGCACATAAGTACGACTACTTCAAGCATGTGTATGACTTTTGGTAACCTTGACAATGCTTAATGTTTGGTAATCCAAAATGGAAAGTGGGATTAGATACTTATGTTAGCATAGTTAGTTATTGATTAGCAATTAGATTAAGTTAAATTGATTATAAATTATGTTTTAACCTATCCTTAATCATAGATAAATAAAATATAAAATAATAAAAATTATGTGCCTCAATTATACTTAACCATACAATTAAGCTCCACAAGTATAATTGAGAAGACAACGATTATCACAACAAGATTTTACATCCTAGAACTAGTGTACTTAAGAACTTAAGGTCTATGGAATTTGACCAGATAACACGTGAATGCTTGTGATTCGTATGGTTGGGCGTAGGGGTACCTTTCTACTCATCATTAGCATCATTGCCAGGGATCTTTTGTTTGTTACATGTGCTATTTAGGACATATTGAAAAATTTTTCAAGATCATTGGAATGAATCCTAAAGTCATATCATATATTAAAATAACTACAACAATTTTAATAAGCACACTGCATTTTTTATTTTCTAACACAAGATGTCTTTTCACAGGAGTGATTCACCATCCAAGTTTGACAGAATGAATCAGCAGGCATCCCAATAATATAGAGTGATATATGCTCATCTTGATGAGTATTTGCCTAATTTCACCTTCATCCTACACCAAGATGAACTATTATGGTGGCATGACATGGAGAGCAACATCGTGTTGCCACTAGATCGATCCATTCCTACGATGCTCCAACAAACTCTTATGTGATTGGTCCTTCAAGGACTTCATGCTAAGTATGTTGTGTAAGATAGTGATGCTAGGAATTATCATCCCATTGATGCCCAACATCTAAGGGATCAACAATTGGAGTAATGCTATGAATCTATAAAGGGGAAGTGGTTCAATGATTCCCCATACCTAACATACCAAAAATATGGTAAAGAAGCATTCTCTAGGGATTTTTATTTTGGTGAAATTCCTCTCTTTGAATTTCATGAAGGAGGTTAAAACTAGAACCCACAATCCATGATCCATAATCTAGGTTCTAGCAATAATGGATCCAATGAAAAAGGAGGATCCAAGGAGGAGAGTTAGGGTAAGGATGCAGACAAAAAGCATGATCATGATTGTGGCTGCAATCACCAAAGAGGGGGTAGTAAGTACTATGATGGTGCTAGTTCTCCTCTCGCTTCACCTTCATTATCATCTTCTTCCTCTTCTAGCTTTGACTATAATTGCAAGGGAAGCGATTATGATGGGGGCGATCAACAAGATCAAGATGATCAAAGGGATTGTCAAGCAAGCCAAGACCAGGGGCATAGGCATTCAAGAGATACCTACCATCATGAACAAAGGGGTGGTAGAGGGCATCATAGGTATCAGAATCATGGCTTTGATGAGCCTTTACTTGCTAAGAGAAGCATGCTCGACATTACAAAGGTAGTGAGGATTCTCACAAGGCACATAAAGGATAGTCAAATCAAGAGGCTAGACATGAACAATATTCCTTAGTTTGAAGGAGGGTATAAGTTAGATCCACAGAACCATCTCCAAGCTTTTCATGATGCATGTGCCTTGCAAACTATAGAAAATGATTGGCAAAACTTAAGTTGTTTCCTAGGACACTTGTGCCAATCTATAGAAATAGAATCAATCAGATGATAGAGAATAATGCTCAAACTATTCAATGACAAAATCAAATGTACTCTTGAGTGTCCAACTTGAGGAGGTAGATCTAAGGATGGAACTAAGGGACACATGAACCCTTGGATGCCACCATGGGCTGATAGTATTCCTTATTACACAGATGTCTTGACCATAATTATTCTCAGCTGAAACAACTTTGCCACATCATAGATGAACTTTGATTAGAAACAAGGAGAACTCTTAGCATCTATGCCCAAGGGTGAATGTCAGAATTAAGAGCCCATCATATTCAATGATTGATAAAGTAGGTCGAAAAAGAGAAAGGAGACTTGAGGAAACACAAAAGTGTAGAAGAATACAACCATGATCCTTCCATTCGTAGGAGGGAGGTTCAATTTTGTAATAGTGAGAAGGAATCATTACTTGATGAGGTGGTGAATCAGAAAACCTTGCCACTTCAAAAATTTACCTCTAAAATTTCGGCCAAGGTTGATCAGTTATGAAACTTTATGGATAGCTACTTTCAAGATATCTTGAAAATTGCTGAAGAGTTCAAGGAACAAGGTAATGATTGTGATCATAGGAGGTGCAAGGAAGCTAAACGTGCCAATCAAAGAGGTAAGGGAAAGATTGATGTAGTATAGAAAATTGTAAGAATCGACTTTGATGATGATGATGGATGTGACATCTACCATTATTAACATCCAAGGGATGTTACTCTATTATGTCAAACTTACAAGAGTCTAGGGTGTATGCCCTAAATCCACAACTAGCATAGAGGCAAACATCTAGAAGACTGCCTTACCCTCAAGGCAATTCTAGGCAACTCCACCAGTAACAACAGTATTAACCAAGTGGAACTCCACTATAATCATATGAGTAGTATCAACAGTGGTAGCAACCATAGTGATGGGTGCTAGCACCACCAAGGCAACAATACCCTTACAGACAACCTAATCGATATGGGTATTACATTAAGCAAACTCTATCTCCACATGACTCTTCTAGTCATGATTCTACTTCCACTCTTACTATTACCATTATGATTATTATTGAACTCATTTTCCACATGTAAGGAGCGATACCACCTTTTATTCTTATCCTCATCCTGTTCCTACACATCTTCCTCCATCATCGACATAACTATTACCTACTCCATCTATGCAAGGTGAACTTCTAGCTCAACCATAAAAATGTAATGGCACCAAGGTTGTTAATCTACAACCAGTTTATCAACTGAGTGGTTTAGACAGTTGATCAAAGAAAAAACCTTTCTTCAAACCCAACAATTTGCCTAATCTCTCACATACACATGTGGTTGACAATCCTATTTCTCCATCTCCCTCTATATCAGATTCCTTCAAGTTCCCTTCAAACCAAATCTTACCCTGAATCCATACTATTATGCTCACTTATGCCATATTTGATTGGATTTGGGCTAGTGACCTTTCTAGGAAATTAGTAAAACCTAGAAGTCCTCTTATTTATTTGTAAATTGCTAGAAATGAACTGTGCAAACCTTTTCTTGGTTCAGGTTTTGGTGTCAATTTGATTTCTCATGAGATGTATATTGCATGGAACCTACCTCTTCTTAAGAAGAGAAATATTATATTAGAATTGATAGACTAGTCTATCATTGTTCCATTGGGACTAGTGGAAGACATTATGGCCATTATCTATGGATGGTCTTATTCTATTGATTTCTTAATAATCAAAGTGGAGAACTACAAAGGACACTTTCCAATCATCATGGGAAGGGCATGGCTGAGCATCGTTGATGCAAGAATGGACATCAAAGATCTTTCCTTGGAAATATATAAGGAAAATGCATTTGGGAAGATTGAGAAGAAGCAAGTTCCATGCACTGCATACAATGATACAAGGTGTAATTATGTGAAGAAACTTTCGTTTGTTAAATGAGCATCTATTTCTACATGCAAGTAGTATACACTAGAAGCAAATATTCAAAGGTGTCTGTATACAGCAACCACAAAACAAGAGGGCACGCAGTGGCTAACCATTGATCCCAAAAGTAGCATACTTTGAATAGAACCTACTGAGAGCCTAACATGTGCATATGTCGTAGGCATGGATGAACTAGAGCAAGTTCATCACAAACTTTCTGATAATGCAAATGATGGTACCTATTGGGGAGAGTTGGAAATTTCTGAAAATTTCAAGAAAGAGCCCCTTGAATTAAAAACTCTACCTATTGGCATAGAATATGTATTCTCAAAAAATGGAATGTTAGTAATAATCAATGAAAATCTTGCTCAGGAACAAAAAATGATGTTGTTAAATGTGGTTAGTAGCTTTTGCTTAGTTATATCCTGAACTCATAGGGATTGATCTTAGGATATCCTAGCATCGTATCTACACCGATCCAGCCATGAAGCCAAAGAGGTAGCCATAGTGGCAATTGAACCCTAAATTGAAGTAGATCATCAAGGAGAAAATTGAACAACTCCTCAAGGTGGGGTTCATCATTCCATTGCGAATAGTGAGTGGGTTAGTCCACTAATGATTGTGGCAAAGAAAGGTGGCAAGTGGTGGGTCTACATTGATTTTTGGTTGTTAAATATGGCAACATTCAAGAACCATTTTCCATTGCCTTTCATTGATCAGGTGTTAGATACAATATTTGGGCATTGCTTTTATAGGTTTTTGGATGGTTATAGTGGCTATAACCAAATCTAGATTGTGCCAGAGGACTAGGAAAAAACAACATTCATGAATCCCTGGGGGACCTTTACATATCGCAAAATGCCTTTTGGTCTAATATCGCAAAACCATTGGTCAAGCTAACAAAGAAAGATGTTCCATTTGTCTAGACGAATGATGTGAAAAAGCATTCTAACAACTAAAGAAGAAACTTGTAGAAACTCCAATTCTACAAGTACCTGAATAGTCTAGATCATTTCATGTCATGATAGATGAACCACATTATGCTTTGGGAGCTATGATTACACAAATGGATGATAAGAAACATCCATATTACATCCATTGCACAAGCTGAAGCATTGTTGGCACACAACTAAACTACACTATCACAAAAAAAGAATTGATGGCAATGGTGTTCACTCTAGATAATTTCAAGCATTATGTTCTTAGATACAAGGTGTTTGTGCACATGGACCATAATGCAATTCGCTTCCTAATGAACAAGCCAATGATGAGCCCCCGTGTCATACAGTGATTGGTGATCTTCCATGAATTCGATCTTAGAATGGTAAATTGAAAGGAAACTAAGAATGTATTTTTTGACCACTTGTTTTGGTTGCGATGGAACATCAAAGAGGAGGAGAGCTCATGATCTAATTTGTTTCATGATGAGCTCCTCTTTTTTGGAGCTATAACTGAATAATTTTCCATTGAGCCTAAATGATATGTTGGCATTCTCACCTATCGTCTTACTCAAGAGATCCCACAAGGGTTGGATCACCAAAAGAAACAATAGTTTCTTCACTAGGTGAAATTCTTAATAGAGATAAATGGACACCTCTACAAGGTGTACGTTGATGGCCTGGTTCATTGGCATTACCCTCATGCTGATCAACTATGTGTTCTTCAAGATGCTTATGAGGGTCCTTGTGGGGGCTGCTATGTTGGAAGATACATGGACATTAAAATCCTAACAATAGGATACTACTGGCCAATAATCTTTAGGGATGCTCACCAATATGTCCACTCTTGTGAATGCTGCCAATGAGATGGTGAAATGACTACTCGAGTGAAGGAACCTTAATAGTGAATTCAACCACTAGAACCCTTCAACATCTGGGGCATTTATTTCATGGGTCCCATCATGTCCATGTCAAATGAAAGGGCTGCTATTAACTATTGTACGAAATGGATATAGGCAGTAGCCATTGCTGACTGTACATATTCTATTGCTACTTGGTTTGTACAATAGAATGTTGTAAATAGGTTTGGTGTGCCACGTGCATTAATTTTTGACAATGGAACCCACTTTACAAGCACTACCTTTTGGAAACTCATGCAATTCTTGGGGGTTGAACATAAACTAATAACATCCTACCACCCCCAGGCCAATGGGCAAGCTGAGATGACAAATAGGAAAATCACAAAGATCCTAATGAGAATTTTTAGCAAGTATAAGAGAGATTGGAGCATAAAACTCAATGATGCCCTTTGGGCCTACCACTCAACATGGAAACTTTTTATAGGCTATTCTTCCTATGAGCTAGTGTACAAAAAATCAACAACACTTCCTATTCAATCTAAGTTCCATACATTTTCAACAACCTGTGACCTCAACCTTGACTTAAGTCTAGCATAAAAATAAAGATTAATGAATCTCAACTTGCTAGGAGAAAATTGATTGGTGGCCCTATCATTTAACAAATTGCACAAGCCATTCAACAAAAAAAGCCATGACCTTAGACTTAGGAAAGTCACATTTCAATCAAGAGATAAGGTCCTCTACTGGAACCCCACACACGTACCTCAATGAACTAAGTTCTAAACATTGTGGGAAGGACTTATATCATTAACAAAAATTTTTCTTTTGGGGCCATGTTGATCTACAAACTTGAGAACCTAGACAAGAAGTATCTAGTCAACATACAACAAGTCAAACCTTTTCATGAGCCTAAGCAAGCTAGTGCAACAAACGCCTCATCAGATGGATAACCACACTAAATATTTCAGATCTCCTCCTTTCAACTTAGTCATGGGGGAGATGGCCATCCAAGCTAACTATATAAGTAGCTTAGGTTTTCATATTTTTATTTTGTACCTTGTTATTTTTACAAGTTGTTTTATAAATTCTTTCTCTTACACCTTTTTGTTTTGACATTATTAATTTTTCAATGTTTTTGTTTTATAACATCATTATTATGTTTTATTTTTCTTAAATATTTTACAATTTCTTATATGCTTTTCTTTATTTGGATGTGATTTTCTTATTATGTTTTAATAATAATGTGCCTTATTGCCAACTAGGTATAGTGTGGTTTGATTAATGTAGGCATGTGCTATCTAGGTATTTGATTGTTGGTGTTTGGATTCTAGCTTTGAATTTTGTTATGAATAACTTGGACGATTTATTTTTCATGAAATAGGTTGTCAATCCATAACATCCACCTCCATAAACTCTATGGTTTTCCTTGTTCTAGAAATGTGCAATCCCTTTTTCAGTAATAAAACTTTAACGAACTTATGACCTTGGTAGTTTTTGAATTTGGAAAGCATTTAAGGGTTTGAATAGGGTGTGACTTTAAGGGAACTCGATACTCTTTGTGCTTTTCTGCTTACTTGGGTGCATGTTTTTTTTCATGGATTACTTATCATTCCACGTTGACCAATAATAGGAAGTTGAATAAATCTTTGCATGGTGTGGTTTCAAAATCCAAAAAAAAAAAATGATGGAAATTCAAAGCGCATCCCTTAGACAAAATAAATGAGCTACAAGCACTGGTTATGGGACTAGAAAGACATGTTACCCATGCCTAAAGGTCCCTCTAGTTAAGGCCCTTTCTCACTTCCTACTTCTCTTTTCTTCTTAAATAAGGAATGATAGTTGTTTTGTAGGAGCACTCTTATGTCTTAAGGGGATGGACTATTCTTAGAATGGTGATGCAAAGTCATTGAACATGGTTGGTTTTGGACTAGACTAAAGATGGATTTTATCAGGTTATTTAACCACAAAATTCACAAGGGACTTCATGTGACCTTAACCAAGAACTCCATTCCACCTTCTCTCTCTACCATCTATGCTTTTCATGTCTCACCTCATTGTTAGTTTCATGTTCTTGTTCAATGTCTTGGTTTGATGTGTCAAAATTCTTAGGTAGTTTCTTCCAAGTTTTTGTACTTAACTTTCTATAACCATTATTTATCCATGGAGCCCACAAACTCCTTGATTTAAAGTTATGTAAGGGCAATAAAAGGCTTGTGCTTGCTCTAGGAAGGATCCACTTGCATACCTTTTGGTTGGCTTTGTTAATTTCTTTATCCTTAGACATTATCACAATCAAATTCTTTTGCATACCCCATCAATGACATCCAATTGTGCACATCTTCACAACATTTTTTTTAGTGAAATCCTCTTTTTATTGTTGTGAATTCTTAAATCCTCTTTAAGCATTTCATCACATTTGGACTTTTCAGAATATAATAATGGACTACTTATCTATTTTATCCTATTCTTTAGTTTTCCCTCTAACACTATTAAAGGAATTAATCCACCACAATCACAACTTAGCCAGGTGTAACCACTGACAAGACAAGTACTTAAAAATTATATGTTACACATTGCACACTAATCCACACTTTTGTTGTGATTGCAGTGGGAAGCATGGATTGGAAGTAGGATTTTCTTCACCAAGGAAGTAGTGGTAGTACCATGCATCGAGGATCATTCATGATCATTGGATATTCTTCCTTACTCTTCAACTTCCAAGAAGAGTTGGACAATAGTTTTGTCTAGGGTGTTTAGTTCTATTGTCATGAACATCAAATTTTGTAAAAGATTGTAAATTCATATACTTGGGCACTTAGAGTCTACCTATTTTGTTTGAGTCACTTTGCATGTCAGTCAATAATCCCATACATTTCCAATATTTTTTAAGGAACTTGTTCCTCCTCTTTTTCACTCAAGGAAAAATTTTTATTTAGTCATGGAGGTATGATAAATTGTATTTTGTAGTGCTTCAATATCAGATGTCTAATATTAGAGTCGTGATGTCAGGTATCCACTATTGAGCCCCAAGATGAAATGTCAAATATTTGATATATGCCAACCTATAAATATAGCACTTGGTCACATGGTTTCCATATAGTTTTTTTTATAGCATATGCAGAACTCTTGTAGTTTGTTTTCTCTAGAGTTAGAATATTTTCCAAAGTGCCCGCAACAAGAGTCATTGAGTCTAAACATCTTTATTTAAGCACTATTGTACCTGAGCATGGTAGTATGTGTAGCAATAAAGATGAACTTTCTAATCAAACCTTGTAGCACCTTAGCTAGCTTAAATATTTTATTTATGCATTTAATGTTTCATGCAATTTTCTTTAATGCTTCCAAGTAATTAATTCAAAGTAAGATAATTATATTCAATAGTAGTCAATTAATTAAGCACATAAGTATGACCACTTCGAGCATGCATATGACTCTTGGTAATCCCAGCAACACTTAACATTTGGTAATCTAGTAGCATTATACATGTTTAGGATGTGCATGGAAAGTGGGATGAGATACTTATGTTAGGATAGTTAGTTATTGATCAGTAATTAGAGTAAGTTAAATTGATTATAAATTACATTTCAACCTATTCCTAATTGTAGACAAATAAAATATAAAATAATAGAAATTATGTGCCTCAATTATACTTAACAATACAATTATGCTCCACAAGTATAGTTGAGAAGACAACGATTGTCACAGTTAGATTTCACGTCCTAGAACTAGTGTACTTAAGAACTTAAGGTATGTAGAATTTAACTAGATCATGTGTGAAAACTTGTGATTCGTATGGTGTACAATTTTGTGTCATGAACACCAAAAATTTTTATAGTGTTTTTGATTTCTACACTTAGGCACTCACTTTTGTTATGTTGGTTTGTTATGTCAAGAGTTAATCAATAATCCCATACCTTCCAAATTTTGTAAAAGAACTCGAGGATGAGTTTTCATTCAATTGTGGGGGTATGATGAATCATCGTTGTGTTGCATCAATGGATCCCCATTGATGTGTCTCTTCTAATGGGCCCCCATTGACGTGGCCCCATCTACATGGTGTTGCCTCGTTGATGAGGTCACATAGACGTAGTGTTTGTTGTGTCTATGGGGCCTTGTCGACGTAGCTTTACAATAAAGTCTATAAATATGTGCTCACTAGCTGTGTTTAGGGGGAGTCAAAGTCATAGTTATAGTAGAGCTCTTATAGTTTTGTCATTTGAGAGTTAGAATATTTCTTTGAGCACCTACAATAGGAGTCAAAAAGTGTACGAATCTTTATTCAAGCACTATTGTACCTGAACACACAAGTGTGAATAGTAATAAAGATGAGCCTTTTGATCAAACCTTGTAGCAGTTTGAATAGATTAATGATTTATTTATGCGTTTACTATTTTCATTAATTATGAAATTAATTAAGTTAAATCAGAATTCAAGTGATTAGTTAATTAATTAAGCTAAATAGATTAAACACATAAGTATGACTGCTTCAAGCGTAAACATGTATTTGCTTGGTAATCCTAGCAACATTATTCCTTGGTTCACCTAGTAGCATAAATGCTTGGTAATCCTAGTAGTGATACATGGGTTTAGGACATGTATGAAAAGTGGGAGCGAATGCTTATGTTAGAACTAGTTAGAGATTAGTTAACTAGTTAAATTAAATTAGTTATTAAATTACTTCATATCTCTATTTGAAGCACTAGTAACATAAAACATAAAATAATAAAAATTAGATGCCTCAATTACACTTAACCATACCTTTGTACATCAAAAGTGTAATTGGAAAAATAATGAATAATTGTTACAGTAAAGTTTACTTCCTAGGAGACTAGTGTATCAAAAGACATAGAGTTTACGGAATTTGATTGAATTGCGTGTGAATGCTTCGTGATTCATATGGTTGAGCATAGGGGTACCTTCGTCACTCATCATGAAGCATATGGATTTTAACACTTTAAAGAAAGGCTAGATGATTATATATATTGTTAACACATAGCCAACATGAAACTTTGGTAGAACTTAAGCAGAACATTATATCTTAGTGCTTACCTATTGGGATCAAACCCATAACTTGAAATTTCCTCATTAAGTATCTTAGGACTAGGTTACCACCATATTGTCATTATTTAAATAAAGGCATTGCATAGTTGATTCGAGCATGTGACTTGTAATTTCTAAGTTATAAATTTAATTCTAAGGGGTATACTAATTGTTGGCACATTAGGCCATTTCATGGAATAGATTAGAACACAAGATTGAGAATTGCAGCTGGAGCAGCAATAGGACTTGAGCATCTACACGATAAGACAAGCCCACCTGTTATATATATCATGATTTGAAATGGCCTACATGAACAAGCCACCACGCATCCTCTTATGAGGGATGTTGTGACAGCACTTGGTTACTTGTCTTCTCAAACATATGATCCTCTATTTCGATCATCCCTTGACGTTAAACCCACTTTTTCAAGTCAGAATGCAAAGATGGAGAGAAAATTAACTACCAGAAAAGACAATCATCAAGTGTCTAAAATGGAGCAAATTGATGCCAAGGATTTTAAACAACCCTCATTATTGGAGGATTCCAGAAAAACTGAAATGCAACGTTTTGGACGTGATGGTTCTGGGGAAATAATGGTTTTAGAGGACATGGAGAATAATGCAAAATAAAAAACACATGGATGATGTCATTGTTGAGGCAAATGTTGTATTGTATGCTTTTGAGGAAACTGATCAGGAGAAGGTTGATACACCGGTGCACTTACTAAATCTTCACTTAACGCTTTGGCCTACAATGGACTTCTGCGATTAAAAGCCAACAAAAAAATAATTAAATAAGCATCATTTTCTTCCAGGGATTCTACTGGGAAAATATTTAGTTTCCAAATCGAGGAGGTCTTCAACTAATTCAGGAACCCCACAATTGGACTGTATCAGTTTACTAATTTATCATGGGGAAGAAATGTGCCGGAGGAGTACGGCAGAGGTGGTGCGCTTCCAAGGTTCCACTCTCTGAGCCTTGATTTTTGCCGTCATTTGCGGAAACTACCGAGTTCAGGGATGCTCGTTTTGAGGCTTCCGTGGGCTTCTTTCATGCACGGATGCATTTAGGAAGAACAGACGCTCTAGAACAGTAGCCCGCCCCTTAACGCCTACTCTATCCTGCATCTGCTGATCTTGCCATCACCGAGTCAACCGATGCTCCTGTTGGATGGGCTGCATTGCCAATCATCACCACATGTCACGGAATCCTCAAGCTTAAAAAGGAAAAATTTGCGAAAATAGCTAAAAATCAGGAAAAGGAAGCCACCGGGGCAGATCTTGGCCGTCAATGGCCACCAAAAGGGTACAACTGTCTCGCCATGTAAAACCCTACACAGGGGTGCTAGGGCATTTTTCGTTTGTTATTTGAGTCGCAAAAGAGGCAGTGGCAGTGGCCAGGTAGCAGCGAACAACTAACGATCTAAAATTCCACACGGACACAGCCCCAGGACACCAAAGACGTTGGCGCCATCACTGGCCTCAACGTCATGCACATCAGCAATGAACCGACGGCGGCGGCAATCGCGTATGGGCTGGAAAAGAAGACCTCGGGCCAGTCCAAGGAAGAGCAGTGGTAAAGAAATGGAGGCCGAGAAATGGTGGAGGGTTTTGAAAAAGTTGACGACAAATGGCGGAGAGTTACAAGTGGTGAAGTGCAGCTTTTTAGTCTACACACCTTACTACCGAGTACTAGAAAGGAGGGCATTCGCTACTACGCTCAGTGCAAGATGCACAAATATTACACACTCCATGATTACTATCTCTATTAATATAATTCAAATAAAATATTTTATGATTTAAAAAGGAAAAGACAGTTATGGAATATTTTTGTAACATCCTATAAAAGGAGACATTTAAATATTATTCCTATGGAAGTTGTAACTTCCTATGATAGTTACAACTATAATATTTATAACTAATTTTAATTTGGATTATCATGAAGACACTTGTCAATTATAGCCTTTTTTATCTCTATGGTGGTTACAACCATCCAAGATTTTTGTAACTTACCTAACTTGTTGGACAAGTAAGCTCCTAACTTGTTGGGCAAGTAATCTCCTAATTGGTTGGCCAAGTTACTTGGGAGAGAAGTTAGGTAAGATATTTTTGGATGTGTAACTTACCTAACTACCTTTGAACCCTACAAAAAGGCTTCAGGGGTCAAGGGGGAAGGGGCATATCATCATCCACTTATCATCATCACTTGAGGTCTCACACATCACACTTGGGATCTTGGAAGATTTGTAAAGAAGATTGTTTGTAAGATGGCTTGTTAAAGAAAAGATTTCAGCCACTTTGTCATGGTCCTATGAGTTATGTATTTTATTTTTTATTTTTTAAAATTGTTTAGCTAGTGGTTTAGATAGTATCATCCTTGGCAAGTAATTTTGGGATTTTTAGATTGCTCTTATTGTTCTTGTTGCTCGATAGAAAATTTCTGTTAAAATTTTGCCATAGAAGCGCTTGTATTTAAAAGCCTTAAGAGCATTTTAGTAGTAAATTTTATTATTGTGCAATGTATAAGAACCTCTATTGGGATCAATGTAAGAGAGCCTCTGCTTGTAGTCATGCCGTTGAACGATTCAATAGTCAAGAGGGTTCAGAAAATCTTTGGTATTTTGATGGGACCAGAATAGCTTCTTTTTATCTTTAAAGTGAATCTCCATGGTATTTCAATCAGAAATTGTCAAGTCTTTTGAAGGTTTTGTTGAATGCAATTGTTGACGTCCATTATCTAGCCAAAATGGAGTCTTGTACGTGGTAGTTTACGCAGCAATTTTTTGGTAGCATAATAGGATTGTCTTGAAGAAATTGCTTATTTGAGCCTTGGAAGTTTGAACAATTCATAGATATTGAATTTGGGATAGCTTTATTGCGAAGTGTTTACTTGTGTCATTTTACCTTGTTTAAATATTTGAGGTCTACACAAATCATCTTTTCTTTTCTGTCTATTTCCATCGAATCTTGCTCTATTTCTAGTTTTCTTGTGGAACTATCTCTTTCTCTGGGGAAAATTAGAAGTAGATTTGCAAAGTTGTGCTCAAATGTTTTTCCAAAATTTTATTTGTTACAAGTAGGTATTATAAGGACCGTGTAGACTAGGCAATTGAACAAAATAGGAACTCTCAACAACTCACATTACTTGGCAAAGTTGGTTGAATCTCTTTAAGATAAGTCATCTATAGTTCACAGAACGCAATCGTTTCATTTTTCACAACTGCACGCCGCAAGAGCACACACACATACTCACATTAACTACTGAGTTTATTTGGAGGTATCTAGGCCTTGGTGTTGCCAGAGACCAGCATGCACCTAAATCTTGTTCGAGGATACTCGTTGGCGATCGCGTCCCAAGCGGTTGCCAACACTAATGTGACACACTTTTATGTTTTACTTAAATTCAATGAAAGTATTATGAAATTATTGTATTGGCTATATGTCTTCTATCATGATTCTAGATATTTGACAAATATTAATATTCCACCACAACTATCTACCTCAATATTTTTTCTATTTTAAGTTCAAATATGTATGTTGAAAGTGATGTAATTGTTGTTAGACTATGATCATTCTTCCTACTAATAATTAACTTTCTTCTCTTGTTTTTACAAAGTATTAATTGTAAGGTTGTACAAATGAGTAGATATTCAAGTTTTTCCTTTCCATTTTATTTTTGATGTTTTGTATTTAATGTCAAACATATTATATACTTTTCAAATTTTGGGGTTGGAGACCCCCTTTTTTTCATTTTTATCATATTATTTGCTTGTCTCATTGTTTGGTAGAATCAAATCAAAGTAGAAAGTTATTTGATAAGTGGAAAATGAAATTTTTTCTTACTATGACCATTCTTCCTAATAATAATTAATTTTCTTCTCTCATTTTTACAAATTATTAATTGTAAGGTTGTTGATGAGTGGTGGAGATACCCCTACACTCAACCATATGAATACGAGTGTTTTCACGCGCGATCCGGTCGAACTCCATAGACGGACTAGTTGTGGCACCTAGATCATTAACCTTAGGTCGCAGTTCGTTGTCTTCCCACCTGGACTAGTATTATCTTTGTCACGTATGGTTTAGTTCAAAGTGAGGTGTATGATGTGATCCTAATTCTAATGCTACTCCTGAAGGTAGTGGAAAATAATATTAACTAAGCTAAGCTAGGAGGAAAAGGTAAGAAAATCTAATCTAGCCTAAGTGCGATGAGTAGCCATTCCTTGATTATCCATACACATCTTGGACTTCGTGCATGACTACCAATGGGATTACCAAGCGCAGATCCTAGGTATGCCACTGGGTTACCAAGTAGTCAGACTTAAATGCTCGTAATCAAGTCGTACTCATTCCAAGTTACTAGGAGTTTAAGTGTGAGAGAGATTAACTATGAAAGCAATAAATAACATTTAAATAAATAAATAAACAACAAAGTGAATGCTGCAATGATGAAGTAATCTCGATCTTTATTGCCGATCATGTGCATGTCCAAGTACGTCACACTCAAATAAAGAAGAATGCCGTACAATTACAATCACCACACTGCGGGTAGACACGGGAAAATAATCTAACTCTGCAGGGATCAAACTGCTAGAGTCTAGCTACAATCTAATTTCTAACTTTCAAACATGGGAGAGCCGCTTCTTATTTATAGACATTGCGGTTGATGAGTGGCGAGGTACCCCTACACTCAACCATACG
>MNCI01015133.1:5521-17923 GCA_015680685.1 Gnetum montanum
TGCATTCACTTATATTTATTATTGCTTTAATTATTTAATTATTTACTATTTTTTTTAGTTAATGTTTCCATTTATTGCTATTTACTATTCTTGTCATTAAGCAGAATGAATACGACTTAATCACGGGCACTTAAGTGTAAGTACTTGGTAATCCAGCAGTGTATCGTTTGGCACACCTAGTGACGTATGCTTGGCAATCCCAACGGTAGTTACATGAAGTCCAAGGCATGTACGAATGATTAGGAATGGATAATTATTGCACGTAGGTTAGTTTAGATCTTATTCTCCAATTTTCATTAGCGTAATTAATTAGTTTATCTCTTTATTATCATTAGGCACAACATAGAATTAAACAACATCACATGCCTCACTTTGGACTAAACCATACATGATAAAGCTACCACTAGTCGAAGTGGGAAGATAGTGAACAAAAATCAAAGCAAAGAGATCTAGATGCCACAATAAGTCCCATCCACAAAATTTGATTGGATCATGTGTGAATGCTTGTGATTTGTATGGTTGGATGTAGGGGTATCTCGTCGCTTATCATTGGCATTGTTGCTAGGGATAGTGCTAGTTATCTAGATTAGTTACATCATACACAATCACTATAAAGGTATTAACGATATATCCTTCAGAAAATATTAAATCACACACACCATAAGCCAATGACAATGTCTCTTCCACAAGGAAGCCATAATGCACTGTATAATGAAAATATTCATTGGAGAACTAATAAGATATATAGTGAGGAAAATCGGAGTCACCAACCTTATGTAGGGGTTTCTTATGTTCATGACCACCCTAACAACACTCAAAGACTACATTCACCTAAGGTAGACAATCTAGGAGGAGATGATGTAAGTCCTGAACTAGGGAAGGCCTCAAGGCCTAAGATCTCCTTGAAACCAAGAAACGATAAATCAAGAAACCCTAGGGAACACCATAGAAGCCATGGAAATCCTTCTAGTTCCTCATCTTCCTCTTCCCCTTCAATGTCTAGTTCTAACAAAGATGAACATAGATATGAAGATAAAGCTCCACCAAAGGGTCAGAATAGAAACAAAGATCAAACCCGTAGGAGCACTCGCAGTCATCAACATGGACATAGGCAAGATCTTCACAATCAAACGAATAGAAATAGAAATTTTCATGACAACATGTCTGATGATGATGACTCCTTGTTGGCCATAAAGAGCTTGATGTAGATCATAGAGGTAGTTAAGATACCTCACAGGCATTGCAAGGAAAGTTGCCTACCTAGGCTTGATATGAATAATATTCCTAAGTTTATGGGAGGCTATGATTCTAATCCACAACAACATCTACAAGCCTTCCATGATGCCTATGCTTTCTACAACATTGAAAGTGGGTGGCAAAAGCTTAAGCTCTTTTCTAGGACATTAATTAATAGAGCTGAAGTGTGGTATAGATCATTAAAACCAAATTCAATCCAATGATGGTCCACAATGCTGGAACTCTTCAATGATAAATACTAGACCTATGTGAGGGTGTCCAACCTAAGGAGACAAATCCAAGAATGGAAGTAAGAACAACATGAACCCTTATATGTGGCCTTAGATAAATATTATTCCCTATTGAATAGATGCCCGGGCCATGGTTTCTTCGAGGAAAGGTAAGTTTTCCACATCATAGATGGGCTTTGTAATGAAATAAGACAAACCCTTGGGATGTATGCTCTAGGTCAATTATATGAGCTACAAGCCCATCAAATTCAAGAACTAATCGAATGTGTGGCAAAAGAAGAAGGAGAGATATAAAAATTGGAGAATGTTGAGAAAAATCATTGGGACCCAACTCTTTAATAGAAGGAGGTCCATATCTATGTAAGTTGAAAGAAACTACTCTCGATAAGGTGATTTCGCAACAAACCTTGCTGATACAGAAGTCTATTGATGAACTTGAAGCAAAGTTTAATAGGATGTCAAAATGGATATATGAAAATGTTACAACTATCATTGAAATAGTTGAGGAGAGGATCATGCAAAGCAAGCTAGGTGATCACAATAAACAAAGGATACAGAACCAAGAAAGTGCTAGGAACACTTTTTGGTAAACAAGAAAAATGACTAACGAAAGTGAGGCTATAGACATAACCATAGAAGAAGATAATGGATGTGACACCTGCATATATGACCATCAGAAGGGCCATTGCCTAGTCTTGTTGTATCTACATGAGTATTGGGTAGGTGCCTTAAATTTGAAATTTGTATAGAAGCACATGCCTGGGAGATTTCCCTTTCCACACGGTAATCATAGACAACCCCACAAGCAACCGTACCATCCTAGGGGGACTCATCACTATCAACCTCAACACTATCATCAGCCATAGTGGCAACAAGCACAATCATGGGGGATGCCACCACCAAATTAGCCCTATCCTTTCTACCAGTCGAAATTGCATGTATATTATGTTCAACACCTTATTTCTCCAACTAGTTCTACATCCTCTACTTTAAATTTCCACTATCACTCTCCCAGGTACCATCAACCCATGACATCTCCAGAGGGATCACCATCTCGTGCCTCTTACCATCCATCCTACCCTTGATATTCTCACCCTCCACCTCATCACATGCTACCACCAAGGACACAGGAAGGTTTAGCCTTACAATATCAAGAAATGAATGCCACTTGTAGTGCAAATGTGCATAAACATGCTGATACCAATGGATCTCAACCACAACATAGGAAATGTCCCTTCTTGAGGAAAGGTCGTAAGTTGATGCAAACCACAAATGGACCCATCATATCATCCAAGCTAGCAAAATGCCAATCTCGTGCACCACCTTCCTTTTCGCCACCAACATCCTCTAATCATACATCAAGAGCATCATCCATCATTACTCCAATCCCAAACCCAAATAATCAACCTAATAGTGTGGGGAGATAAACAAATCTATGCATATAGTATCATGATCAAGGGTGCAATCGTGGGCCAAACATCCATCATGATAACACACCTCATATCCTGATCCATTGGACATTTAACAATCAAGTGTGTGATCAACAATTTGTCTACCTATCCATTGCAATCGCAAAAGACACCCAATGGCTAGGGAATGAATAGTTACCAATGCTTTATACATGCATGGATCCTATCTATATGCTTATTAATCCTTGTCACAACCAAATGTTTAGTTGTGGGGGTCACCCCTTCATTCTAATCTTCAGGATTCATAAGTGTTTTCCATATTTTTGTTTTACAATTTTTTGTCATTTTCTCTTTTCTTGATACAATTTTTCCTATTCTTTTCAACTTTTTCTATGTGTTGTTTTCATTTTCTTTGTTATGTAATCTTGCTTGTGTTTAAAACAATCATGTAGCCCATTGAGGTGAGGTTTTCTTTATGTTGTAAAGTCATAAGGGACTAGTTATTCAAACATTGAGACCATGTCATCCATCCACTCATTCCATTAATAAGAGGTTCTTACCCTAGTCATAATGATATTCTTTTCATCATCCAACCTAAAAATAAATTCATGATCATTGTGTCTAGGCAGAAGAGTGCAAAACCAAGGTGGAATGTAAGGGGTGTGACATCAAGGGGATTTCTGGATTCTCTTTGGCCACTTTTGTATGTTCTATAATGTTGTTGAGGTTGTAATTATATCCTTGTAGATCTAATGAAAAATGAAATTAAGAGTACCATAAAAAGGCATTGAATAAATTTTGTAGGTCCCACTAGAAAGACATGTACCCATGCCTAAAGGTTGGTGGCTTCTTAGAACTTCCATAAAAGAAAAAAGAAAAAATAAAAGGGATGTGCCATAAATAAGTTCCTCCCTTGGAAAAAATGCTTAGTGATGTTACTCCTTGCAACTATGATAATCTTATGGTTGTCCATCGATGTAATGAAACAATGTGATGTTCTTGAAATGTTGTTTGGACTTGGTTTGAATCTTGGAAAGAAGGAGTCATGATTATTTAACCATTAATAACACACAAGGATTTAGTTTGCCCATGGTAAGACACCTCATGTCCCAATTTCTGCAATCCTTTCTATAGTCCATCTCATATATGTTTGATCCTAACTTCTGGTTTTGTGTAATATAGAGTTATTATCTCAAATTTGTGGTTTTAACATGTGTGTTTTGTTTCACAGGTATGCATTACATTAAACCCCTTTAGTGCCTACAAACATTTTTAGGTGTGGTTACACAAGGGCATCATAGGCTAGAGCCTACTTTGAGGGGGATCCACTTGTGTAACTTTTGTGACTTGTACTTATTTAACACAAGCACATCATTTTTAACCTTTCAAGTGCTTCATTGATAAATTTTGTAGTTTCCCTTCTCATGTACCTTGATCCATCCACAACTTCAATTTCAACACCCTTTTTCTTGCTTCTTCCAAATCTTTTCATGTCGACGACTCCACGTTCACACACTTCTAATACCTCAAAATGATTTTCCACTTACCCTAGAACTATGGACCTAACCTCAAACTTTCTAACCAATCACTGAGCTTCATTTTCCATCCTCGGTTACCCCATTTAATGCATATTCTTGGACCTTGATATTGAGTACCCGATATCGGGTGGGACATGACATCTTATACCCAATATCGGGTCACACAAAACCTAAATATATGACCCTTGTAGTGTCCAAACTTCATTCTCATCATTTTTAGCTAGGGGAGTTATTCAAATTTTCTTTCGCGACTCAGAGCTCTATGCACCCACTTTCCACTTTTGATATTTGGCTCTCTACTGCTCTAAGTTCTGTGTCATCTGAACCTATTGTGTAAAAGATGATAAACACTTTTTGGGGATTTTTCTTAAAAAATTTTCTAACTCTACAATAATATGAACTAAGAACTTAATGAACTAAGGTAATGAGTAAGGTATAAACTACTTCCTGATAAATCACACAACCTTAGTAACACCCAATCTTTGCTTGATTATAGATGGCCCCAAAAAGAGGAGCACAAGGAGAACCTTTGCAGAGAGCAACCAAGTGCCCACAAGGTCACTAAGGCTAACAAGGCTAACATGTGGAGTATGAGAAGGAGGAAGCCTAATCTTTTAGTATCCATCAAGAGGCCCCTGTTACTAGATAGTTGTTCTAAGTAAAGGCCATAGAACCACCAACTCCCATATAGGGACAACATCTCATGTTGCCCCCTAATTGCCTTGCTACCATCCAGGAAAAGTGCACATTGATCACATTCATCGTGGAAATGAACTTCAGGTCATTTATGGAGTTTTCTCCAAAAGTAGTTCGAATGTAGCTTCAGGCCATCACCCTTGTGGCCCATTCTTTTAGACAATGGCAAATGGTACCTTAGTGAGATCCACCAATTCTAGCATAACAAAGATGAAGGAACCACTGTAAAAATCAGTGTAGTTAATGTCTCTTTCTTAGTCAAGGCAATTGCAGCAACTCTTAATTTTCCAAATAAAGGGACTAAAGTAGCCCACCTATCCACCAAATATGATCCTAACACTAGGAAGTTATGCCTGAGACGGGCATATAGTAAAGAAGACAAAACATATAATGAACTAACTTTGGAGGAGAGGACATATTTCAAGATTGATACATACCATATCTTTCCAACCAAAGGGCTTAATAGGATTTCAACATATGCAGCCATGGGAAGTGCTATCTTAATGGGCAAATACATGGCTAATCTTCCCCAATTCTACTTCATCGAAATTCAGAGGTGGTTTGAGGAGAATAAGGTAGGAAAGCCAACACTCCCATTCCCTTGTCTAATCAGAAGGTTATGCAGACACACTGGAATCATGGGGTACACAAACGATGTCCCTAGGAAGGCTTAGAATGCTTCCTTCACAGAGTTTCTTAAGCCTACCACACTAAGAAAAGAACTTGGTGAAGAAAAAAGAGACGAAAGAAAAACTAGAAACAAAAGTACAACATGAGCCTACACATTGCCTTGAAACACAAGCTTTTCCACTGCCTCTGCTATAAGATTACAAGCCCTTAATAATCCATCTACAAAAAATCGCTAAAGTTATTAGTTGGGGAAGTAGAGATGAGTCTAATCTCTTTAGAGTAATCAATGATGTTAAACAACCCACTCTCTTAACCAATCCAACAAGAGGAGAGATCTCGTTACAATTAGGAGGAGGATCCTAGTGGTTCAAGCAAATCTCTGGAAGTGTGGCATCCTTCTAGGTGATGCTTGAAATTAGAGAAGGTGCCATACTTATTGTAATGTAGCATCATAATTTGGCAAGCGTATTAGAAGTGATTATGGATCACATGTTGAATGACTCCTGTGATGCATGAGCATGTGCTAGATTGCTTGCTATAGGAAGTGTAAGTGATAACCACCCTATTCGACATCCCTAGTGATGTCACTATAGCATAGTCAGACCTCATAGACATCAAAGGAAATCTGGTCATGGCTGAAGTTAGGGAAGAGCACGTAGAAGTAGAAGTGCAAAGGTTACAACAAGAGTTAGTTGCCTTGAGAGTTGAATGATGGGATCCTACCAAATTTGTTGTACTTGACCAGCTAGAACAATTTAGGATGGAGTTCTTGGCCAAGCTTATAGTGACCAAAAATGTTGGAGGCTAGAATGGGACTCTAAGAGGTCCACAACCACATAGCCTTGACCCTACTTTTGCATGAGGACTTGCTGGGAATAGAGGTAGGGTGCCTAGAACAGTCTTGTTGATCGAACTGGGACTTACAGGTGTTATGATGAAACGAGTATCAAGGGGGATGTGGTGTTTTGCGATGTTTATGGTATTCATGGGTGTGAGCATAATAGAGGTTTTGGATGAGAAAACAAGGGTGCAAACATGCGAATATGTGCTTGAATAGTGAAAAATATGAGTAGAATGCTAGGATGGAAGGAAAAATGCGAAAAATGCACAAAATGTCAGTAAGAGAGAAAAAGAACCATCCCAAATGAGGGGAGCATAGTGAATTGTAAAGAAGATTTTAGGAGGTATGCGTTGTACAAACAAGTGTAGTAGGTAGCATAGTCACAGTCTTAGGGTGTTGTTTTGTGAAGAACTAATGTTGTTGTGAAGTTTGAACCTGATGGGTTGGCTACCATGGTGTCCCACAAGCTGCAGTGGTATACGGTCTGCTGGGCAGTGTACAATGATGTCATAGTGATGTGCAATAGTGCTCAGTGATGTTCGAAAGTTTCTCAAGATGCTAAGGATGCTTGGGTGTAAGAGTGCCAATGCCAAAATGCCAACTATTGAATGAAAATGCCAATGTTTCTTTTGTTTTTTCAACCCCTAGAATGTGGAACATTAGGGTATTTATAGGATTAGGGTTAGCATGAGTCATGGATTGGATGCCACATGGCAGAGGGGTTGTTGGAAGTACACTAGCCCCAACTATGCTTCCACTGAAGAAAATGGTGTTCTATTGGTGTGCTCCAATGGACCCTGTGAGATTGCCAGATTGTGACTACGCTATGAAGACTACCAATGTGAATGCCAAATAGATTGCAAAGTATCTAAAAAATAATACAAATAGTGTAGTTTGGAGACTATGCTCCAAGAATATGTTGTCCACTCTCTTGAGTGGTGTCGAGTGTAGGTACAATTTTGGGGGCAAATGGGGGATGCAAAAGAGACAAAACTTGCTAATCTTGCTTACCAAGGGAATGTTGGAGTTGAGATGTTGACTAGTGTTGAGTTTTGGAGGCTTCTGAAGGTATTCTTACATGGCTATGCTGACTTCACTCTAAAGCATAGCCCAAGAAGTTAGGCAAATCTTGCTAGAAAATGATGCTTAGTGCAAGCTATGCTAGCTACGCTTTAGATCGTAGTCTCAGAGGTGAGAGTGGAGCCTTGACAGTTGGAAAATCTAACAAAGATGACATGCCCATACAGACTACACTAACTACACTCTAGAGCGTAGTAGGAAGCATAGGCTCAAGAGTTAGAAAATCTACCAAACTATTTTTTCCATCCCAACCATGCTCAACAACCTCTAGCTTGGCACTTAAAAAAATTTGCAAACTGGTCATTTCAAGGTTGACTATGCTGACTATGCTCTGGAAAGTAGTCCCAGTAGGGAGAGTGTAGTCAGGACATTTAGAAAAATTTACAGCTGCTATTGAAACTTAGAAAAATTTTGCAAACCTAGACTGTTAGTGTCAACTATGCTAACTACGCTCTAGAGCATAGTCCTAGTAGTGGGAGCATAGTCTCAACACTTGGATAAAAGTTGCCAAGTTTTGACACTTAGCCAAATTTGCAATTGAGACCTAGGAGCCTGAATTTGATGGTGTTTCATTAGTCCCTCTTTGTTGATGTTTGGAGAAGTGGCTCGAGAGACATTAACAAAGAATGTAAAACACCACAGTAGGCCTGGCACCAACATCGCTTGTTAGTAGTCGATCGAGTGTTGCTTCATCATGCTTAAGAGTGTAAAGGATAATGGTATGCTAAAGATAAAGGATAAAGGATGTAGAAAATGTGTTAGGGGATGGCAAGGGAATGAAATACAAGGGAAAGAAATGCAAACTATGTGAAACTACAAGATGTGGCACCAAGGAAGGCTTGTTGCCAAAACAGTGACCTCTCGTTAGAGTGCTTATGAGAGAGTCAATGTCCATGATGTCAGAATGGCTTACCCTTGAAATTGTGACCTCTCAGCAAAGTGCTTATGAGAAGGTTGGTGCAGATTCAGGGTTGGAC
Organism: Gnetum montanum; assembly: GCA_015680685.1. Taxonomy (NCBI): domain Eukaryota; kingdom Viridiplantae; phylum Streptophyta; class Gnetopsida; order Gnetales; family Gnetaceae; genus Gnetum; species Gnetum montanum. The sequence continues at coordinate 14,180 of MNCI01015133.1, forward strand.
TAGTTGCGAAATTGTAGCTTTGCTAATTTTGCTTAGGGATATGTTTCACTCCATTCTTTTTTTTTTGTGGCTATGATGAACCTGCATTGGATTCTGCACCCTGCGAGATGCTAGCTGCGAGATGATTTTTTTCAAGTGGGCTACATGCCACCTAACAGGCTTTACTTTAGTGCAACCATGTTGCATCTATAGGATAGGTGTTACTTCCTTGGGATGAGTTGTGTTACATCCACTTGGGCTTTGACCAGACCACAGAGGCTCCCCATAGGATGAGTTGCATTACATCTATTATGGGTTCTACAATTGACAAAAGAGGATGACATATGCATCGAAGGGGTTGAAGACTCGGTGATGTAGGGGAAAGTAAGGAAATGTAAGGTAAAAAGATCAATGCGAGTAAGAAATAGCAAGGTAATAGGGATGTGCACTCTTGAGCGGTTTAGCTAGCCTGATCATGCACATTAGAACAATGTGGTAACTTGCCACTGTGATGTAGAGAAAATAAGGAAACAACCACATGATGTGAGATGAGAGCAAACTGTTGGTTGTGAGGATGTTGTAAGTGTTGTAAGCGTTGGACAAGTTGTAAGAGCTTGTAGTGCTAGTGTAGGAAAACTAGTGCTGGTGCAGTAGTGAGAGAGCTGCAAAAGCTGTAGTAGCCACACTGGAGGCAAGTACTTGAGCAATGGCAAGAGCCCAATAGAGTAGGCAAGACAATGGGGGCCCTAATGCTGCCCTTTCTCCAAAGGGTTGTGTTGACCATGAGAGCTCCAAGCAATAATGAAATACCCAAGGCTGGTAATGTTATTGGTGCAGCTTGGGGCTGATATTGCTAGTGATTGTGGTAGGAGATTTAGAAGGTTAGTAAAATGCCCAAAGGAATTTTGGAGGATTAGCAAAATGCCAAGGGCGATAACACTACAAATATCCTGGAGGCCACTCTTAATGACGTGAAATCCACTCTAGAACTGCAATGCCCCACTGTACCCACGAGGTGTGGGCGAATAATGAAGAGTTGGAAATATTTACACTCGCTTTTCTGTAGAACTATGTGTGTTGAACTATGAACCCAGTTTAAAGTCCTAGTAGACCATATGCTATGCTAGTTTAGGGTCCTAGTAGACCATGGGCCTAGTTTAAGGTCTTGGTAGACCATGATGTGCTAGTTTATAATCCTAGTAGACTATTGTGTGCTAGTTTAACATCGTAGCAGATGGTGGATGTTGTGCCAATTAAACGTCATGATCCAAGGACAAGCTATGCCAATTTAACATCATAGTAGATTAATGTTGTGGATGCCAATTTTAGTGTCATGGCCTAAGGACGTGTCTTTGCTAGTTTATAGTCATAGCAGACTATGTTGTGCCAATTTAGAATCATAGTGGTAATGTCTTTACTAGTTTATAGTCGATGTGGACTATGCTATGCCAGTTTATATTCATAGCATACTACGAACATGAATGCCAATTTAATGTCATAGTGAACATGCTATGCTAGTTTATAGTCGTAGCGGACTAATGCTTACCTTACTTTGTTGTTGATAAGGCACTGCGTAATAGGTGTAGTACAACTTTAAGTATGAGTGGTTTACTAGATTAGCAAATTTGTTGCCATCATGGTCAAGAAGCCTGAATGCTCCATTGCTATAGGCCTTGATGACCAAGAAAGGCCCTTCCCAGTTGGCTGAGAATTTATTCACAAGTTCACAAATTACCTTGAGGACTAAGTCCCACTTCTTGATCAAGCATTGATGTTGACTGTGATGGTGCTTTTGCTACTATAGTTTTTGGTACCACTCGATTTGACTAAGCATTTGCATGCACTCCACCTCTATCGAGTTGAGGTCCATGATTCACAGCTCATCATTTTGAGCTTTGTCGAAGAAGCTTGAGAGGATTACATGGAGCAATGGGACTTGCAATTTAAGAGGCAAGATGGCTTTAGATCCACAAACCAAGTTGTATGGCGTCTTACATTTTACAGTTCTTTGTGTTGTGTGGTAGGCCTAAAGTGCGTAGATCAGTTTCTTGTGCCATCATCATTTGTTGCTGCTAAGCATATTCTTTAAAAGATTAACAATAACTTTGTTTGTGGCCTTTGCCTGGCCATTCACCTGAAGGTAGTAGAGTGACGAGAAGGAATGTTTGATTCCGAAGCATTTACAAAAGGCCTTGGTCTCAGCACTACTAAACTATGGCTCGTTGTCTGTGATTATGGTCATGGGTAAATCAAAATGGGACACTATGTTGTTGAGTATAAATATGCAAACCTGTTGTAAGGGAAATAGCTTCAACCCACTTCATAAAGTACTTAGTGGTGGTTATAATGAAGTTATTCCCTATAGAGAACAAAGGTATAATCGCTTCTATGATGTCTAGCCCCCATCGTTGGAATGGACATGTGATCTGCATTGTATGTAGCTTAGTAGGTGGCACGTGCATGAGGTTACCATGCCGTTGACACATGTCACACATATTGACCTTGGAGATGCAATCATGCTCCATGTATGGCCAATAGTAGCTTAAGCATCTAATTTTTTCCACCATTGCCCTGGGTGCTATGTAGCCTCCGTAGAGTCCCTCGTGGACTTGTTTGATGATTGTCTGCACTTCGTTGTCGCTAATGCATGTTAATAGCATGCTATCATAGGGTCAGCAGCACAAAGTTCTATCACTTACATTAATGTACTATCGCGATCACTGTTACACTACATCTTCTTGAGCAGTGATTAGATGTTGTAGTGGTTCACCTTGTAGAAGGTATGATTTCATGTTTTCATACCACTCTACTGCATGGGTCATGCTTACTGTGGCTATGGATACAATGTCATTTGTTTGCGTGATAGGCATAGTACAAATTTCCACTGTGGTGGGCAATGTGCAAAACATTTCAGGTGCAATGGTTAAGGCTAACGTAGCTAATGCATCAACAATAGAGTTTTCATTATAGAGGATATGTTGGACATCAATTGTTGTAAATTACTTGAGCAAGTACTTCGTCAAGTCACAATAGGGCTTCAAGTGTTAAGCTTTATAGGTGTAAACCTCTATGACTTAGTTGATGACTAGTTGTGAGTCACCTTGGACTACCAGGTTTTGTATCCCTAGGTTGTGAGCTGTTAGGATATCCTAGAGGAGACCTTCATACTTTTCCATGTTGTTAGTGCATGAAAATGCGAAATGATACGCAAAGGATCAGATCTCCCCAGAAGGAAACATGATTACTGTAGTGGCACTACTCGTTGAGAGGTTGAAGTACCATCGAAGTGTAAAAGTGCCTCGAGGTTGTCAGGCACTTGGCTTATGCTAGCGACATACTTGTCTAGAAATTTTGGATTTATGGTTACTTGGCTGTCGATTAGGGAAGCTATAAGTTGTGCAGTTATTGCTTAACCTTTTGTTGATGCTTGTGTAATGTAATGCAAGTCAAACGCTAAGGTTATTACTTTCCAACGGTTCTATTATTCCCAATGCATGCCCACAATGTGATTTTTGTAATCGTATGACACCTTTGTTCGAGTGTGACATACTTGGACATGTTACATGATTAGAAATAAAGATGGAGATTACTTCCATCATTTTTGCATTCACTTATATTTATTATTTCTTTAATTATTTATTTAATTATTTACTATTTTTTAGTTAATGTTTCCATTTATTTTAAGAGAATGTTCAGGTTTGTATTACTGAAAGTTATGGTACACGAGTAAACAATTACAATGGGGGGGACATCAGGGATGGCCCA
>MNCI01015135.1:0-59422 GCA_015680685.1 Gnetum montanum
CATGGTTGATTGCGGTTATGCGTATGATCTTGACTTTCTCCTGTAATGTCCTTAGGTGAGTTGATCTCATGAGAAGAAGCCATTTCTAATGGTGTGCTAACTTTCACCATTATTAACGTTCTTGATTAACTAGACTTAAGGTTCGTTTTAAGCTCACAACGATGTGAGTGATATCCCTTATGTTCAATTGGTGAAAAAACACTTAGTCCCCGGCAACGGCGCCAATGATGAGTGGCGAGGTACCCCTACACTCAACCATACGAATACGAGCGTGCACGCGTGATCCGGTCGAACTCCGCAGACTAAATGCCTTAACACCACAAGAAACACTTGGGGTTAATCGTTCGTTGTCTTCCCAGGCTTGCTTGTAAGTGTCACGGTGTATGGTTAAGCAAGTCTGAGGTATGTGATTTTTTTGGTATTTTTCGGCTTATCTCCTAAGCTATGGGAGAAAGGGTTGAGAAACTAACTAACTCTAACTAATGTTCTAAGTCTAAATTAACTAGCGTCAGCATCCGTTCCCACTTACCAGACACACCCTGAACTATGCAACTGTGGCTTACCAAACGCTAATCGTTACTGGGATCACCACACATAATGCAAGTGCTCGAAGTGGTCGTACTGAGGCACCTATTTAGCTTAAGTGTGATAAGTAGTCGATTCCTTAGCTAGCCGTACACACCTGTGGGTGCTCGTAACTAAGTCGTACTTATCACACGTTCTAGCCTAGCAATGAGCAGCCGATTCCTCAACTAGCCATACACATCGAACTACCACTGGGATTACCAAGCGCAGAATCGTGGAATACGCTACTGGGTTACCAAGCAGCCAATGCTCGTAATTGAGTTGTACTCATGCATTGCGTCAAGCAGCCGATTCCTTAACTAGCCGTACACGTCCGTAGACGCTCACTAGGAAAGCAGTAAATAAACAACAATAAATGAAACCACATGCTGCAAGGTTTATCCAATCAAGTTCGTCTTTATTGCCGTACACAACTTGGGTTCAGGTTACAAGCTGCTCGAATAAAGAGCCGTTCACTCTAGGACTCCTACTGCAGGCACATGGGAAAAATTCTAACTCTGGAGTGATCAATTTGCCAGAGCTTCGCTACTTCTAGCCAGGATTTGCAAATGAAGGGAGTGCCGCCTCTTATTTATAGATATGGCGGCGGGATGCGATATCGCGTATGCGATATCGCAGGAGAAGACGCGATATCGCGGCCCAGTGCATGTCGTGTCTCATCAGTTATCATGATCATTAAATTGACTATGGGACCCACAAACTCCTTAGTTGAGGTTATGCAAGGGAAAAAAGGGCATGAGGCTGCTATGGCGAGGACCCACTTACATAACTTTTGGCTTGATTAGTTAAGGTTCCTTACCTTTGACATCATTACAATCTTATATTTTGTATTTTCCATTGCGTAAACTACTCTATACTCCTTAATCTTTTATTGCATTCATCCATTAAATCAATTTTTCTCCATTTTTTCAAATTTATGAACTTTAACGTCATCTTCTTATGATATCATACTATTCTTAGTCTTTTAAGCTTTCATTTGACCCTAATTTCATTCCTTGTATTTTGAAAGTTTGACCAAAGTCAACGAAAGTCAACGGCTACATCGTTGAGACCTTGTCGACACAGTTAACCCCATCGAAGAGGCCCCATTGTTGAGGCCTCGTCGACGCAATATAAAAATACTATATATACCGCCAAACACTTTGGAATTTTTTGTCATTTGCGCATAACACACGGGGAAGTTTTGCAATTTTTTGGAGCCCAAAACCTTCTAAAGCCCATAACTTTCAAATCATTTGTCCAAATCACTCCATTTTTCAATCCTGTACTTACCAGAAGTAAGATCTTTATTGTAGGGGCCACAAACCTTAAGGTTTCCAATGTAAGTTTTGAAAATTTTTTCTAACTCCCCCAAGGGTTAGTAACCTTCATTATACATAAACATCAACTTTTTCTAGGATTAACTCTTTCAATAACCTTCGAGATGATTTATCAATGATAAAGCATAAATAGAAATAACAATTAAGTTAATTAAATTAGCCATAATCAAAACTTAGCCAAGTGTAACTACCCTCAAGATTTAAGGTATCCCAATTATGTTAAGGTTACATAATGATTACTAATCCATGATTCTATTATGATTGCAGATGACACCCAAACAAAAATGCCTGCAAGAAGGAGAACCCTTGCAACCATAAGAGAAATGACCCAGAGTTGGAAGGGGCAAACAAGAACAAGGCCAAGAATAATAAGAGGTGACCCATGTAATAGAACCTCTTTGGGAGAAGCCTAAAGTGGAATTTGTTTGATAGATTCTAGAAGAAGAAGTGCCTACTGAACAATCTCAATGAGAAGAAGTGCTTGGACTTGTGCCTAGGCTTGAGGTCACTTTGACTCAAGCCTACCTAGACATCATCAAGTCTCGAGAAATCCAAAGATTAGTTCTTCAAAAAATAAACATTAGGTCATTTTTGGAGAAAGCTCTAGAGGATGTCAAAACACAATTGCAAACCTCTCCCATGTGGCCAATCATGACAACCAGTGAGGAGTGGTACATGGGAGAGACCTATCTCTTCTGGAATGGTCGAAGGCATGGGTTTGTTGTAAAGATCAAGGATGTTCAAGTGTCCTATTTGGTGGAGGCCATCGCATAGGCATTAGGATTGCCCGACATCAGAAAACAGCTGGCAAAAATATCAATAAAAGATGACCCTAAGGTGAAAAGGGAGTGGACCCAGCGATGTTAGGGAATGGACCATAAGGAGTATGGTGTGCTCACATCAGTGAAGTGAATTTATTTCAAGATTGTGACCTATTACCTCAATCCAACGATGAGGTCGAGTAAGGTGATTGCCTTCTCCGCTTGTGCATGCACTGCTCTAGGCGAGAATTTTCCATTAACCTTCCACAGCTAATTTATTTGGAGATTGAGAAATGTTTCAAGGAGAACGAACATGGAAGGAGGACCTTGCCCTTTCCATGCCTTATAAGAAAACTTTGTAAGAGGGCAGGCATTGTTTGCTATTTCAATGACACTCTCAAGCATACTCCCTTGGCCTCATGGGTAGAAATTATGAAGGACAAAATGCTAGCAACCATCCAAGAAGAGAAGTTGTCGCTGCGACCACCCACTCAAGAGAAAACACTATAGGTATGCGTAGTCCTTGAGTGTCTATGAGAAATTTGAGAGCAACTCTTAAGTGAACAAGAGTAGCAGGTAGGAATGAGTGGGTCAAATCTATTTGTGTATCAGCTAACAATGAGTCACCTTAATGAGGTGGCTCGAACTGTTAGTCAAATGGAGAGGGGTGGTTCCATTTTCTCTACCTAAAGAATGTAGCTGATTTCAAGGTCGAATCCCAATGCTCAAGAGGTGACGGTGTCACTAGCGACACATCATTTATTTTCAAAAATCTCTGGGAATGCCACCACTTTCTTTGTGAGATTGGAGGAAGGTGAAGAGGCAACTGTCTTGGTGATGCAACACCAAGGGCAAGAAATAGTGGCAGAAGTGGTAGTTGATCATGTAGTTGAAGCACTGAATGCACTGACAGTGTCTGTACCAAACATATCTGCACTCCAAGATGTGTAGATGTCTGTAAGCATGGTTAGCAGGAAATTGAATGCAGCCTAGCATGAACAACTGCTAGAATGACTAGTGGGAACTAGACAACCAACTTCAAATATTTTTTATCTTCCAAAGAACATCACTACAACCCAATCAAAGCTACTAAATGAAATGGGCAAATGCATCATTTTGAAAGGGCAACTAGTAGTGGCCCAAGAGCAAAATCAACGATTGGCCGTGGAGGTTGCTAAACTTCGTGCCCGACTTGCAAAGCAAACAATCCTTAGTTCAGCAATGACAAGAGATGAAGCTATTAAATAGCTTCAAGAATGACTTCAAAAGGCTGAGGAGGAAGCAGTAATGGTCATATTCAAATAGTCCATGGCGGAAGCTGAAACACATTTAATTAAAAAGGACTTGAATTAGATGTGCCAAGAAAATGAAACATTGACTACACAAAATCATTGCCTACAAAATGTTGATGCTCAAAGATATCAAATGCAAGAATTAATTCAATAGTAGGAGTAGCTTGCTAGGGTCAACACTGAATTGAGAAAATTGGGTGCAAAGAACTGAAATTTGTCAATGGAGGAAGTGCATACCTTGCGACAAAAGTTTGCCATCAAAATTGACACTTGGGAGAGTGAAGCTCTCAAGTTTGAGAGGGTGAAAACATTAGTTTGCAAATAGAAATTGATGAAAAAGAAATCTAGATGGCAAAGGCTAAAGTGAATGAAGCCCTCTAGTAACTCCAGCAAGGAAGAGAGATGTAGCAGCCCATCCTTGATGGGATTGATACCTAACAAAGCGTTGATCTACTTGAAGGAGTTGCAGATTGAGGAAATGATAGAATATATGGAGTTGGCCAATATTTGTTATGCAAACCTAACAATGTTGATAGCCAAATGGCCACTATCAGAATTGGAGAAGCAAGTGGCTAGCTTGTATTTGCTATATGAGGCCGAGTTCAAACACGACAAAGACACCAAGCAAAAGCTTAAGATTGGTAATGTTGAACTCGAAGTCCTCAAAGGACAATTCATAGATCAATGATCTGTCACCAAGGATCTAGCTAGATGGATGAATGACTACCAGGAGCTGAAGAACACAATGTGAGCATTCAACATTAAATGCAAATAGTTCACTGCCTAGTTTGTCAATGTCAAGGAGTTGTTTCTAGTGATCCCATGTCCTTGGGATGTGCTCATTCCAACCCACATTGGGGAAGCTACGTGGACGGTGCATGATCCTAGGAGTAAAGAGGAGAAAATGAAAGCATTGCTAGATGCTTTCCATCTCCCACTTGAGGTTACGGTAGCAGTAGAACAACCATAGCCTCAACCATCGCCAGGGCGTGAAGTTGGTGAAGGTCCTTTAGAGCCTTAGGAACCATCATTGCCTGGGACTGTTTGATCTTTTCCAACAAGCTTCACATCATCAAGGAACATGTTGTCCAAATTTTGAAAAGTTGTGTCATGGTGTTCAATTTTGTGTCCTCAACACCACCATTTTTGTAATGTGTTGATTTGTACACCCGAGCACTCCATTTTTTGTCAAGTCAGTCAAGTTTGTTTTGTTGAAAGAAAAGTTAATTAATAATCCCATACCTTCCCAATTTTGTAAAAGAACTCGAGGATGAGTTTTCATTCAATTGTGGGGGTATGATGATTCATTGTTGGTTGGCTGTGTTGACAAGGCCTCATCAATGCAGTCGACAGCGTCGATGAGGCCTTGTCCACGGGGCCCCATTGATGCATTTCGACCTACGTCGACAATGCCTCGTCGACGTGGTGTCTGTTCATCACATATAATTATGTGCCTACCCACCACATTTATGGGGAGTTTAGATTTCAATTGTAGCCAACCCCTTGCATTTTTTCTATTCGGAAGTTAAAATTTTTTCCTTGAGTGCCTACAGTAGGAGTCATTGAGTGTACAGATCTTTATTTGAGCATTGTTGTACTTGAGCACGACAATGTGTGCAGTAATAAAGACGAGCTTTTTGATAAACCTTGCAGCATTTTGGATAGATTAGCTCTCTTATTTATGCATTCAATGTTTTCAATTATTCATTAATTATTCTCAATTATTTCCCAACAATTGAGTTAATGCGAATTATTAAGCTAGATAGATTAAATACATAAGTACAATCGCTTTGAGTGTGCACATATTCACTTGGTAATACCAGCAGCATTATCGCTTGGTACACCCAGTAGCATAGCGTTTGGTCGCCCAGTAGTGGATATGTGGGTTCAGGACATGTATGGAAAATGGGAATGGATGCTTATGTTAGGATTAGTTAATTGATTAATTAATTAGCCATTTAGATCAATTAATTAAACTCATTTTTATCTACATTTTGAGCACCCACAATATAAAATACAAAATGATAAAAATCAAATGCCTTAGTTACACTTAACCATACCAACATGCATCATAAGTGTAATTGGAAGGACAACGATTGACCTTAAGGCTAGATTCACTTCCTAAAGGGCTAGTGCATTGGAAACGATAAAGTCTGCAAAATTCAACCAAGTTGTGCATGAACGCTTCATGATTCATATGGTTGGGCATAGGGGTACCTTGCCACTCATCAAGGCTCAAGTGGTTTGTTCATTATACCCCCCACTATGTTAGATTTGTCATTTTATTATTAGGGTGTACTTATATTTTTTTGTTTGGGTTCAAACACTACCACCATCTTAGTTATAATTTAAAATAATTGATTATGAATGGGATTTTTAGGTTTGGGGGTGAACCCCAAAAAAATTAATAATAATACCTTAAAAAATTCAAAGTACATATTAATTGAGAGAGAGTTTAAGAAAAAGCCTAATAATTTTGGGGATGCTGCTTTGGGGAAGGAAAAGAATTAGGCCTTGCCCTTATTTAGAAGTGCTCTCACAGGTTTTAACTTGTTACTAAAGGGTTTTTTGTAGAGAGAAGGAGAAAATAATGAACTAATGAAGTAATGAAGTAGAAATAATGAAGTAATAGCAATTGAAGCTAAAACCTTTGCGTCCTTATGCCACCATAGCAAAAAGGAATTAATACTATAAAAAGAAATTAATTATTAAGCTTTTACTGAGAACGATAATTGATGCTCGGTTGAAAGTTGTTACAAATTCTGGATGTCTATTTCCAAGCATGTTAAGTAATAGGACACTTAAACAAAATAAAATAAAGAAAAAAATAAACGGAGAGAAAATGAATCTTTATTGTACAATATAATGTTGGTGATATGAAAACATAAATCACTTTATGAGTCAAGACAAGTATATAAGTAAAATAACCATAATAAAAAATCGTCACTTACTACATAGGACACCCATGGTCACTAAGCTAAGAGTATGGTATCTTAACCTATGTAACAAAATGAACATTGAGCTACCTACTAAACCTATGTGACAAAATGAGTATTGAGCCTCCCTATAATGACCTAAGACTCTTGATTTGAAAGCTCCAAGTAATGGGTTCAATTCTAGTGGGCAATCTTGGGATGCACATCATCATCATTGATGAGTGGCGAGGTACCCCTACACTCAACCATACGAAACGAGCGTAGCATGCGCGATTCGGCCGAACTCCGCAGACTAAATGCCTAAACGCCCCATGGAACACTTGGGGTTAATCATTCGTTGTCTTCCCAGACTTTCTTGTTGTTGTCATTGTGTATGGTTAAGTAAGTCTGAGGTATATAATTTTTTTGGTCTTTTATGGTTTTATCTCCTATGCTAAAGGGTGAAGGGTTGAGAGACTAAGGACCTAAGTCTAAATTAACTAGCATCAGCATTCGTTCCCACTTACCGTACACACCCTGAACTATGCAACTGTGGCTACCAAACGCTAATCGTTATTGGGATCACCACACGTAACGCACGTGCTCGAAGTGGTCGTACTGAGGCACCTATCTAGCCTAAGCGTGATGAGCAGCCGATTCCTTGACTAGCTGTACACATCCGTAGATGCTCGCAATCAAGTCGTACTCATCCCGCNATAAAACCTATCCATGTACTGCAAGGTTTATCCACAAAGCTCGTCTTTATTGCCGTACACAACTTGCGTTCAGGTACAAAACTGCTCGAATAAAGATCCGTTCACTTGGGGACTCTTACTGCGGGCACATGGAAAATATTCTATCTTTGGGGTGATCAATCCACCAGAGCTTCGCTACTTCTAGCCTAGGATGAGAACTGAGGGGAGTGCTGCTTCTTATTTATAGATTTGGCGACGGACCGCAATATCGCGTATCCGATATCGCATCGTCTCGCATGGGACGACGCGATATCGCGACGGCCGCGATATCACGTACGCGATATTGCGGTGCATGTGATATCGCGTCTCATCAATCATCATCCTAGTTTTGTACCAACAAAATTGGGTTGGCTACATGAATTCCTTTGTGCTATTTGCCTTCATGATCAAATCATCTTTAATCAAGGAGTGGGACGGAGATTAGTGGAGTTCCTACACAGTCTATGTTTACCTATATTACAATTATTTCAAGCTTCCAACACCACATCCTCTATGATCAATTTTATCCTCAAAGCAATATTTAAGCAATATTTGTACATATAGTGTTGGACATGAAATAAGTCAAGCATAACTACACCCCAAGTCCAATACTTGTACTTACGATACGGTTTTTCACATTTCTGAAATTAAGGCGTTGTTTACCCTTTCGAGGCATATCCCTTAACTTAGTTTTGGTAACCTTATATGGACCGCATGATATTTGGTTAATTTTTGCTGTACATTTGTGTACACTACGTTCCTCTGTCAGCAAATGCCAAGAAATTCTGTGCTTCATATTAACTCGCTGACGAACTGGAGTTGATGCATAAAGATGTTGAATTTGTCGGGAATAATATAATTGCCAAGGAAATGTGGAACAAATTAAAACGGAATTCGCTAACATCGATCTAAAGCGCCTGCAATTCTCTCTCTAGCCCCCGCTTTGGCGTCGGTTTTCTGTGCGAAACTGTAGCCCCAGCATCCATCGTTTGCCATTGCCAACGTGCATCTGGAGGTACGGCGAATTCATTGGTGTTAATGTTGTTGTAGCAGCAAGGATTTTTCGTTTTTCATTGTCTTTGTTACCTTGAAATCATAACTGCGAGCATCGACGAAGCAAGCAATGCCATGGATAATTTTTGTTTCCTGTACAACCTCTTCTTCATTCTCCCTACGATGCCCCTGATATGTTTTTGTTTTGCAGTTTTTTGTACGTTTTAGGGTTGATGAACGGTAGGTTTACATAATTGATACCACTTACCAGTTTAGCCATACCTCATTGTAAGTCAGTGAGCAGTACCAATTTAATTCAGTAACTCAATGATCAAATCAAAATATGCAGAGCTTATGTTTTTGATTCGAATTATCACTAGGCTATTTGTTTAATCATTAACTTTTACTTAGTCATCGATAAGTTAGTTGTTATGTCATGAGTGAACCGCAGAACATCAGGGCCTTTTGATTTGTACCCTTGCTGTAGCCTATTTGCGTATAATTCGGTAACTAGTTAACCGCAAAATTTAAAGAGAATTTGAACGTTGGGATACAAGAAGAGTGCTCATGCATGTTTTCCTGAAGAATTTATATAACTGAGCCTTTGTTTTGGTTTGATTCCTTTCAAGGTAAAAGCAATAAAAGGGAAGATTCTTCCTTGTAAAGAGGGTTGAAATTTTTGGAGCTTTTCCATTAGGGCATTTGTATTGTATAACATTCAGATACTTTTAAGTCTCAAACACAGTAAAGGATGGCGTGGGAATACAGGTTTAACTCAGTACGTTTTCAGGTTTAATGACAAAGTATCTCTATGACAAACACATTAGGGCTATATGTTTTCAGTATGTTTGGTGCGTAGAGGTTTATTTTTAACTCAGTATGGGAATACATTGTTTAATGACAAAATCCACACATGCCTCTTGGGTTATGTCTTTGTAAAGTTTGATTTAATGCAGAAAAGCTGCCATAAAAATCATTTCAAATTGTGAGCTAAAACAATATAAATTCAATTTGGTACAAAAAAGATGAAGAGATTATCTATAATGATTTTTTTGGTTGCATTGTAGATCAATATAACTTAGGAGCTTGTAGATTTGTTGGGAACAAGAATTACTTTGGTTTAGCCTTCCTAAATCACTTAGAAGCTTCAGCAGTTGGAAACAACCTGCAAGAATAATTGGTAAGCATTTCTGGTATCTCTAACATTGGTGGTCGGATTTTGGGTTCCAGGACAGGTACATATCTTTAAGTTCTTGCTTGGGCAATGTTTTGTATATTTATAAAACAAGCTTGGTGAATTGAACGCTTATATGCGATTGAAAGAAATGTGACCTATATTGTTTTTGTCTTAACAGATATTAAGGTGAAAATTCATTCTCTTTTGAATTTATTAAGCATTCAAGCCTTCCATAGTATTATTTCATCCTTGGATCATGGTATTAGTAAAAAAATATCACCTTAACTCAGTAACCATCATCGGTTCTTGGGTCTTTACTGCATTATCAGAGTAATATTCTTTCCTCTATTATTTTACACTTGCACACAATAGCACTTTAGATGCTTTCATTTATGTTTATATTTGATCCATTCATTTGAAAATCTTATAGCTTAGTCTAGCTTTTATACTTTTTGTTACCTACCTTTCAGGGTTTGACCATGTACTTTAATATATATTAGATAGAATGTTGTAGTTGTATGGACCCGGGATGCAAAAGATGAGTTATGTGCTATCTGTAAATTACCTTTTGATGGGTGTTGTACTGATTGCAAGACCCCAGGGATGACTGCCGTTCAAGTAAATTGTTATATATGTGATGAGCCACGATATCGCGTATGCAATATCGCAGCCTGCCATTACATCTATAAATAAGAGGCAGCTTTCCCTTGTTTTCCCATCTAAATCTAGACCTCTAGCCAAACTATAGCAGTTTTACCATTCCAGAGTTAGAATAATTTCCATGTGCCCGCAGTAGGAGTCTCAACTTGAATGTATCTTTCTTTGAGCAAATTGTACCTGAGCACACATTTGTGTACGACAATAAAGACGAACTTTCTGATAAACCTTGTAGCATGTGGACTAAGCTAAATAGGATTTAATTACTGTTAAATGTTTAAATGCTTTCTTAGATAATTAATCTCTCTCAACCCCTAACTCTCCTAGTTAAGTGCATTCAGTACGACCACTTTGAGCACGTGTGTAACGCTTGGTAACCCAGTAACGAGTAGCATTTGGTAATCCCAACAGTGTTATGTTGGTTCAGGGTGTGTACGGTAAGTGGGAACGGATACTGGTGCTAGGACGATTAGAACTTAGTTAATGAATAGTTAATGAAAGTTAGTGATTTAGTCTCTTCACCTTTCCCCTCTTAGCATAGGCATTAAAAAGGTAAAAGATATAAAAATCATACACCTCAGGCTTACTTAACCATACAACCGTGACAATACAAGTAAGTCTGGGAAGACAGCGATTAATTAACCTTAAGTATTCCATTAGGGTGCGTAAGCACTTAGTCCTTGGAGTTTGACCGGATCGTGCATGAGACGATTGTATTCGTATGGTTGAGTGTAGGGGTACCTCACCACTCATCATTGGCGCCGTTGCCGGGGACTTAGTTGTTTATGCGCTATGTAGAACATAGGATATCATCCATATCGTTGGGAGCTAAAACGAACCCTTAGGGTTGATCAAAAGAAAAAAATTAAACAATGGTCAATAGCACACCAAATGAGACAACAATGTCTTCTTCTTCGCACAAAAGCACTTCATCGCCTAGGGATAACACAAGAGGCAGTCGGCGGCACAACACACATAACCAAGAACCGCCAGTTCCTCAATAATTTCGTGTGGTATATATTCATCATGATGAGTATATACCCGAATTTACCTTTATTCTCCATCAAGACGAACAAATGCGTTGGAGAGACTTGAAGGGTAACATAGTGTTGCCCCTAGACAGAGTAGCCCCCAACATGCTCCTTCGTGCCCTTGCACGAATTGGCATGTCACAGTTGTACGCAGAGTATGTTGCATGTGATTACGACACAAGGGACTAACATCCCACAGAAGCGCAATGTCAACGGGACTTGCAACAGGAGAGTTATCACACATCTTTGAAGGGCAAAGGACCCCATTACGCTCCACACGTCTTAAGCGAAATTGAGGGTGGTGAACCTATTCCCATAGGTTCTCCACAAAATGATGTTCCCCCTCCTAACGATAGTGAGGAGGTGGTGTATCAGAACCTTCACTCCACGATTCACAACCCTAGTTTTGATCCCCACAAACACCAAGTGTTCAACAAGTGAATACAAACACAAGATAAGGGCGGGCATTCTGATCGTCATCACGATCGGGGTCGGGACCACCGAAGAGAAGGTGGGAAACATTGTCATGGCGATGGTTCTCCTTCTTCTTCACCTTCATCGTCACATTCACCCTCTCCTTCAACATCAGGACGCAATCATAAGGAACCTAACCATGAGGATAAGGGTAAACAAAGTGAGAAACCTTGACGAGAGAGTCGAGAGCAAGGACGAGGGCATTCTAGAGAATCACGACATAGAAGGGAAAGTAGGGAACCGCGTAGACATCACAGACGCTATGAAAGAAATGACCACGAAGAACCCCTACTTGCAACCCGAAGCATGTTAGACATCACGGAGGCCATTAGAATACCTACAAGGCACTAAAAAGATAGCAGGATCAAGAGACTAGACATGAATAATATCCCACAATTTGAGGGGGGATACAACATTGATCCTCAAAACCACTTACAAGCATTTCACGATGCATGTGCCTTGCAGAACATTGAAAACGAATGGCAAAAATTAAAGTTTTTCTCAAGGACACTCATAAAAGAAGCGGAAAGCTGGTACTGGTCCTTAGAACCGGAATCCATTCAAAGGTGGAGTATGATGCTAGAACTATTTAACGATAAATATCAAACGTACTCCCGAGTGTCCAATTTGCGAAACTAGATCCAAGGATGGAAGCAAGGAAATCACGAATCCTTGGATGTTGCCATGGGCCGATATTATGCACTATTACATTGTTGCCTGGGCCATGGTTACGCACAACGGGATCAACTACACCATCTCGTAGATGGGCTTAGACATGAAACCAGGAGAACCCTTGGAACATATGCCTAAGGGAGATTATCAGAGCTTAGGTCTCATCAGGTTCATTGATTGTTGGAGCAAGTAGCTAAGGAAGAAGGTGAGCTACGTAAGAGAGAAAGCGCAGAAAAATACAACCGTGATCCTTCCCTTCGAAAAAGGGGAGTGAGATTCTGTGAGGAGGAGGAAGAGTCACCACTCGAGGAGATGGTGAATAGAAAAACCTTGCCGCTTCAAAAATTAACAACAGAAGTGTCGGCTAAGGTAGATCAAATGTGGGACTCATTGGATAGTAGATTTGAAACCGTTCTCAAAATCGTAGAGGAGTCTAAGGAGCGAAGTAGTGACTATATGATAAAAAGAAGAAGAGGGATCCGGACCATGCATGTAACAAAGGTAAGGGTAAAATGGCTATCACTGAAGAGGTTGTGGATTCTGATACAGACAATGACGGTGGATGTGAAATATGCCAGTATGACCATCCTAAGGGATGTTGCCCAATAATCTCACATCTGCAAGAGTCTGGGGTGTATACACTTAACCCATGACTTAACAAACGGCAAGCACCCCGAAGGTTACCTTATCCTCAAGGTAACCAAGGCAGTTCCACCAACCCTTAACGTATTATCCAAGTGGAACTCCACCACAACCTATTGAGCAACACCAGCAGTGGCAATACCCACAGTCATGGAAGATGCCACCGCCAAGGCAACAATACCCTTACCGGCAACCGGATCCATATGGCTATTACATGCAGCAACCAATCTCTCCAAGTAACTCTATCGGTCATGCGACCCCACAACGTCACTACCAAGCTCGGGAGTATTATAGGACTCCTTCTCCTAGGGGAGACACACCACATACATACCATCCTCCGAACCCATCCGCAACTCTCACACCGATAGCTCCACTACCAATCGCTCCAGCGATGCAAGGGGAATTCCCCACTCAGCCGCAACAACAGAATGCCACGAAAGTTGTAAATCTCCAACTCGTTGCTAGTTCTGACAACTGTACAAAGAGAAGACCTTTCTTTAGAACCAACAGTCCAAACAAGCTCTCACAACCACAATCAGTTGAGCCTCTAAACGCCTCTCCATCAAATAAGGCTTCGGAGCTCCCTTCAAACCAAAAACAGAGCTCAACGCACACAGTTATGTTAACACATACCGTCACTGACTGGATCAAGGAGGGCCACCTTCTCAAGAAATTCTCTGACCTTGGAAGCCCCTTAATCTACCTCCAAGTCGCTGGGAATGAACCACGTAAAGCTCTTCTTGACTCAGGTTCCGGAGTCAACTTAATATCACAAGAAATGTATAAAGCTTGGAACCTACCTCCACTAAGGAAGAGCAATATTTGCTTAGAGCTAGCTGACCAGTCCATCACCGTTCCTTTGGGATTGGTGGAGGACGTTGTTACCACTGTGTGTGGGTGGTCATACCCAGCTGATTTCCTAGTGATACAAGTAAACAATGACAAAGGGGACTTCCCAATTATAATGGGAAGGGCATGGCTAAGTACCATAAACGCATGCCTAGGAATCTGCGATCTTTCCCTGGAAATATCTAAGGAAAACACCTATGGGAAGATCGAGAAGAAGAAGGTTCCATGCATTACATACAATGATACAAAGGGTGATGGCGTACAAGAATGTTCAGCATTTTCTGCATGCAACCAGTGTGCCCAGGAAGTGAACATACAAAAGTGCCTGTATGTAGCAACCACACAACAAGAGAATACTCAGTGGTTGACAGCTAATCAAAAGAGCAACTCATCAATGTGCATGAAACTAACTGGGGGAACAACATGTGCCCACGTTGAAAGCATAGATGCACTGGAGCAAGAGTGTCGTCAACTTCCAACCCTTAACTTAAAAACCTCAATGGAGGGAAGCTGGAAATTACTAGTCAATGTGCAACAACCTAAACCTTACCATGAATCTAGAACGATCAATGCACATAATACCTCTAAGAGAGAACGACCTCGCTCATTATTTCGGATCTCCTCCTTCCAACTCAGTCATGGGGGAGATGGCCATCTATGCTAATCAATCAAGGTCCTTAGTTCCTTTTTAAGTTTTTGGTTTACACATTTTTGTTTTACAAATTTCTTTAACTTTTCTTGTTTTTGTTTTGCGACATCGTTCGTACTTTTTCTTTTATTTGTGTGTGTTTATCCATTTTGTTAAGTTTGTCACCCAATAAGTGCTTCTGATGATGGTATGAATTGTATTCTATTGGTTGCTAATGTTTGGTTTTTACCTTTAAGTTATAATGTTGATACTAAGGTATGGTTCTTTTGATATAGCAGGCAATGAGTCCACATCATCCATGCATCCATAAATTTCTATGGTCTCTCTTGGCTTGGAACTGTACAGTCCTTTTCTTCCAAATAAATAATAAGAACTATCAACGAACCGGTGACCGGGCGTTTCTCAAACTAAGGAAGGACTCAAGGACTGAAAAGGGTGTGACTTCAAGGGAACTTGATGCAATTGTGTTGGCCATTCTCTTAGGTGCTTGGATGTTTCTTTCTTGAGTTTTCTTACCATTCCGACATTACCTCATTATCGGGAAGCTGAGCAAAGAAAAATAAGAAGTCTTTGCATGGTGTGGTTTTTACGCAAAAAAAAAAAAAAAAACAGTGGGAATTTAAAGCACACCCCTTAGACAAAATAATCATTTGGGCTACAAGCGCTGGTTATGGGACTAAACAAACATGTTCCCTCTAACCAAGGCCTTTCCTTGCTTCCTACCTTCTCTTTTCTCGTTTCGTTGGAATGGTGGTGACTCTTTGACGGAGGCATTCATGTTACTTCAAGTGGATGGATTGGTCGAATGTATTAATGCAAAGTCACTGACTGTGGTTTGTTTGAGGTTGGATTTGGAATGAGATCTACCAAGTCACATTAATCATTAATACACAAGGGGTTGTACACCACCTTGTTCTTGAGACTCCATTCTATTCTCTTCTTTCCATCATTCTTCCTCCATTGTTCACCTCATTGCCGTTGTATCAGTAGTCTATATTTTGGTTGACGCATTGTTTTCTTTTTGGTAAACTCTTGTGGTTAAGACTTTAACTTTTGCTTCCAAATGACATTTTCAGAGCCTACGGACTCTTTGAATGTGAGAATGTCAAGGCATTAAGGGCATGAGCCTGCTTTGGGGAGGACCCATTGGCATTCCTATTTGGTACATCACTTAATTTCTTTCCCTTAAACATTTTCGCAATCAATTTTTATTTTGTTCATTTTCATCTCTGACATCCATTTCATCGACGTTACAATTGTCTCTTTTTCTCCATCCTTTTTATTCCTTATCTTTTTTCATTCTCCTACTACCGGAGGTTCACTCTCAATCATGGGGGTCCTGATCCAATTTTTTCAATTTTCTCCTAACCCCTACACCTTCGGTAGTCACCAGTGTTATATCTCCAGAATCGGTATCAACCATATCACAACTCAGCCAATGGACCTTACACTGAGGCAAGGTATCAACTGCATTGTGATTCATTTACCCTTGCTAATATAAAACTATGTTGTGTGTGCAGATGGCAATCATACACCAACGGACTAGATCTAAAGGGAACACTTGGAATGGATTGGTGTTGAAGTAGTTATACAAGGAACAAGATCGATGACGTGCTTATGGATGGACAACGAAAGGCGCAATCTTGGCGTTGGCAACAACAGATTTCTTCTTCTCTCTCTCTCTCTTCTCTCTTCTCTCTCAGCTGCCAAATAAGGCTGGATGTCAAATGTGTATAGTGTTCACTCTTGTTGTCATGAACACTAATTTTGTCATGTATTGTAATGATGATTCGTTCACATGTCACCCCATTCACCATTAGTGTCATTCAAGTCAATAATTCCATACCTTCCCAATATTTTGTAAGGAACTCGAGGACGAATTTTTATTCAATCATGGGGGTATGATGAGCCACGACCTACCATTACATTTGTAAATAAGAGGCGGCTTTCCCTTGTTTCCTCATCTAGATCTAAACCCTTAGCCAAACTATAGCAATTTTACCATTCCAGAGTTAGAATAATTTCCATGTGCCCGCAATAGGAATCTCAAAGTGAATAGATCTTTATTCGAGCAAATTGTACCTGAGCACACATTTGTGTACAGCAATAAAGATGAACTTTCTGATAAACCTTGTAGCATGTGGACTAAGCTAAATAGGATTTAATTATTGTTAAATGTTTAAGTGTTTTCTTAGATAATTAATCTTTCTCAACCCTTAACTCTCCTAGTTAAGTGCATTCAGTACGACTGTTTCGAGCACGTGTGTAACGCTTGGTAACCCAGTAATGAGTAACGTTTGGTAATCCCAACAGCGTTACACTGGTTCAGGGTGTGTACAGTAAGTGAGAACAGATATTGGTGGTAGGACGATTAGAACTTAGTTAATGAATAGTTAATGAAAGTTAGTGATTTAGTCTCTTCACCTTTCCCCTCTTAGCATAGGCATTAAAAAGATAAAAGATATAAAAATCATACACCTTAAGCTTACTTAACCATACAACCGTGACAATACAAGTAAGTCTGGGAAGACAACAATTGATTAACTTTAAGTGTTCCATTAGGGTGCGTAAGCACTTAGTCTTTGGAGTTCGACCAGATCACACGTGAGACGCTCGTATTTGTATGGTTGAGTGTAGGGGTACCTCGCCACACATCAATGTGTTTTGGCTTAGTCAAATTATTCTTTGTAGTTTTTTCAAAGGCTTTGTTTGTATTTATCTAAGTGAATTTTTTGGTTATTTTAACATGAATAGACACTATTTATGTTGCTTATGTGCTATCTGTAAATCACCTTTTGATGGGTGTTGTACTGATTGCAAATACCCCAGGGATGACTGTCTTTCAGGTAAATTGTTATATATGTTTTGGCCTAGTAAAATTATCCTTTGTAGTTTTTTCAAAGTCTTTGTTTGTATTTATCTAAGTGAATTTTTGGTTGTTTTAACATGAATAGACACTCCATTTATGTTGCTTATGTGCCTTTTAATGGAGTTGTTATTTTGAATGATGAACGCTCAGTTAATGTCTTACAATACACTTCTTTCATTTTTTAATATAAATGCATATCAACATTTATGTTGTTACTTGTCATTTTTTAATATAAATGCATATTAACATCATGTTGTTACTTGTTAGCAATGATGAAGATTACAGCGCTGCTAAATGCTTTGTTTTCTCATCTATGTGAATTTGACCATATGAGATGAGTCACCTGTCTATAGAAAAGGTATTTTTTTAAAAGATAATTTAGAGGCCCAAACTCCTCCAAGAGGCTTCTTAAGCCCTGGAAGTAAGAGTTTTCGTAACAAAATAAATAATTCTCTTCACTTTCAATTAGTTCTCGCTTTAGCTTCTTTAGGAGTGATTACCTCTTTAATGGCACAATAAATGTATTTTTTAAATGTACCTACACATTCATAATGATTGACTTCACCACCCAAGCTGCTTTATATACTCATCATCAATACATTGACTAGTTTATAATGACAGTGATGTTTACTCATGGAACTTTTTTTTAAAAAAAGAATTAGCTGTCATATTTTGGTAAGCTTAGTTGAGTTGAACTTGTCATTAATGTACCTCTGGTTATCAAACTTAAACTGGAGATTTTATTATGTCCATAGACCCAAAGCATCTACTGGACAGCCAATACACTTACGTCATGAAAAACAAAAATTGACTTAACAAAATGGTTAACTACCATTTGATGTAACAAAAATAATTCATACAAATATTTAGCACAAATATTATATTTTTGCCTCAAATGTTCATTCATATAACAACTAATAACAACTAAGAAAAACATGTTGCTCATTCTCAAGGGCTCCA
The DNA here is from genome assembly GCA_015680685.1 of Gnetum montanum. NCBI lineage: Eukaryota > Viridiplantae > Streptophyta > Gnetopsida > Gnetales > Gnetaceae > Gnetum > Gnetum montanum. The sequence continues at coordinate 18,580 of MNCI01015135.1, forward strand.
AATCCCCAATATTATATTTTTGCCTCAAATGTTCATTCATATAACAACTAAGAAAAACATGTTGCTCATTCTCAAGGGCTCCAAATCCCCATAACCTGCATGTACACTCTGCCCTTGGCAGCTGAATCCATCATCCACTTTCTCTCCTTGGACAATGTAAACTCAGAGGAGCTTCGTGATACAATTGCAAGCTCTAATCGATATATGAGCTATAAGATACTGGACAGTTGATTTTAAAGAATTACCTTGAATGTGCTGGAAAGTTGATTTTAAAGAATTACCTTGAATGTGCTGGAAGTAGATTTTTTCTTTCCTTCTACATTTGACCATAACTTTACCAGTAATCTTCTGGATGTTCTTCGGACTACTTTGAATCTCTTTCTCTGAGATATTCCGAGTCTTGAGTTTTAAGGGTACAAGTTCAGTTCTCAGTTGTGTATACAGCTATCAACTCAGTTAATATCCTCATTCAATGTTAGTATTTTTAATCTGGATATATTTGGTATATATGTTGAAGAGAAGCATGGTGATTGATTGTTTTCTTTTTAAATGAAACTGAGATTGTAGTTTAATCAGGTCAGTATACACTTTGTATGAGTAATAAATCTCGAGTTATCCATTGTGTTCAATGATCATGTAGTTTGAACATTTCTATATGACCTAGAATGAACGGTTGTAGCTTAAACGACTGATACAAAATTTCACTTGAAATTTTTTGTACAAAATCAAAATTCAAATAATAGATGCAGCTCATTTTCTGCCACTTTTAATAGGCACAGCTGGTTATGGATCAGATGTCTCTAAGGAAATATGACCTTTAAGTTAATGCGTTAGGTAGCTTCCAGTGACTATCCGAGAACTTGGCCTTTAAAGTTAATACTTTTGGCAGCCAAGTGTTTCTTTTAGAAAAGTGAATATAAAAAAAGCGTTTGTAAAACCATTAGTACCGAGTGATTTTAGATACAGGAAAATTCCTTTCTTTTTATATGGTTATTTTAAAGAGATTATTCTCTCAATCGGTTCCATATAAATTCCTCTATACTTCGATTTTCCTCTCATTTTGGTACATGAACAAAGAGCTTTCATGATTCCTGCCTAACTAGGAATACCAGCCCAATATGTGGATATGAAGTGGAGACATTTGTCAATGGTAAAATGAAACGAATCTTGATGTGACTATGCAAGGACCAGCAACCACAACCGCCACCAGCATTGCCAGTATTAGGCTGGCCCTTTCTTCAGCTGTTTCCCTGATGAAAGGGTTATGTATTGAAATGTGTTGTCAAGAGTATATGTTTTAACTCCATTGCTTACCAAGTCCTCTATTATTTTGATTTTCCTTATATTTGTAGAGTCTGTTTTTATTTTTAATGAACATGTAATATTGGCTGAATAGATCCTGCGGGGGTCGTTGGATGTTAATAGCAAACAAATAGTTTTCAACAACATTATTGTGCGATAATGACAGTTTTGTTCTTTTCAGTTCTGTTAGTTTTCTTTATTTATTTGAACATTTCTTTCAGAAATCTGCACTGTTCTTACTGATTTGTTCAACAATAGGTTTTTAAACATACGCAACATGTGTGAATTCAGGTCATCAATAAATTGGCATAGATGCTTCAAGGTCCCTTTTCGTAACTCTCTATCTTATCAAGGTTCTCAGACCTTTAGCAGAGAGGAAACATGATACTGAATCATTCATGTTCCGATTCGCTGTTTGAAATCTATCTTGGGCTTTCACGTTAACTGAACCCCAGAAGGAGAATGTATTATGGGTTCCTTGAACATCAGAATTAACGATTATGTATCCTTTGCTTTCTTGTGTTATGACTGTTGAGTCGTGAATCCAATGCCTTGTGTTATGCAATCCACTTCGTTCGGGGATAAGTTTTTGCTCAGTTTCAGATCATGAATAATCACTAATTTATAGTATCTATTTTTGTTTTATTGCAGGTAGATTTAGAGGAAATATTTGACTAATGTCTTTTCGTTTTTTCGCAGTGTGGGGTATGTGCACACACCCATTCCACCTGCATTGTATAGTAAAAAGGTCAAGCACACAGAATAGACCAGGCTGTCCACTTTGTCGGACGGATTGGCAAATCCAAACAGAGAAAAAGTAGCTCAGCACTTCAAAGCTTTTTAACTCGCTAAAGATTTGTTGAAAATTGTTAATTTTTTATTTGGATGGTACAAAGTATCCATTGGCCACTTGTTCTAGATTTCAGTGGAAAAGATGAAAAACTGGCAGTACTTTCTTGGTATAGATTTTTTGTCCTTTCCTTCTTGAAATATTACGAAATTTTGCATTTTAAAAATGTGCATTTAATTGAACTTCTTAAACACACGAGTTCATAAAAAATTTTCTGGTTTAAAAAATTTAATTTCAACAACATGTTTTCACATTTACGGGGCTTAAATTCATTTTAGTAAAAAGCCAAGTAATTCACACAAAATGCAAATCCATCTCATGTTCAAAACAAATCAAATTTACAACTAAGCTACTGTTTCGCGCGAAGCGGTGTTGTGTGATGTATTTGTTTTTCCTTAACATAAATATTTGACCTTCTTTTGGATAAAACATAATATGCTTTGATTGTGTGATATATTTTTATTTTTTCTTGTTTAATATTTTTATTTTGTAATTCAGACAGTTTATTATAAATTGAAGTTTTGCGCATGCATCGTTGAGTGAAACCGGTGTTGTCAATTAAACTTCGTGTGAATGTCCGAATTTAGAAAGTATCTTAGAGAAGGGGAGAACAAGATTATTTGTAAGCAGATGCAGAAATTCTGAGAGAAGAATTCATGATGAATGCAGAGAAGAACAAGAATGATTTCAGGTTGTAAGGAGCACAAACTCTTGAAAGAATTTTGTACTCTCTTGGCAATGTAATAAATCATTCTGCCTTGCTCGGGATGTTATTCTACGTGACCTTTAATGTGCAGCATTATTGAATTTTCCGGTGTTAACTCAAATTTCATGTACGGCAGGCGACGACGAACCTACTTCTGTATTGCAACGCAGTAGCATCTCTGCAACTTCCCTCCTCATATGCGGCCTCTTAGTGGGAGACTCCCTGGTGCAGAGCAAACCCACTTTGAGCATTGTAACCATCTTGTCTCTGAATTCTGGAATCCAGCACAGAATTCTCTTTGTATGAACATATCTGCTTCTTCACCCACAAAACCAGGTTTTCCTCGCGCCCAAATTCTTCTTCGTCTATGGGCCTCCTTCCCGTCGCCAGCTCAAAAAGCACCACTCCAAAGGCGTACACGTCTATCTTCTCATTCACCTTCAACGTGTATGCAATTTCTGCACGATAGCCATTAACCAGTGGTTAGTCGTTTGTTTCAAATTCACGCATGAATCGAATTCCACGGTATGTTTCGGGAAATGTTTCGACTGCAACTTCAAATGATCATAGGTTGCGAATTTTGCAAACTCTTCGTCATAAATGTGGAACAAATGCTTAAGAGAAATCATTATGCGGTGCAAATTTAATACCGTTAATTTCCAAAAAAATTGATAAATCAATTCTGGGCATTCGATAGTAAGGATTGTTGTTTTTACCTGGAGGAATGTAGCCATACGATCCTGCGAACTTCGACATGGTGGAGACGGAGCCCAATTTGTGTTTGAATCGTTTGGCCAAACCGAAATCCGCAACCCGTGGCTGGAACATGGAATCCAGCAAAATGTTGGTAGACTTGACATCCCTGTGAATTATGGGAGGAGAACAGTCATGATGTAGATAACTCAGGCCTTTTGCTACCCCGAGGGCTATTTGATATCGGATTTGCCATGAGAGACTTTGGTGGGTTTCATGCAGGCAGTGGTACAGAGACCCATTCTGCATGAATTCGTAAACCAGCAGCCTTGACTCAGAGCCTGAAATGCAGCACAGAAGTTTGAGAATGTTGCCGTGCTTGATACTCTTCCGCAGCTCTCCAGCTCTGCGAGAAATTCCTTGCTGTATTCATGATCTTGGTCATTTCTGTCGATATGGATCTTCTTCACAGCCACTGCAGTGCCATTCCACAGAGTGACCTTGTAAACCTTGCCAAATGCTCCGATTCCTATGACACTATCCTCCGTAAGTTTCTTCACTATGTCTGCTTCACTGAAGTCTAATTTGCAGTAAGCTGTGAGCTCCCAAACAGCTTCCTCTGGGCGAATGACTCTGCGAGATCGGAAGAACAACCCGAGAACTGTGATGCAGGTTAATATTGCAAGCGCAGAAACTGCAATCAGGATTTTGAGCATGCGGGATTTGTTGGATGTTTTGCAAGGAGGAAGCTGCGACGGCCCTGTTCCACACAATCTCTGATTACCTAGAAAACTTCTGGCAAATACAACATTGTTGAGCTCTTGATGAACCTCTCCTTCAAGGTGGTTCCCGGACAAATTCAGAAAGCAGAACCTGAGATTCCCAGAGCGGCCGGAATGGCTCCGGAGAGCTGATTCATAGACAAATCCAGGATGTTTATAGGCGGAAGAGAAGCCAAGGATGCAGGAATTTCCCCAGATAAATGATTGTTTGAGAGATTGAGCTGAGAAAGAAATTTGGAGGATTTTATTGTCTGTGGAAGGTTCCCGGACAATTGATTGTGATCCAGGAAAAGCAGTGTCAAATTTGCCAAGTTGGTGAGTTGTTCCGGAATGGGACCTGATAGGTTGTTCCTGCTGGCTAGGAACATTCTAAGGCTTGAGTTGCTTGGAATGCCTGAAGGGATTCTCCCATAGAACTGGTTGTTGGATATATTCAAGATTACAATGCTGGGTGATATTGTTGCAGGAATTTCATCATGGAATGAATTGCCGGACAGCTGTAGCTGCTGAAGATATGGAGCTTTCCATAATCCCTGGGGAACTTTGCCACTAAGTTTATTCTCCTCAACTGCTACACTGTACAAGGATGAGTAGTCTCCATGAAACCCAGGCAGGCTCCCAAAGAACCGGTTGTTGGATATATTCAAGATTGCAATGCTGGGTGATATTGTTGCAAGAATTTCATCATGGAATGAATTGCTGGACAAGCTCAGCATGGCAAGATTTGGAGATTCCTATAATCCTTGGGGAACCTGGCCACTCAGCTGGTTCTCTTGAACCGATACACTGTACAAGGTAGGGCAGTTTCCCAGGAACCCAGGCATACTGCCTGTAAACTTGTTCATGGCGGTTAAGAACTGTTCTAATTTTTTGCCCTTGCAGAGGTTCTCCTGAGGAAGTGATCCTGACAGGAAATTCTTGCTAACATCAAACGCTGTGAGAACAGGAGAAGTACCAATTCCCTGTGGCAGGGGTCCAGAAAGATTGTTACTAGAGATGTCGAGCATTATCAGATTATTCAGTCTGCCAAGACCCTTGGGTAATCGGCCAGAGAAATTGTTGCTGTTAAGTCTCAGAGTTTGCAAATTGACTATATCAGCTAAGCTCGAAGGAATTGTTCCATTAAGATTGTTCATGCTCAGATCCAGTTCCAATAGATTTCTCAATCTGCCAAGACCAGAAGGTAAACGACCAGAAAAATCGTTGCTGTACAGCTTCAGAATTTGCAATTTGACAATATGAACTAAGCTCGAAGGAATTCTTCCATTGAGATTGCTCATGCTCAAATCCAGTTGCAATAGGTTTCTCAATCTGCCAAGACCAGTGGCTAAATGACCAGAGAAATTATTGTTGTAAAGATTCAGAATTTGCAAATTGACATTATTGGCTAAGCTCAAGGGAATTGTTCCATTGAGATTGTTTGCGCCCAAATCAAGTTCACTTTTCATACCTCGAATGCTAGAAGGTATAGTTCCTGTCAGCCTGTTATCAAACAAACACAAATATTTCAACTTTGTTAACTTGGTTAGTTCCTCCGGTATGCTACCCTGGAGGTCATTCATTGCTAGGTCCAACCACGTCAAATTAACCATATTTCCTAAGAATTTTGGAATTGTTCCCACTAACCCGCACATTCTTAATTGAAGGAACTCCAAATGAACCAGTTTACCCAGCTCATATGGAAGGGTTTCTGGATAGAATAAAGTATTACAGGCTAGTGCTAAGACTCTCAAGTTGGACAAATTACCTAAAAAGGAAGGAACGGTGTCGGTCAACGTACTCGTCTCCAAATGCAAATGCAGCTCCTGGATATTGCTTAGCAATCCGAAACCAGGAGGGATTGGTCCAAAGAAACTGTTTTTGCGTAAATTCAGCGAGACTAGCTTCTGTAGGTAATGAATGTCTTCAGGCTGATACCCAACAAGGTGGTTATCTGACAAGTCCAAAATTCTGAGCTCTGTAATACTCAAAATTGCCGATTGAAAGTTTCCCGGTAATGAGTTGTTTGACATATTCAGGATACTTAGATTTCTAAGATCACCGATTAAAGCAGGAATTTGTCCGGAGATTTTCATGCTATTGAGATTCAGAGAAATGACAGACCTGTTGAGTTCATCACAGGTGACTCCAGTCCAATTACAGGGAGTAGCGTCGACATTGGAGCTGAGGTTCCAGTCCCGTAATTTCCCATTATCATTCCAGTGGGCTCTCAGCTGCACAAGAGTTTGAGCATCCTCAGACACAGCTCTGCATTTTGTGAAGATAAACAACAGAAACAGTAGAGTGAGTACACTCCATATCTCTGATCCATTGTTGCTGCTCTTTCCCATTGCCTGCACAGGACATAAAAACACCCAGTATTTCATCATTGGGTTTACACACGAGGATAGATTTAAATAGAGTTCCAAGCTAAGTGGCATGGTCAATTGTTTTGATATTTCTAGGCTTGAATCGTTTGGGTTTAGAATGGAGGACTTTTTAGTGATGGAGGTTTAGGAAATTGCCTCTGAAATAAACGCTTCTTTTGTGGTTGGAATTACACGATCTTTCACAGATTCGGGCTTTTCACTGTTTTGAGTGGTAATATTTTCTGCACAAAAGCAGTTGTAGCATTCAACATCCTCTAGTAAAATCGGTACTGAAATTGGTATTTTTGTTTTGACTGGGAAGTGTAGAAAAATAGCAGCCCTTTTAACTTTCTTGGAAGGCGGAATGTATGATGTTTGGAATCTTCCCTGTGGCTTACGGTGATCTTAGACTCTTTTTCCACATGGTAGAATGGGCACTTTCCAGTGCCATAGAGAAAACTGAAGTGCTTTCTTTCTATGCCTTGTGTCGGTTTTAGAAATGCTTAAAATTCCCAAACTTGAAATCTTCTTTATGGCATTTTTCTATTTGTTGGTGGAATGACAAAAGCAAGTGCTTAAAATTGCCAAGCTTGAAGGCGTAAAATTACCAACGTAGCCTCCTTCGGGAGTTTGGCTGGCTGGAATCCACATTTCAGATTTGTTTTTTAAACCTCGGAACCACAAACCCGAACAAACTCTTTTGGTAACCGTTTAGGTATAAACTGTACAGTTTAATTAATCTGAAAATCTTGTTTGCGATGGAAAAAACTGATTACCTTAGGGAAGGTTACATTCAAAACTAAAAGCAAGGAAGGTTGCAAGATAGTGTTATTGAATTTGACTCACTTATTTAAATTTGCCAAGAATATGGTATATCGTCAAAGAAAGCAGAAGAGAATAAAGTATGTTGTAGATGTCTCTTTCCTCTGAGTTAGACTGTTAAAGGTTTAGTTAAGATACTTTGGGCTATATGAATCCTATATTGCAAGGTTGTACCTTATTATTGGTATGCATCCACTTTTGTATCAACCACTTCATAACTTAATTTTTAAACTGTTTTCTAATGTTCCTGTTTCTGTTTAGTTGCTCCACAGTAAAATAATATGCATGTTTGATTGGTATGTAGCTGAGGGAAGCCTTATCTGGTGTGTTTACTGGTATTATTATTTTCTTGGTAAGCCAGTGAGAGCATGTCTGAACTTGTAAGTAGTTCTATTAAAGTAATTCTGTCAAAGTTTCAATTCGAAAACCCTCCTGGTATGCCGTTGGTGGAAAAGGTGGACCTGAGCCTACTTAATGTACGGGTTAAATTACAAAACAATGAATTATTAAATGTGTTATCACCTTATTAGCCTGATATAGCACATAGGAAATGAAAACTGAAAATTTTGTTATGTCATATATGCAGCTCATTTTCTGCCACTTGTAGCACGCACAGCAAGTTAGGGATCAAATGTCTTCAGATGTCTGCAATCCGTCTAATGAATTATGGCTTTTAAATTAATGCTTTAGGTAGCCTCCAGTGACTATTTAAGAACTTGGCCTCTGATACTTTAGGTAGCCAAGTGTTTCTTCAAAAAAATCTTGAATATGGCCTTATGGAAAAAGCATTACTCCGGAGTCATCTTCATCTTCGATACAGAAGATACAGGGAAATTCCTCTCTTATAGTTTGTTATTGCTGAGTTGTTCAACAGCAACCTTCTCAAACTTTTGGCAGAGATGAGGAAAGGTGATACTGGGTCATTCATGTTCCCACTTGCTGTTTGAAATCTATATCGAGCTTTCACGTTAATTGAACCCTCGGGAGAATGCATTGAGTTCCTTGAGCAGCAGAACTAACGTTTAGAAAATCTAAATTTGGTTAAAACATCCCTTAAAAAAAAAGGCCTTGGGTATTCTTTGCTTTTTTTTTACATTTAAATTAAAAAAAAAAGGCAAATCAGGTACCAACATCTCCATACGTCAAGCTCAACCAATCAATGTGCGTTAGATAATGATATGTTAACTTAGTGGTTAGAATCTTAACTTGGTAACCCTAGGTTATAGGTTCAATTCCATTAGGCTGCATTGAGTTATAAATTCAAAACAAATGTGTAAAGGAATTTTGAAATTGATCCAATAGATCCAAAGGTTCTTAGTGGTTGAAACTTGAGGAAAAAATAGCCTTTAAATAGGTTTGTTTGTTGAATAAAATCCAATGACTTTTATGTTATTAAATCCACCTCATTTTGAAATTGGTCCAATAGATCCAAGGGTCTTGATGGTTGAAATTTGAGTAAAAAATAGCCTTTAAATAGGTTTGGTTGTTGAATAAAATGTAATGACTTATGTGTTGTTAAATCCACTTCATTTGGGGAGAAATTTTTGCTTAGTTTTAGGTCATGAATAATCAATAATCAATGAAACTAAAACCTTTTTTATTATGTCCTCGTACCCTTACCATATATTTGATAGAGGAAATATATATGGGAAGTCTATCAAACACTTCATTAATAAAGTTACCATGTTTCCTTGGTGCTATTTCAAATAGGTCAATTAAATTATTGGTTGTAATCTGCCATTTGTAGCGCATGTACTCTAGAACAACATATTGCATGAATATATGATGCTCATCTTCAATAACTCTTTTGGTTGCATAAATGACATGTTCTTTTTTCTGATGAAATCTTAACCCATCTACCTCTTTCAATTCTAAAATATTGGGACCCCAATTTTGCTTGGCTAATTTGACATCATTCATGATGGGATATAAGGGCAAACAAATAAGTTCCTTTTGATGTCTCTTCTAATGTTACTAAAATAGAATTGATTTTTCCTTCTAGGTTACCACAAATGTGCAAAAGTGCCTTGTTTTGATAATCTTTTAGAGATGCTTTATATCATAAAGTATAATCTTCACCTCAATGTTTCATTTTTTTTTCCAATCAAATCATTTCCTTATAGAACCATCCCTTTTGTTGTGTAGGAACGAAGAGACTTCCTTCGAAAATTTAGTTGTTGCGCTACAAGGGAGACTCTAGACATATGCAAGTTGACAAAGGGCTTCTATCTCTAAGGGCATTATATCTACTTCAAGAAGCAACAAATCATATTATACCTATCCTTTAACTTGAAATTTTTTCACTAAAAAATGCTTTTGAGCTTCTATATTCTTCCAATATTTGCTATAGTCCGAGACCCCATATTGCACAACCATCCAAAAGAGTTGGTTGTACAATAGAGGAAAACAATAGTTTTCTAATTTTTGAGGCTCGGATAGCTTTCTTTCAACATTTATTTTTTAAATCAAATAAGGTTTTCAATTCACCTACAAACCTTTGTTTGATGCATACCTCCCACTTGTAATTTTGGGAAAAATCTAAACCAAGCTATTTATAAGTTAAAGTCACATTTACCTAGTCTGTTCTAATAGTAAAAGGGTAACCATCATTCCAGTGCACCATACTTTTGGTATTTTTGTACATTAACTTTCATTTTTAATTGCTAACGTATATCATCCTTCCTTAGAATTGAACATAAGAGCTATAACATTAGTTACAAACCTTCCTTAGAATTGGAGATAAGAGCTATAATATTCGTTACAAACCTTCCTTAGAATTGGAGATAATAGCTACAACAATAGTATATAGCAAGAGGTTGATAGAGTGATCATTAATTGTAATGGAATATCTATGCATTTGAGTTCTTCAATAAAAATGCCAATAGTGTAAGGGAAAGGGAACAACTTTGTTTTGCCCCAATATCATTATGTAGTACTACACTTTTGTGAGAGTGATGATCTATGATCTATATATATAATTTTTGGTAAAGACTTTGAATAGCAGATAACAAAGATAGAGGATTACTTGTATCTTGTAATTGTTTCCACAACTTGCTTCTAATAACTAAGTCATATGCTTTAACGAAATCCCACAAAGCAAATAAAAGTTCTTTTATTTACATAATATATATTTTTGTTTAATTGAAGGTAAATTCAGAGGAAATATTACACTAATGACTATTAAAAAGAACATATTTTGGTGGTGTGGGGTGGAAATTGTAGAGTAAGGTGGACAAGCACACAAAATAGACCACACTATCCATGGTGTCAGAGAGATCCGAAACTCCAAATAGGGCTTGAGCGCTTTAAAGCGCTTTAGGTCAAGATTTGTTCAAAATATGGAGTAAATTCATGCAAAATTAATGGTAAAACATGAAAAACTAGCATTATTTTCTTGTTTAGCATAAGACAAGGAAAATTAGCAGTATTTTCTTAGTATAGATTTTTGTTCTGTCCTTTGAATTATTGAATGGCTTCTTAAACACACAAAATTGATAAAAATAAGTATGGTTTTTAAAATTGAATTTTAGCAAAATGAGTATGGTCACGACAAACTCTAAGTTTAATCATATTGTAGGTGTTCATTGAGGTTCAACATTAAGCTCTTCATATTGTATGGACTTATTTAGGCTCATATACTTAGAGCATTTGATTTGTGGTTGACAAGTCATAGATTAAGACTCCAAAAAGTATGTTGAATCATAGTTTAGACTCCAAAAAGTTACAAAAAGTATGTTGAATCATAGTTTAGACTCCAAAAAGTATATTAAGACGCATGCTACATGCTAATAAATCATCATCAAATCCTTTCCCATAATAAAGTTCTATATTCTTCAGGAGACTTTTAACTACAGGTAATCCTTTGAAGGGTAACTTTGAATTGGCAACGTCGGTCCCCGCATTCGTTCTCGAACAATAAGTTATCAGCTTTAACCACATTTCAATGACCAGAAGCTCACTGTTCAGATGCCATCCACTAAAAGTCTAGAATAAAGAAAATAATTTATTCCGCAAAGGTTTATACGATAAATAAATACTGAAGAGATGTTTTAAGGTTTGCCAAAGCCACCTGAAGACATTCCAAAGTTCTGTTCAGAGTCTTGAATTTCGCTTATGCTTGGGACGTGTCCGGTCTCTCTGCAGAAACTTACCGGGAACATTTCTGCCCAAAAAGCAAATGTTCTCAATCTGCTTTAAGAAAGCACTTCAATCATATCATTGTCCTTGAAATTTGGAATATGTTACAACCTGACAGGTTAAATGGGAGGATTTATGTGACACCCATTAACATCTTCTGTAGTCGGAACCGTGAATTCGTAACAGAGAATCTATGAGACAGAAAAAATTAGTTACGAGGAGAATTTATTGACTTGATCTCCGAAGCACAGCTACAGTGCCGACAGAAGAAAGTTCGAAATACAGAGGGAGCACTGCAGCATGAATGGGTGCTGAAAGATCAAAATATAATCTTGCATCTGAGTATCTAGGAGATCCAGGATTTCATTCAATGTGCAGGATTTGAACATGCTTTTTCGTCTTCTTGGCGATGATTCTGCACATCTCGTGCGGATCGAAGGGCCCTGTTATCGTCACAGTTCCTGCTTTGCGGTCGATCATATGTGTATGAATCTCTGCACAGATTGATGCAATAATAACTCAGTTTCAGTTGTGTAATAAAAATTCAGTCAAACCTACGACCTATAATAAATAAATGTCCCAAACAAATCATAATCAACCAGATTGAATTCAGTATAAAATTCCTGTATACCATAGATCTTGAGAAGCGCCCTTCTGAGCTTGCGAAAGCAGCCTTTGCAGTCGATTCTAGTTTTGATTACCAAACGAACATGGCCCTGGACATCCATAATCTTAAAACAATCAAAACCATAGCAAAGGGAGAAAAACAAAACTAAAATGCATGTGAAAGCCTGAGATTTAAACCTCTGGAAGAGGTGAAGAAGAAATAAAATGAGTGGGTTCAGGCCAAGTTTGCGTTGTAGAATTAAGCTGCATGTGAATCAGAGGCCAAAGCAACGGTACTTCAAGGCTGTCATCGTCATGGACGCACGACATCACCATTGACGATGCAGCAGTTTCTCCTCTTTGTCTAAAACTGAAACTGAAATTTTGGAACTTCTATAGAACCTCTGGATCTGTATCAGGAAACAGCAAGTACAGAATACAAATGATGATGATCTCCTTGGCTCCTGAAAAAGAAAAACAGCAAGCTTTGCATATATTGTATCTGGGTTATTCTTGAGTTGCAGGGAAGAATTAAGCAGGAATTTATCCTTGTCCCAGACCAGGATTGTGAAAGCAGCAGCTGGGAATCGAATAGATGTGTGATGAAAGAAGGGAATTTGTGTTAGCGGATTTATCCGTTGCCGAGGTGGGAAGTACCGGAATGTATTTAAAAAAAAAAAAAAAAAACAATCTGTGAGAGGAAAAGCAACATTGTGGACCTAGAATTTCAGTTTTCCTACACTAACCATGATCCATGCATGGCCCATCGTTGGCTGGTTTACAATTTCCACGCCATGGCCCAGTTCAAGCAAAGATTTATTACGTTACTGCGCAGAGATTGCTAATTACACCGACCCAGAAAAAGTTAAATTGAAGTCCTCCAGAAGCAAACTGAGAATTTGTTTTTTCCCCAAACAGCAATAGGAAGTACAGAACTAGGGTGGAATGTTAGTTTTTCATATCACTCACAGCATCGAACCAGACTACCATTTGCAAAGGGTTGACTGAAACTATACTGTGGTGATGTGCACGAATTATCCGACAGCAATCCATAAAAGTATGAATTCTTTTCCAAAAAGAGGGTAGCATAAATTGATAAATTCTTATATTATTCTTTATGTCAAGTACCAGTTGGGCACTTAAAAGGATGATTAGGATCTTTTGACAGCATTGGTATGATACAGCATTGGACTTTCAACTCATAAATTGTATGGCATTCTCTGTTAGCTATATTTTTTATTAAGGAGGCCTACTAGATTGACAGAGAATTTGGAATAGGTTGTATAGTTTAAATTCATGGAGTAGTCAACGATCATTACCCGAAGCCTTAATGTACAGTCCATCGATCGCAAGCTTAACCCTAAAGTAATAGAGTGGTAATTTTGCCCTTTTTGTTACCCGCTATATTTTACTGGGCTATTGACCGTCTCCCTCTAATCTTTCAGAAAGTAATTACAAATTATTAATAAATCTATTATGATCTAATTGCATGAAAAATACTTTTTTGAGTGTCATTCAATAGCGTTGTATTGCATTTTCAGTTACTTCTGATTCTATATTCGCTGATTTTGAGTGGATAAATGACTTCTCTTTCCCTTCAAATATCACTCGCAAAGATTTTTTCTTTTTTTTTTTTCTTTTTTGTGAATTCAAGAGTTTCTACTGTTAAACTTCATAAATTTTGGCCACTTTATGTTTTAGAAAAGCAATGTTGTACTAGATTTAGAAGAATTTGAAAGTTTCCTTGTCTTCTTAAAATTAAGCATTTCATATGGTATCTTTTTCGACAAGGTCTTCATATCACACGATGTTTTATGTAGTTAGGTGTGCCATAACCTAAATATATGATATGCAATTTAGTTTATAAGTTTCTTCATTCTTTTTATGATTATATTTTTTTCCATGCATGCTTCTAATTGGGCATCTTTTCCTAGTAATGATTCTTTCCTCACTAGAAAGAAGCTCTTCTTGGAGATACTCCTCCCCTTTCTAAGGAGTTGCTTTTTCTTTCAATATCCTTATTTCTTTGCATTTTGCATACTATTTGGAAAAATAGATGTAATATTTTTTCATGAAAATCATGCATCTAAAAGTTCATATTGGTGAAATGATCTACCATATTTGGAAAGATAAATGTGATATTTTTTCATCAAAATTATGCATCTAAAAGTTCATATTGGTGAAATGATCTACCATGGTTAGATGATTTATTTTTGCTGTGCCCATTTGTACTTGGTCAATTTGTAGAGTCTATCTTTACTTTTTATGAAAATGTAATATCTATCCAATTAGATCCCATGGGTCTTTGGATGTAATAAAGCTTAAATGTCAATTTAAATGCTTAAAAGACATACAAATTGATGACATAACCAACCACTACACCCAATATGTCATCAAACAACTTGTTTTTAACTTGTTGGCATCTTACTTCTTTGTTATTAAAAGGATATCCTATATTCTTTTTATGATGAACTATTGTATGATTTTTGTATCCTTGCAATTTCTTTTTTTGCATTAAAAAGCTTCCATTAAATGCTGAAAATTTTTCTTATTGAAACTTAGCACTTCATAGAGGGGTGAGAGTCGTACTTTATAAACAATCCACAAACTACCATAATAACCACTAATAGAACCTCTGTAGAAAGGAAATAAAATAGTGAAAACCAACGATAACTTATCTACAATAAAAACTACAAAATATAGCGAGGTAAAAAAGTTAATAAAAGAAAAACATAGAGCAAAGAGATATAAAAAAGTATACAAAGAAATAAATAATCAAAAAGGAAGAAACAAACAAACAATAAGAAAGAAATAATAATCAAGAAGTTGATGTGTGAAATGAGAGGTTGAAAATGGGTAGCGGATTGCTAGGATTTGTTACCTTAGTTGATATAAAGGGAATATAGGTATAGAGTGGGTAGGGATAGTAGGTTGTTATGATTCAATGAGACTTGTTATGCATCCTTAATGAAGTGTATTTTCGTCGTCTTCGATATCGGAGCCCTGATATCAGATACTTGATATCGAAGGCCATGAAGCGATGTCGGATATCCAATATTGTGGGATGTGTGTTGACTTGTAAATATAGCGCTTGGGCACACAATTTGGGCATAAGTTTTGTCATAGCATTGTAAAGCTCTTGCAGTTTCTTTTCTCCAAAGTTTGAATATTTTCCAAAGTGCCTACAGCAGGAGTCATTGAGTGTATAGATCTTTATTTGAGCATTGTTGTACCTGAGCATGGTAGTGTATGTAGCAATAAAGACAAGCTTTTTGATAAATATTGTAGCATTTTAGCTAGATTAAATATTTTATTTATGCATTTAATGTTTTATGCAAATTTATTTAATGCTTCCAAGTAATTAAGCTAAATTAGGCTAAGTTACATTAGCTAAGTTGAATAGCAATTAATTAAGCACATAAGTATGACTGCTTTGAGCATGTGCATGACACTTGGTAATCCCAGTAATCCTTAATGTTTGGAAACCCAACAACGTTATACGTGTTCAAGATGTGTACGAAAAGTGGGACCGGATACTTATGTTAGGATTAGTTAGAAATTAATGAGTCAAATTAAATTAGCTATTAAATTACTTCATCCCTTTATGTTAAGCACCAAGAACATACACATAAAAATATGATAAAAATCAGATGCCTCAATTGCACTTAACCATACCTTTGCTTTTCACAAGTGTATCTGGGAAGACAACGATTATAACGATTAGATTTCACTTTCTAGAACTAGTTTACTTGAAGACTTAAGGTCTACGGAATTCAACCAAATCATATGTGAATGCTTGTGATTCATATAGTTGAGCATAGGGGTACTTGTCGCTCATCGTTGGCGCCGTTGCCAAGGACCTTTAGTTTATTATGTGCACTATCTAGGATTTAGTGAAAAATTATTTAACATTTTTGGAATGAACCCTAAAGTCATATCATACATCAAAATAACTACAACAATTATAAGAAAGCACATTGCATTTCTTGTCTTCTAATACAACATGTCTTCTTCCCATAGGAGTCATTCTATGTCCAAGTCTAACAGAATAAATCAGTAAGTGCCCCAATTATACAGAGTGATATATGCTCATCCTAATGAGTATGTACCCAATTTCACCTTCGTCCTACACCAGGATGAACAACTATGGTGGTGAGACATGGAGGGAAACATTGTGTTGCCACCCAATCGATCCATTCCTACGATGCTCCACCAAACTCTTATGCGGTTGGGCATCCAAGGGCTTCATGTTGAATATGTTTTGAGGGAGAGTAATGCCAAGGATTAGCATCCCACTAATTCACAATGTTTGAGGGATTGACTGTGAGAGTAGCATTACGAATCTACGAAGGCGAAGTGGTCTAATGATTCCTCATTCCTAAGTACAAAAAATATGGTGGAGAACCCTTCTTTAGGGGTTTTCCATATAGAGAGACATTTCTCTTTGACTTCTGTCAAAGAGTCAAAACCAAAACTTGTAGTCCATGATACATAATCTTGGTTCTGGCAAGAACGGATCCCATGACAAAGGCGGATCCAAGGAGGATACTCATGGCAAGCACGTGGGCAAGAAATATGATCATGATCGTGGCCGTAACCACCAAAGAGGGGGTGGCAAGCACTATGATGATGCTAGTCCTCCTTCCTCTTCACCTTCATCATCATCTTCTTCCTCTTCTAGCTCTAAATGCAATCGAAGGGGATGCGATCATGATGGAGGCGACCAACGGGATCAAGAGGATTGTAGTAACCACTGGGCAAGTCAAGGTCTAGGGTGCAAGCATTCAAGAAAGGCTCATGACCATGAACGAAGGGGTAGAAGAGGGCATCGTAGGCACCAAGATCATGGCTATGATGAGCCTTTGCTCGCCACCCAAAGCATGCTAAACATCACAAAGATGGTAAAAATTTCTACAATGCACATAAAGGATAGTCGAATTAAGAGGCTAGACATGAATAACATCCCCAAGTTTAAGGGTGAATATAACTTAGATCCACATGATCATCTTTAGGCTTTTCACAATGCTTGTGCCTTGCAAAATATAGAAAATGATTGGCAAAAAATTAAGTTTTTTTTCAAGATACTTATCAAAGAAGTAGAACATTGGTACTGGTCCTTGGAGCTAGAATCAATTTGTAGATGGAGTACAATGCTCAAACTATTCAACAATAAGTATCAAATGTACTCCCGAGTGTCCAATTTGAGAAGGTAGATCTAGGGTTGGAAGCAAGGAACACATGAGTCCTTAGATGCCACCATGGGTAGATAATATTCCTTATTACACTGATGCCCTAGCCATGGTTACTCTTAGCAGGAACAACTTTGCCACATCATAGATGGGCTTCACTCTAAAATGAGGAGAACTCTTGGGATCTACATCCAAGGCAGATTGTCAAAATTAAGAGCCCATCAGATCTAAAGGCTAATCGAGAAGGTAGCAAAAGAAGAAGAAGAGTTGAGGAAACATAAAAGTGCAGAAGAATACAATCCAAATCCTTCCATTTGTAAGAGGGAGTTCCAATTTTGTGATAATGAGGAAGAATCATCACTTGATGAAGTGGTGAATTGAAAAACCTTGCTGATTAAAAAATTTACCTCGAAAATCTCAAATAAGGTAGATCAGTTGTGGGACTCTATGGAAACCAGATTTCAAGCTATTCTAAAAATGGCTAAAGAGTCCAAAGAACAAAGTAACGATCATGATCGTAAGAGGCAAAAGGAAGCTAGAAGTGCCAATTATAGGGGTAAGGACAAGATTGTTGTAGTAGAGAAAGTTGCGAAAACTAAATTAGATGATGATGGTGGGTGTGACATCTACTAATATGAACATCGTAAGGGATGTTCGCCCATCATGTCACACTTACAAGAGTCTGGGGTGTATGCTTTGAATCCACAATTAGCAAAAAGAAAAACACCCAAAAGATTGCCTTATCCTTAAGGCAATCCCAACCAATTCCATTAGCAACAAAAATATTATCCAAGTGGAACTCCACTACAATTGTACAAGTAGTATCAATAGTGGCAACACCCACAGTCATGGGCACTACCACCATCAAGGTAGCAATACCTTTACAAATAACCAGATCCATATGGGTATTGAAACACCACCAAACTTGGGCTCTCAAGTCTCAACTACAAATTTGGCTAAGTGTCAAAACTTGGTAGATATTTTCTAAGTGTTGAGACTAGCCTCCCACTACTGGAACTGCACTTCAGAGCATAGTCAACGTCGTTAACATGGATAGTGCAAATTTGCAAAATTTTCCAAGTGTCAAAAAAAACTACAAATTTTTTTAAGTATCCTAACTACGCTCACCCTAACATGACTATGCTATAAAGCGTAGTTAGTGTGGTTAGCCTTGGAATGACTAGTTCAAAAATTTTCCTAAGTGCCAAGCTAGAGGCTACTGAGCATGGTTGGGATGGATGAAACAGTTTGATAGATTTTCTAACTCCTAAGCCTATGCTCCCTACTACACTCTAGAAAGTAGTTAGCATAGTATGCATGGGCATGTCATATTTGCCAATTTTTTCCAAGTGTCAGGGCTATGCTCTCACCCCTGGGACTACACTCTAGAGTGTAGTTAGCATAGCCTACACTGAGCATCATTTTTTGCAAGATTTGCCTAACTCTTGGGGCTATGCTCTAGAGTGTAGTTAGCGTAGTCTACAAAAATACCTCCAAAAGCCTCCAGAACTCAGCATTGGCTTGCATCTCAGCTCCAACATTCCTTTGACAAGCAAGATTAGTAATTTGCATTTATTTCGCACCCCCCATTTGCCCCAAAATTGTACCTATGCTCGACACCACTTGAGAGAGGGTAGCGTAGTCCTGAAGCGTAGTCTCGAAATTACCTTATTTTACATTACTTTCAAGTAAATTGCAGTCTATTTGACACTTGCACATGCAATCTTGAAAGCATAATCCCAGTCTAGCAATTTCACAAGGCCCATTGGAGCACATCAGTAGAACACCATTTGGTTCAGTGGAATCATAGTTAAGGTTAGCATAGTCCCAACTACCCCTCTACTACATGGCACCCAATCCACAACTCATGCTAACTGTAATCCTATGAATACCCTTGCACTTCCCGTTTTAGGGGTTGGAAATTTCATTCAAAAATTGGCATTTTGGCATTGGAAATCTTGCACTTGAGCACCTTTAGCATCTTGACAAAATTTAGGACACCATCGAACATCGTTGCACATCATCACGACGTTGTTGTACACTACCTAGTGCACCGCAAGCCACCGTAGCTTGTTGGACACTGTGGCAGCCAACCCAGTAGGCTCAGACTTCACAACAATGTCAATTTTTTGTAGCTAGATACCTTGAGACTATGACTACACTTGCCTACTATGCTTGTTGTACATTGTGTGCCTCCTAAACCTTTCTCTACAGTTAACTATGCTCCCTCATTTGGGGTGGTGCCATTCTCTCTCTTGCTCACGTTCTATGCATTTTTCATATTTTCTTTGGCATTTTAGCATTTTATTTGCATTTTTTCACTGTTTAAGCAAGTTTTTGCACGTTTTCACCCTCATTTTTGCATTGGAAACCTTTACTATGCTCACACCCATGAGCACTATAGACACTGAAAACATTGTATTAAGCCCATAACACTCATTTCATTGTAACAATTGTAATTCCTAATTTGATTAACAAGACCATCTTGGGTACCCCACCTCCATTCCCAATAGATCCTCATGTGGAAGCAAGGTCAAGACTGTGTGAATGTGGACCTCTCGGTGTCCTGTTTCAGCCTTCGATGTTTTCGGTCACTATAGGTATTACGTTTAGCAAACCCTACTACCACATGACTCTTCTAGTAATGTTTCTCCTTTCCAACATCACTACTACCCTCTCAAATACTATAGAACTCATTTTCCACATTCAAAAAGGGATACCACATTCCATACTTATCCTCCTCCTATTCCTACACATGTTCCTCCATCCTCAATGTAGTTATCGCTTACTCCATCCATGCAAGGTAAACTTCTAGCCTAGCCATAACAACATAATGCTACTAGGGCCATTAATCTAAAACTAGTTAATTAATTGAGTGGTTTGGAACCTCATGCTTGTACAAGACCTTTCTTTTGATCCCAAAACCCAACTAAATCCTCACATACACCTACAACTAGCAACCCTACTTCTCCATCTCCCTTTTCATCTAATACATTTGAGTCCTTTTCAAACCAAATATTGCCCAAAATCCATATTGTTAGGCTCACTCATGCCATATCTGATTGGATCTGAGCTGGCAACCCTCCTAGGAAATTAGCTAATCTTAGGAGTCCTCCTATCTATTTATAGATTGCTAGGAATGAATCATGTAAAGCTATTCTTAATTTAGGTTCTGATGTGAACTTGATTTCTCATGAGATGTATACTATCTAGAACCTACCACCTCTCAAGAAGAGTAATATCTGATTGGAATTAGAAGACTAATCTAGTACTATTTCACTGGGATTGGTAGAAGACATTATAACCACTATCTATGGGTGATCTTATCCTACCGGTTTCCTAGTAATCAAGGTTAAGAACTATAAAAGGGACTTTCCAATCATTATGGGAAGGACATGGCTAAGCAATATTGATGCAAGAATGGGCATCAAAGATCTTTTTTTGGAAATATCTAAGGAAAATGCATTTCAGAATATTAAGAAAAAGCAAGTTCCATGCATTGTGTATAACAATACAAGATGCAATTACATGTAGAAACTCTGGTTCATGAAACGAGCATCTATTTCCACATGCAAGCAATGTGCACATGAAGAAGATATTGAAAGGTACCTATATGCATCAACCACAAAACAAGAGGGTGTCTAATGGTTGGCTACTAATTCTAAAAGCATCACAATGTGCATGGAACTTATTAATAGCTTGACATGCACTTATGTCGCAAGCATGGATAATTTGAGCAAGTTCATTACCAACTCTACCTACTAGCCTAGAATATGCATTTTTTAAATAATTGCAAGTTAGTCATACTTAATGCCAAACTTGCTCCTGAGCAAAAAGCAAAACTGTTGAAAGTAGTCAACAGATGTCCAACAACCTTTACTTGATTATATCTTGAACTCACTAGAATTGATCTATGGATATGCCAGCACCACATTTATACTAACCCATTCATGAAGCTAAGGAGGCAACCACAATGGTAGTTGAACCCAAAATTGAAGCAAATTGTCAAAGAGGAGATTGAGAAACTACTTAAGGTAGAGTTCATCTACCTCATTGCAAATAGCAAGTGGGTTAGCCCACTTGTGATAGTGCCAATAGAGGTGGCAAATTGCAGGTTTGTATCAACTTCAGACTATTAAACATGGCAATATTCAAAGATCATTTTTCATTGACATTCATTGATTAGGTGTTGGACATCATATTTGGGAATTGTTATTACAGTTTTCTAGATGGTTATAGTGGCTATAACCAAATCTGGATTAGATTAGAAAACTAGACCAAAACAACATTCACGGGTCCCTAGGGAACCTTTACATATCGTAAGATGCCTTTTGATCACTACAATGCTCCTATCACTTTCCAATGTCTAGTCTTAAGCATCTTTTAGCAACAAATTGGTAGCATAGTAAAAGTCTTTATGTATTACTTCTTCACTTATGATGCTACATTCAAGCAAGCCTTGGACCTTCTTCAGCAAGTACTCAAGAGATGTGTTGAAACAAACCTATGGCTCAATTGGCAAAAGAGCCATCTCATGGTCCAATAAGGCATTGTATTAGGACATAGAATTTTGCAAGAATGGATCAAGGTAGATCCCAAAAAGATAAGGGCCATCCAAGGAATTACCCATCAACTAGAAACTATAAAAGATGTTCGGTCATACCTTGGACACATTGGCTACTACCAACAATTTATAGAGAATTTCTCTAAGATCGCAAAATTTTTGGTCAAGCTAACAAAGAAAGATGATCCCTTCATCTAGACCAAGGGATGTGAAAAGGCATTCCAAAGCCTCAAGAAAAAGCTTGTAAAGACTCCAATTCTGCGAGCACATGATTGGTCAATACCATTTCATATCATGATAGATGCATCTAATTATGCCTTGGGAGTCATGCTTACGTAGTTGGACAATAAGAAACATCCATATTACATCCATTGCATAAGTTAAAACATTATGGGTGTACAACTGAATTACACCACCATAGAGAAAGAACTGATGGTGGTGGTGTATGCTCTAGAGAAGTTCAGGTACTATGTGCTTAAATATAAAGTGTTTGTGCACATTGATCATAGTGCCATTTGCTTCCTCATGAACAAGCCAATGGTGAGCCCCCATGTCATATGGTGGCTAGTGATCTTCCAGGAATTTAATCTTACGATGATAGATTGGAAGGGAATTGAGAATGTGATCATTGGCCACTTGTCTTGGTTGCGATGAAACAATAAAGAGGAGAAAAGCCCATTGTTTGATTAGTTTCCTGATGAACTCCTCTTTGGTAGGGCTATAACTAAACAATTGTCCACTGATCCTAAATGGTATGATGGTATTCTCACCTATCTTCTCACTCAGAAGATGCCACAAGAGTCGGACCACTAGAAGAAACAACAATTTCTTCACCAGGTCAAAAGGTTCATGGGGATCAATGGCACCTCTACAAGGTGTGCACCAATGGCTTGGTTTGTTGGCGTGCCCCTAATGCTAATCAACTGTGTATTCTCTAGGATGCTCATGAGGGTCCTTGTGGGTGTCACTATGTTGGGAGATGCACGATCATTAAAATCCTCATGGTAAGGTATTACTGGCCAACACTTTTCAAGGATGATCACCAATTTTTCCACTCTTGTGAACACTACCAATAAGATGGTGAAATGACTACTAGAATGGAGGGACCTTAATAGTGGATTTAACCATTGGAATTCTTCAACATATGGGGCATTGACTTCATGGGTTCCATCATGCCCATGTCAAATGAAAAGGCATACATCATAGTCGTTGTTGACTATTGTACGAAATGGATAGAAGCAACAGCCATCATCGACTATACATCTTGTACTATTACTTAGTTTGTACAACAAAATATTGTAAATAGGTTTTGATGAATCATGGTTTGCCAAGCCCCGATATCGAGTACAGAATATCGCAACTTGGATATGATATCGTATACACAATATCATGATTCATGAGAGTCTTTTTGTTAGTTTTTAGTTCTTTTCCCAAGTGCATGCCCGTAGTGTGATGCTTGTAATTGTATGGAACCTTTGTTTGAGTGTGACGTACTTGGACATGCACATAATCAACAATAAAGATCAAGATTACTCCATCATTGTAGCATTCACTTAGTTTTTAACTATTTAATTATTAGTTATTTATTATTGTTTTCTTAGTTAATATTTCTTTTATCATCATTTACTATTCCTATTACTAAATGTGAAATGAGTACGTCTTAATCATGAACATTTAAGTGTAACTACATGGTAACCCAATAGTGTATCAAGTAGTGTTTTGAGTGATGTACACTTGGCAATCTTAGTAGTACATGAAGTCCAAGATGCATACAGATGATTAAGGACATATGCTCATCACACTTAGGCTAGCTTAGATTTTATTTCCTATTACTTATTAGCTTAATCAAGTTATTTCTCATTCTCTTTAAGAGTAGCATAGTATTAGAAATCACATCATACACCTCACTTTGGACTAAACCATACGTGACAAAGCAAATACTAGTCCAAGTGGAAAGACAACGAATTGCGACCAATGTATAATTATCTAGGTACCATAGCTAGTCCATCTGCGAAGTTCAACCAGATCATGCTTACATGCTCATATTCGTATGGTTCAACGTAGGGGTACCTCATTGCTCATCATTGGCACTGTTGTTGGGTACGGTGCTAGTTATCTAGATTAGTTATATTATATAAGATCGTTGTAACGAAATATTAATGATATATCTTTTAGACAAATGAAATTAAATTCAATTCAATTGAGTTACACATAATTCATGACAATGTCTCTTGCACAAGACCATGATAACGCAACATCTAGTAAGGTAATTCATTGGAGAACTAACACAATTTATGATGAAGAAGAAGTTTGGAGTCCTCAATCTTATGCAGAAGTTTCATCTGTTCATGGGCACCCCAATAATACTCAAGGACTCTTGTCATCCAACTTAGACACCTCTAGTGAGGATGGGACATCCCATAGAATGAGGGGGCTTGTAAGGCCTAGGACCTTCTTAATGGGTAGCAAGAGTACATCAGGGGATGATTGGGAAACTTACAAAAGTCATGACGAGTCTTCTAGTTCCCTCTCTTCCTATGCTCTTTCAACATTAGGTCATGACATGGATGGCTATTCCTTAAGGGGTCAGCATAGAAATAAAAATCGAACCCACAGGCAAAATCAGGAATGCCAACATAAACATAGACAACATCGTCCCAACTCACAAACTCACAACCTATTTAGTGACGATGAACGCCTAATAGTCATTAAGAGCCTAATGCATATAACAAAGGTCGTTCATATATCCCACAAGCATCATAAGAAAAGCTATCTACCCAAGCTTGATTTAAACAACTTTTCCAATTTCTCAGAAGGCTATGATTTAGATCCACAACACCATTTACAAGCCTTTCATGATGCTTGTGTATGGAATAACATTGATAATGGATGGAAAAGACTTAAGCTCTTTCCTATGACACTCATGGGCCAAGCAAAAGTATGGTACAGGTCTTTGAAACCAAATTCGATTTTCCATTGGCCTACAATCATGAAACTATTTAATGAAAGATATCAAACCTATGCAAGAGTGTTAGCCTTGAGGAGATAAATCCAAGAGTGGAAATAAGAATAACATGAACCCTTGGACATGGCCTTAGAAAGGTATTGCTTTTTGATAAACAGATGCCCAAGCCATGGGTTCTCCAAGGAAAGGCTAATATGTCACATCATGGATGGGCTCTGTAATGAAACAAGGGAGACCCTAGGGATGTATGCCATAGGTCAACTATATGAATTACAAACCCACCAATTCCAAGAGCTTATTAAGCGAGTAGCAAAAGAAGAAGGAGAAATAATCAAATGGGAGAATGTTGAAAAATCTCAACAGGGCCAAACTCTTAAAGTAACAAAGCTCCATAATCATGAAGAAGAGAAATCAACTTACCTCGAGGAGGTGGAACCATCCCCATCTTTGCCAATACTAAAATCACTAGATGAAATTAAGGCAAAGATCAAAAAGATGATGGAGTGGGTACATGAAAAATGCAGAGAATATGCAAACATTATTAGAGGTAATACCACACAAGATTACTCTGATAACCAGAACAAACAAAGGATGCCAAACCTAGAAATAGGACAGAACACCATTCAACAATCGAAAAGAAGGACTAAAGAAAATAAGAATAGGGGATCAACTACAAATCATAAGTATCAATGCGATGTTTGTTTGTACGATCACCCCAAAGACCAATGCCCAATCTTATTACATCTACATGAGCATTAGGGAAGAATGCTACATCTAGATTTTTTACAGAAGTACTGTGCTCAACTGCAGTGACAAAATCCTTAGTCATGGGGGAGACCATCACCAAATTGACCTCAACCTTCGTATACCCCAACACCAAGTGCTTATTATGTTCAACACCCTGTTTCTCCAACTGGATCAACATCCTCTACTTCATGTCATTATTATCATTCTCTTGAATATCATCAACCCATGCCCTCTCCCATGGGATCACCACCTTATGTTCCTTACACTTCTCATTACTCTTAACATTCTCATCCTTCACCTCCTTCTACATCGCCACCAGTAGTATGAGAAGGTTTGGCACCACAATACTAACCAACAAACATTACTTGTGTTGCTACTATCAATAGTAGTGGGAATCCTCCACATCATTAGAAGTGTCCTTTCTTTAGGCATGGTCGTAGAAGGAGACAACACGATTCTAAAACCATTGCATCTTCCAATTTAGCATAAACCCAACACTGTGATGCACCTTCCTCTTCAAACTCAACACCTCCTATTACCTTATCCAGGCCACCAATCGACACTCCAACAACCATGCAACCAAATGAATATAACAATGTGGGGAGACATATCGATTCTTGCGTACCATCTTATGGTCATGGGTGCCATAGTGGGTTAGCTTCTTATCACATGACCACATCTTATAATTTTCCTCACTATGCCTACTTTATTCAAGTGTATGAACCCTAATTTGGAAACATTCCTGCCACCACTCCAAAAGACACCCAGGGGTTTGGATATGACCGGACCCCAATATTTCCAACATGCATAGATCCAAACTTTCCATTTATTAATTCTTACCATGATTAAAGGTTTAGTCATGGGGGATACCCCCCATTCTAACAAGCAAAATTAGGAAATGTTTTTCCTTTTCTTTGGTTTTACAATTTTTTGTTTTTCAATTTTCATTCAATTTGTTATTTTATCTTTTTGAGGGTGATCTCATTTATAAATATATGCATGTGACCTATCAGTTGAGGTGTTGTTCTATGTTATCGAGTCACAAGGGACTAATTATTTGGATAGTGAGCCCACAACATCCACCCACCCATTTTATTAATAAGCAGTTCTACTCTGGGTACGATGATATTCTTATTATCATTAAAACTTAAAATAACTTTGTACTCATTATGCCTAGAGTGAAGAGTGACAGACTAAGAGGGAATGGCTAGGGTGTGACATCAAGGGGACTTGTCGATTCTCTTTTATGACATTTTTATGTGCTATCATGCAGCTTGGTTATACTAAGATCCTTGTAGATTTAACGAAAAATGGAAGGAAGAGTTGTGATAAAGGCACTTAACAAAGGGACTCAAAGCTATTCTAGAGGATCCCACTGGAAAGACATGCATCCATGCTTGAAGGTTGGTGGCTTCTCCAAATACCCGTTGAGAAAGATAAAGTGCCAAAGTGGCCAAAAGGACAAAAAGAAAAGAAAGAAGAAAAATAGAAAAGAAAAGCTCAAGAAAAATGTGTCGTAGATGAATTTAAATCACTCCTCCCTTGCACAAAACACCAAGTGATTGTACACTTTGCTATTATGATGCTCTTGTGGTTGTCCATCATTGCGATGAAATAATGTGATGCCATTGATCAGAGGTATGGACTTGGTCTTTATCTTGGAGTGATCAGCTAATAGTACTTTAATCATGCACAACACTTTGGATTCATTCTGCCCAAGGTAAGTTACCTCACATTTTGATCTCTGCAATCCCTTCTACGATTCCTCTCATCTCATAGTCCAAGTATTTCTAACTTGTGTCTTGTATGGCATAGAATTCATACCTTATCGTGGTAGTATTTAATATGTGTGTGTTTTGTTGCACATGTGCAAATTGCATTTAACCCTTCTAGTGCCTACGGACATTTTAAGGTGTGGTTACACAAGGGCATGATAGGTTGGAACCTCCTTTGGGGAGGACCCACTTACGTGACTTTTGTAATTTGTACTTGTTCTACACCACCACATCACTTTATACCCTTCAAATATTGCATTGCCAAATTTATTCTTTCCTTTATCATTATTTCAACCAAATGTTCCTTTGCACCATTACAAGTCCTTTTTTGTCACCATATTCAAAGAACCTCATTGTCTAATTCCACTTCATTACACTTTTGGTGCCTTAATGTCCACTTGACATTGTCCTAGATCTTTCAAATCTACCTCAAATCCTTCATTTTTGGCCATGAAAACTCAAAAATTTATCAGTTTTACTAAATACCCTATTTTGGATAAGATTTGATATCAGGCACCCGATATTGGATCCCATGCAATATCAGGTACACGCTATCACGTACATGATATCATGTTTATAGAACCTATATATATGGGACCCCCATGCACGTATAAGTCATTTTCAATAGTTTCTATAGGGGGAGTTGTTGCAATTTTCTTCCATGATTTTTAGCACTTTGAGAGTCTACCATTCAACCATCAATATCTTGCTCATTAACCCTCCAATTTTCCTTTTGATCAAACCTGATAAGTGGCGAGGTACCACTACACTCAACCATACAAATACAAGCATTTCACACACGATTCGGTCAAACTCTGCAGACGGGCTAGTTGTGGTATCTAGACAGTTACTCGTAGATCGTAGCTCACTGTCTTCCCACCTAGACTAGTATTAGCTTTGTCATGTATGGTTTAGTCCAGAGTGAGGTGTATGATGTGTTCCTATACTATTACTACTCCTAGGGCTAATGGAAAATAATATCAACTAAACTAGGAGAGAGAGAGAGAGAGTCTAAGCTAGCCTAAGTGCGATGAGCATCCATTCCTTAATCATCCATACACATCTTGGACCTCGTGCACGACTACCACTAGGATTACCAAGCGCATGGCCTAGGTACGCTACTGGGTTACCAAGTAGGCACGCTTAAATGCTCATGATCAAGTTGTACTCATTCCACATTTAATAGGAGTTTAGGGAAAAGAGATGTTAACTACGAAAGCAATACATAACAATAAAAATTAAATAATTAAACTAAGTGAATGCTGCAATGATGAAGTAATCTTGATCTTTATTTTCGATCATGTGCATGTCCAAGTACCTCACACTCGAATAAAGGATGTCATACAATTACAATCATCACACTATGGGCATGCACTAAGAAATAATTCTAACTCTAAGAAGGAAAAACTGCAAGAGTTTGGATAAGGGACTAAGAACTAACTATTCCAAAACCAAGTGCACCACCTTTTATTTATAGGCTCACATGGGAATTGTGATATCGTGTACATGATATTGCGGCTGCGATATCGGGGGTCTGATAATAGGGGTTCGATATTGGGACCTATCAGACTTGGTATCTTGTATCAGGGTTTCGATAATAGGGGTCTGATAATAGGACTTGACAGACCATGACTCATCATACCCCCACGACTAAATAACAATTCGTCCTCGAGTCAAAGAAAGTGAGGAACAAGTTCAACTGATTACACAGTGGATAGGTATGGAATTATTGACTAACTAGGAATTTATTTATGCTGCAGTGGAGAATTAAACAAAATTTGGACATAGACACAAAAGACAAAACTTGTGGAACTCATGGGGTTCCTAGTAGTGGTGGCTCCTCTATGGGTGCCTCTTCTTTGTCCTACACGATCAAGCTTCTGAGATTGATACCATTGAAGAAGTGTTTGATGTTTCTCCTCTTCTATCCAAGGATTATGAGCTATCCATGCTAATGTTCCAATGTTTGATGGAGTCGACACTTTCCATGAACATGGTAGTTGCAGAACACTTGATTGGCTTGGACATGTTATGCCGAAAATAGCTGTCATTCCTCTTCATAGGCTTGGGCATTGACCTCTCCACATTTTTCTTGGATATATTATGCAGTAATAGGAGTTCCATGATGGATGTTGAGTGATTGTGCCTCCTGCTCTACATGTTCTACATGAAGTCCTTAGCCTCTGCCTCCCCCTGGTCGTTCGGTTGCACCTTGAGAAGGTCCTCCTTGTTGTCTTCTTTTAGGGGCCATCTATAATCACACAAAGATCAATTGTTAGTAAGGTTATTGAAAAAAGTTCAATGATTTCATACCTTACTCATTGTCTTTAATAAATGTTGAATTCTTTGCTTAGTGTGATTTTAGAGTTAGAAATTTTTTCAAGGAAGTTGCCCTAAAAGTTTAATGTCGGACCTGGTTTGTTTAGTTGACACATAAAAGGACCTAGTTTTGAGGAATGTTTAATAAAATGATGACAAAGGAAAGAATAGATTTGGCAATGAAGTACTCAGAGGGTATAAGATGATGTGGTGGTATGCAACAAGTACAAATTGCAAAAGTCATGCAAGTGGGTCCTCCCCAAAACAGGTTCCAACCTATAATTCCCTTGCGTAACCACACCTTAAAATGTCCATAGGCATTAGAAGGGTTAAATGTAATCCATACCAATTTTACAAAACACACACATGTAGATACCACCAGGATGAGGTAAGAATTCTATGTTATAGGAGACATGAGCAACAATTACATGAACAACGAGATGAGATGGACTATAAAAGGGATTGCAGAGACTGGGACATGAGGTAACTAACCCAGGGCACAGTGAATTTTGTGTGTAAAGCATGATTAATGTGTTATTAACCCATCGTTTCAAGATCAGGACCAAGTCCATTCTTCTAATCAGGGACACTACATTGTTTCATCCCATGATGAGCAACTATGAGAGTACCATAACAACAAGGCGTACGATCACTTGGCATTTTTTTCAAGGGAGGAATGATTTTTTCTTTGTGGCACTTTCTTTATTTTTTTTTCTTCTCTTTATTTTTTTTCAATTGCTAAATCTAGAGAAGCCGCGAACCTTCAGGCATGGGTGCATGTTTTTCCAGTGGGACCCCCTAGAACAGCATTGGATTTTTAAGTGCCTTTTGATTACTCTTACTCCCATTTTGTGTTAGATCTACAAGGATCTTAATACAACCACATTGCGTGGTAGCTTCCACAGACGTCACCAAAGAAAATCTGCAACTCCCCTTAATGTCACACCCTAATCATTTCCTCTTAATCCATCCCTCTTCATTCTGGGTATAATGAACACAAAATTAATTTTAAGTTTTAAGAATGTCAAGAATATCACTGTACCCTCAAATAGAACCTCTTATTCATAGAATGGATGAGTGGGTGTAATGGGCTCACTATCCAAATAATTGATCACTCAAGACTCGATAACATAGAACACACCTCAACCAACAAGCCACATGAGTGTCTTATTTGTAGATGAGATTACTTATAAAAATATAAAAAGATAAAAAGACAAAAAGATACAATAAGAAATTGAAAAATGAAAAACTGGAAAATAAAAAGTTGTAAAATTAAAGAAAATGAAAAGTAGTTAAAGAAAATGAAAAGTAGTTATTAATCCCCCATAACTAAACATTTGAGCATGGCAAGGATTAATAGTTGAAAGATGAGGATCCTTGCATGTTGGAAATATTGAGACTTGGTCATACTTACCCCATTGGGGTTCACACACCTAATTATAGTAAGCATAGTGGGGCAATTTGTAAGATGTGGTTCTTGGGTAAAGAGTTGACCCACTATGATATTTGAGACCATAAGATGGTATGCAAGGATCAGGATGTTGCTCTTCATGGCTATATTCATTGGGCCATATGGTTGTTGGAGTGTTAATTGGTGGCCCTGATGAAGTGACACGAGGCGTTGGGTTCGAAGAGAAGGATGCACCACAATGTTGGACTTGTGCTGAGTAGGAAAATGTAGTGGCATTGGAACTATGTTGTCCCTTCCTACGGTCATGTCTAAAGAAGGGATGCTTTCGATGTTGAGGAGGCCTCTTATTACTATTGGTAATAGTAGTACAAGTAACGTTTATAGGTTGTTGTTGTAGTGCAGACACTTCAGGAATAGTTGGTGGCGATGTAGAAGGAGGAAAAGGATAAGAATGTTGCAATTTAGGAGAAGTGTAAGGTACACAGGGCGGTGGTTGTGTTGAAACATGGACTGATAGTATTGAGGAGAATGATAATATGGCGAGATAGAGCATGTTGACCTAATTGGGGAAATAGGATGTTGAACTAGGTAAGCATTTAGATTCGAATGATACGAAGTGTGTCTCCAGTTTAGGGGTGGCTTCCCCCACGACTGGGATTATTGCCACTGTGATCGAACATAGTATCTCTGTATGAACTCTGGGTATAACTTGCTTCCCCAATGCTCATATAAATGTAACAAGATTGGGCATTGGCCCTTGGGGTGATCGTACAGGCAAATGTTGCATTCATACATATGATTTGTAGTTAAGCCCTTATCTTCCTCATCCCTTCTTTCCAATTGTCTAATGATCCTTGGTCCTACTCCTTAGGTTGTCAAAACTCCATCTCCAATAATATCAATATATTCTCCACACTTTTTTTACGTCCATTCCAACATGTTATTAATCTTTGCCTCGACTTCCTCTAATGATTGTTGTATTGGCAAAGATGGTGCTTCCTCCTTGAGATAGGTTGATTTCTCCTTTTTGTGATTATGGACCTCTGTTAAGTTAATACTTTGGTCTTGTTGATGTTTTTCAACACTCTCCCATTTGGCCAATTCTCCTTCTTCTTTTGCTACTCACTTAATAAGCTCTTGGAATTGATGGGTTCATAGTTCGTATAGTTGACCTTGGGCATACATCCCTAGGATTTCTCTTGTTGCATCATGAATCCCATCAATGATATGGTACATTAGCCTTTCCTCAAAGAACTCATGGCCTGGACAGTTGTTTAATAGTGCATAATATCTTTCTAAGGCCATGTTGTGCTTGTTTCCACTTTTGGATTTGTTTCCTCAAGGTCAACACTCTTGCGTAGGTTTGATATCTTTCGTTAAAGAGTTCTACCATTGTTGGCCAACATCATATTGAATTTGGTTTTAATGATCTATACCATACTTTTTCTTGGCCAACAATTGTCATAGGCAAGAGCTTGAGTTTTTGCCAACCGTTATCAATGTTGTTCCATGCATAGGCATTCTAGAAGGCTTGTAAATGTTGTTGCAGATCTAAGTCATAGCCTCTTGAAAAATTGGGAAAGTTGTTTAAATTGAGCCTAGGTAGGTGTCTCTCTTTACGATGCCTACGGGAGATTCAAACAGCCTCTTGTATTTGCATTAGGCTTGTAGTGGCCAGTAGGGGTTCATTGTCATCGAGTAAATTATGCTTTTGTGTGTTGGGATTTATGTTTCTAAGAAACCCCCACTTCAGATTATGTACTCCAATCTTCTTTGTCATATAATTCGTTGGTTCTCCAATGAATTGCCTCATTGGATATGGCATTATCATAGTCTTGTAGGAGAGGCATGGTTATGTAATTGTGTGTGAGTTTGTATGTGACTTCTTGTAATTATTTCTTCCTAAAATATGTATCATTAATTCATATACAATGACCTTGTACGATATACCTAATCTAGATAACTAGCACCGTCCCCGGCAACGGCGCCAATGATGAGTGGCGAGGTACCCCTACACTCAACCATATGAATACGAGCGTTTCATGCACGATCCAGTTGAACTCCGCAGACGGGCTAGTTGTGGTATCTAGAAAATTACTTGTAGATCGTAGTTCGTTGTCTTCCCACCTGGACTAGTATTAGCTTTGTCACATATGGTTTAGTCCAGAGTGAGGTGTATGATGTGTTCCTATACTATTGCTACTTCTAGGGCTAATGGAAAATAATATAAACTAAACTAGGAGAGAGAGAGAGAGAGTCTAAGCTAGCCTAAGTGTGATGAGAATCCATTCCTTAATCATCCGTACACATCTTGGACCTCGTGCATGACTATCACTGGGATTACCAAGCACATGGCCTAGGTACACTACTGGGTTACCAAGTAGTCACATTTAAATGCTCATGATCAAGTTNTTATAGGCTCACACGGGAACCGCGATATCGTGTACGCAATATCGCGGCTACGATAACTGGGGTTCGATATCGGGACCAATTAGACTTGGTATCTTGTATCAGGGTTCTGATAACAGGGGTCCGATAATAGGACCTGATAGACCATGACTCATCAAAACCTAATTAAAGTTGGAGTGTTTAACTCAATATTGGGGGAGGGGTACGATAGAATTTGGGCATAACTTTTTCAAAATTCACTATTACCCGAAGGATATCATAAGGGTAGGTAATATTAAAAAATGTTAAGAACTCATGCCAAACTAATTTTCTTCCTATACCCAAATCATTTAAACTATTAATTGGAGTCACCTAAGTAAATTGGGCCCTACATTAAAAATTTTAGAGGAACTTTCTTTAAAAAATTTCTAACTCTGAAATCACACTATGTAAGAATTCAAAATTTATTAAAGGTAATGAGTAAGGTATGAGACAATTGAACTTGGTTAAAAGACCTTACTAATAATTGATCTTGGTGTGATTACAGATGCCCCTAAACGAGGACAATAGGGAGGATGTTCTCAAGGTGCATCCAAACGTCTAAGAAGAGGCAGAGGCCAAGGACCTCATGTGGAGCATGTAGAACAAGAGGCACAATTGTTCGATATCCATAGAGAAACCCTTGTCACTGCACAATCCGATCAGGCAGAAGGTGGAGAGGGCAGAGTACCAAAACAAGGATAACATCTCACATTGTCCTTAGAATGCGTTCAAGCCATTCAGGAAAGATCCACATTCGCTGCAGTTATTGTAGAACTTAATTTTGGGCCTTTTGCTGAATTCACCCCCAAACCAGGCAAGGATCAACTCAAGGGATCTCCACTATGGCCTATACTCTCAGAAAATGAAGAATGATATTTAGGGGAAACTTATCAATTTTCTCATAATAAAGAGAAAGGCACCATTGTCGACATTGTTAGAATATTAGTTGATTTCTTTGCAAAGGCCATTATAGAAGTTCTGAATCTTCTGAATACAGGGCCTAAAGTTGCTCATTTTTCTACCTACTTCGATGTTGATGCAAGAAAAGTATGGTTAAAGAGGATGTACAATATAGAAGACAAAACATATGGAGAACTGATCCTTGAAGAGACAATCTATTTTAAAATTGGCACCTATTACATTTTCCCAACGAAGGGGCTAAACAAGATTTCTACCTATGCAACCAAAAGAAGTGCAATCTTGATGGGTAAGATTAATGCTAATTTGCCTCATCTATATTTAACACTAATATTGAGGTAGTTTGAGGAAGGAAAGACAGAAAAGTTTACGCTCCCCTTTCCTTGTCTAATCAAGAAGCTATGTCGACATGCTGGAATTCTGGGGTACACTAATGACTTCCCCAAAAAAGCTAAAAATTATTCATATGCTGAATTACTAAAGCTACCAGCACCAAGAAAAGATGTTGGTGAGACATTGGAGCCTAAACAAGAATAGACGATTGGGCCTACTACACCTCAAACAACAGGGCCTAGCCAACTTCCAAACATGAGGCTTAGCCAATAATAAGAAGCAAAGCCTAGCATGTAGCCCATGGGCTAGCAGGATCAACACTCACCGCCACCACCACAAGATTACCGACCATCAATGAGCCATCTCAAGGCCATCATAGAAATAGTTAGTTGAGGAAGTAGGGATGGAACCAATATCTTCAAGGTGATCGATGATGTCGTATAGCCCACCATATCAATCGATCATGCAAGGGACAAGGTCTCAATACAAATTGGAGGAGGGGAATTGCATTGGTTACAATAGATTTTAGAAAATGCTACATCATTTCAAATACAATTAGAAACTGATGAGGGTGCCATGGTGGTCGTTCTGCAATACCAGGATGCAACTGGAGTAATAGAGGTGATCATAGATCACATCAAGGAATCATTCAATGTCCCTATTTTTTCATCGACAAATTTCACAGGAGCACGTGATGCTCAAGTTCTGGCCAGCACCTCAATGACTCTTGTAGAACACGAGGATGCTCTGGATCGTTTGCTGCGAACAAGACAAGTAATGATGTCCTTATTTGACATCCCTCAAGATATCATAGCAACATAATTAGACCTCATTTCCACCAAAGGAAAGCTGGTCATGGCTGAGGTTAGGGCTAAACATGAAGAAGATGAACTGAGAAGACTCCAGGAAAAGTTTGTTGCCCTACAAGCCAAACAGTGGAATCCATCCCATCTTGTTCCAACCGATTAGCTAAAATCATTTAGGATAAAGCAGCTCAATAAATTACTAGTGGAGAATAAAAGGATGGCAATGAAAAAGGAGAAGGCTAATTGTGATGCTTCAAAAGCATAGGCTCAAACATACGCACATGCAAAAGCACTCAAGGCCTTACAAGAAGAAAATAAACTCCTTGCTGCTAAAAATCTTTGGTTGAAGACAATTGAAAAATAGAAGAATGTTCTCAAGGAAAGTTTCCAACAACTACGTGAACAACTAATAAGAATCAACCAAGACATAAGTCACTTAGCTAGAAAGAACAAAATCCTCTCAATGGAGGAGGTACACGCCATCCTACAGAACACAACCATTGAAATAAGCATGTGGCAGAATGAGGCTAAGCGACATGAAAAATTAAAAGAACATTTTTGTGATCAGGTGGGGATGTATAAGGAGATCATCAAAAAAGAGATTCGTATGATTAAGGACCACATCAACTCCTTCAGTGCTCAACACACTGACTGACAAGTCAAACTAAACACTTACATCTTCATCCACCAAGTAGAACTAAAGAGACGTGACCTATACATCCAAGATCTCATAGAAAACATGAAGTTGGCAAATCTATGATATGCCAACTTAGCCATGTTAATGGCAGGGCACTTGAGGAATGCGCTTGAAAAATAGGTACCTACCACTTATGCCAAATATGAGACAAATTTTATTGAACACAAGGAGATATTGCAAAGACTGGAGGTAGCAAACTCTGAACTAGAGGTGGTCAAAGCTAGCTACCAAGGCCAAAAGGATGTTGCAGTAGAATTGGCTCGACGGCTTACAGACTATCAAGAATTTAGAGACAAAGCAAGAGCCTACAGGGAGGAACAATGGTTGTTTGTAGCTTGGTATGTCAAAACTAATTGGATCTTTCTGCAACTATCATGTCCATGGGAGGTGTCAACTCTATCAAACATTGGAACATCAGCATGGATGGCATATGATCTACAAATAGAGGAGGATAAACTTTAGGCACTTCTTCAAAAGTATCCATTTCATAAGCTTGGAGCATAGGATAAAGGGAAAAAGCCCATGGAGGAGCCAGCACCACCAAGAATCACATGAGTTCCAAACAATTTTGTATTTTGTATTTTTTGTTGGTGTCCCAATTTTGTTTTATCTAGTTCCACATTGTAGCATGAAATAATCCATAGTCAGTACATAATCCCATACCTATCCACTATGTAATCAAATGAACTTGCTCCTCATTTTGTTTAACCCAAGGACGAGTTTTTATTCAATCATGAGGGTATGATGAATCACAGTTTGCTAGGCCCTGATATCGAGTACATGATATTGTATACATGATATCATGATTCCTGTGTTAGCCTATAAATATAGCACTCACGCACACGGGGAAGAATCATTGGAGATTGTTTAATCATTAGGAGCCGAGAGTTTTTTTGTTAGTTTTCTATTCTTTTCCCAAGTGCATGCTTGTAGTGTGATGCTTGTAATTGTATAGAACCTTTGTTCGAGTGTGACATACTTGGACATGCATAGAATCAGCAATAAATATTAAGATTACTCCATCATTGTAGCATTTACGTAGTTTTTAATTGTTTAATTCTTAATTATTTGTTGTTGTTTTCTTAGTTAATATTTCTTTTATCATCATTTACTATTCTTATTGCTAAATGCGGAATGAGTACATCTTAATCATGAGCATTTAAGTGTAACTATGTGGTAACCCAGTAGCGTATCAAGTAGTGTTTCGAGTGATTTATGCTTGGCAATCCCAGAAGTAGTACATGAAGTCCAAGATGCATACAAATGATTAAAGATGGATGCTCATCACACTTAGGCTAGCTTAGATTTTATTTCCTATTGCTTATTAGCTTAATCAAGTTATTTCTCATTGTCCTTAGGAGTACCATAGTATTAGAAATCACATCATACACCTCACTCTGGACTAAACCATATGTGACAAAGCAATACTAGTTCAGGTGGGAAGACAGTGAACTATGACCAACATATAACTATCTAGGTGCCACAACTAGTCCGTCCGTAGAGTTCCGACTAGATTGTGCATACACACTCATATTCATATGGTTGAGCATAGGGGCACCTCATTGCTCATCAGGTTTGGTGTGCCATGTGCATTAATTTCTGATAATGGAACTCACTTTACAAGCACTACTTTTCGGAAGCTCATGCAACGCTTAGGGTTTGAGCATAAATTAACAACACCTTATGATGAGTCACGGATTGGCCGCGTTGATGAGGCCTTGTCAACTAGGCCCTATCAATGCATCATTTGATGCGTTGACATGGCACCATCAATGCAGGTCCTATTCTTGCCTATAAATACGTGTCAATCCACCATGTTTAGGCTTCATCTTGTCATAGTTGTAGCAAAGGTCTTGTAGTTTTTACATTCAAAAGTTAGAATATTTTCCTGAGTGCCCACAATAGGAGTCATTAAGTGTAAAGACTTTTATTCAAGCATTGTTGTACTTGAGCATCATAGTGTGTGCAGCCATAAAGACAAACTTCTTGATAAACCTTATAGATTTCTGGATAGCTTAAATGTTTTATTCATGCATTTAATGTTTTCAGTTATCTATTCAATATCCTTTAGTAATTAAGTTAATTAAGTAATTAAGTAAGATAAGTTAAATAGCAATTAAGTAAACACATAAATGCAACTACTTTGAGCATGCGTATGACGTTTGGTAATCTCAACAGTGCTTAACACCTGGTAACTCAGTAATGTTATATGTGTTCAGGTGTTCAAAGATATGGCAAGTGGGATCGGATACTTATGTTAGGACTAGTTAAAAAATAGTTAGCCAATTAAATTAAAGTAGATATTAAATTACTTTATTCTCTATCCTCTTTATTTCAAATACCAAAACCATAAAATATAAAATGATAAAAATCATGTGTCTTAATTACACTTAAACCATACCCTTGAGCTCACAAGTGTAGTTGGGAAGACAACGAACATCCTCAACAGCGAGTTTACTTCCTAGAGAACTTATGCACTGAAAAATTATAGAGTCCACAGAATTCAATCAGATCACATGTGAATGCTTTGTGATTTGTATGGTTGAGCATAGGGGTACCTTGCCGCTCATCACTTTATCATTCCTAAGTCAATGATCAAGATGAGGTTACAACTAGGGAAATCACTAAGATCTTAACAATAATAGTTAGCAAATATAGGAGAGACTAGATCATAAAACTGAAGGATGCCTTTTGGGCCTACCACTCAACATGGAGACTCCCTATAGGCTACTCTCCCTATGAGCTGGTGTACAAAAATTTACCAACTCTTCCTATTCAATTCGAGCTTCGTACACTGTCAATAGCTTATGATCTTGACCTTAACTTAAGTTTAGCACAAAAAGAAAGATTAATGAATCTTAGCTTCTAGATGAAAATCGATTGGTGGCCTTGTCATCTAACAAGTTGCATAAGGCATTCAATAAAAAATGACATGACCTTAGAATAAGAAAAGTAAAATTTCGACCAGGAGATAAGGTATCTCAATGAACTAAGTTCCAAATGTTGTGGAAAGGACCTTATATCATTTAAGAAACTTTTTCTTCTAGGGCCATGTTGATCTACAAACCTGAGAGCCCAAACAAGAAGTAGTTGGCTAACATCCAACAAATAAAGCCTTTTCACGAACCCAAGTAAGTTAGTGCAACAAATACCTCAACAAATGGACAACCACACTCAATTTTTTGAATCTCCTCCTTCCAATTTAGTCATGAGGGAGATGGCCATCCATGCTAACCATATAAATGGCTCCTTAGTTTTTCTATTTTTTTTATACATTTTTGTTTTTGCAAATTATTTATTTTATACCTTTTTGATTTTAAAACTTTTTCCTATCTTATCCCATTTTTTATTTAACACCATCATTAGTACATTTAAATTT
Source organism: Gnetum montanum (assembly GCA_015680685.1). NCBI lineage: Eukaryota > Viridiplantae > Streptophyta > Gnetopsida > Gnetales > Gnetaceae > Gnetum > Gnetum montanum. Next base: position 58,359 of record MNCI01015135.1, read on the forward strand.
TTCTTGAATATTTTACACTTTCTTATATATTTTCCTTTATTTTAGTGTGATTTTTTAATTATTATTAATAACATGCCTTATTACTAACTAAGTAAAGTGTGGTTTGTTTAATGTGAGCATGTGCTATTCGGTTATTTCATGGTTGGTGTCTAGATTCTAGCTTCGAATTTTGTTACCAATAACTAGGACATGGTTTTGTTTTCATGAAATAGGTAGTGAGTCCATGACATCCACCAATCCACAAACTCTATGGTTTTCTTTATTCTGGAAGTATGAGGTCCTTTTTTCATTAATAAAACTTTAACAAACTTGTGACCTTGGTAGTTTCTAGACTTAGAAAGGATTCAAAGGTGTGAACAAGGTATGACTTCAAGGGGACTCGATACTCTTTGTACCTTTCTACTTACTTGGGTGCATGTGTATTTTCATAGATTTCATATCGTTCCATGTCAACTAATAATAGGAAGTTGAATAAGTCTTTGCATGGTGTGGTTTCCATCTCATTAAAAAAATGATGGGAATTCAAAGCACATCCCTTAGACAAAAGAAATGGGCTGCAAGCACTAGTTATGGGACTAGAAAGACATGTTACCCATGCCTAAAGGTCCCCTCTAACTAAGGCCCTTTCTCAGTTCATGCTTCTCTTTTATCTTAAACTAAGAAATGATGGTTGTTCTATGGGAGCACTCTTGTGTCTTAAGGAGGTGGACCAATCTTAAAGTGGTGATGCAAAGTCATTAAACGTGGTCGGTTGGTCTAGATTAAGGATGGTTTTTATCACGTCACCTAACTACAAAATTCACAAGGGACTTCATGTGACCTTAATTGGGAACTCCATTCCCCCTTCTCTCTCATCCATCTATGCTTTCCATGCCTCACCTCATTGCCAATGTTCATGTTCTTGTTTGATGTCTTACTTTGATGTGTCAATATTCTTACGTAGTTTCTTTTAGGCTTTTGTACTTAATTGTCTGTAACCATTAATCATCCATGGGGCCCATAGACTACTTTGTTTGAGAATATGCGAAGGCAACAAGGGGCATGTGCCTACTTTGGGGAGGATC